>JAGXJF010002068.1:0-466513 GCA_019208055.1 Stipa capillata | reverse complement strand
CATGGTCGAGGAGGAACAGGGACATGACGAAGAAGAAGGCCTCGGGAGTGAGGGTGAGGAGGAAGAGGGGACGGGAAGAAGAGGAAGCGGCCGCTCAAGAGCCTGGACGGCCTCAGCAAGCGCGGGGTGTGCTACCTCAGCCGCGTCCCGCCCCACATGAACCCGTCACACGTCCGCCAGATGTTCTCCGAGTACGGCGAGGTGCAAAGGATCTACCTCGTCCCCGAAGGTAATCCCCATTGTAACACCCCGGTCTCTCACCCGGACCAGCGGTCGTTACGCCTGGCTATCACCTAGGATCCAGACTGGCCCCACAGACCAACACTAGTCTTTCCTGCGCACTTTGTCCTCACTCGTGCGCACCCGGGAAGAACTTCCCGGTCGGTCACCCATCCCCAAATTGCTCCAAGCCAAGCACGCTTAACCTGCGAGGTTCTTTGGAGATGAGCTTCCGGAAAAGAAGATGCACCTTGTTGATATGAGTAGTCTATCAATCCTATTAACCAGGATGTCACATACACCCCCCTCAAAGGATCCGACGTCCTCGTCGGCCCAACAGGAACGTTCCCTCTTGGCACACGTCTGTGCGTCCAGTGCCGGCACATGTGCCATGCCGTGTGCCACGACGAGCCACACGCGCCATGCGTCACATGTCCGCGCCCCTGACCCGCACACGCCCATGTAACCGTGAGGACCGACGGTCGTTACGCCTGGCTATCACCTAGGATCCAGACTGGCTCCACAGACCAACACTAGTCTTTCCTGCGCACTTTGTCCTCACTCGTGCGCACCCGGGAAGAACTTCCCGGTCGGTCACCCATCCGCAAATTGCTCCAAGCCAAGCACGCTTAACCTGCGAGGTTCTTTGGAGATGAGCTTCCGGAAAAGAAGATGCACCTTGTTGATATGAGTAGTCTATCAATCCTATTAACCAGGATGTCACACCCATCCTGAAGCATATTGATCATTGTGTCCTATCTAATTTTTTGTGATATGTTAGTTTGTTGCAAAGTTTAGTGTGTACTCGAGGAGCACAATATGCTGGAAGCTGTGTTTGTTTCTGGATGAATATGCACAAGACAAAGGCAGTGATGTTCGATACAAAAATAAACAATATATGATGTCGATGTCTCTGTTGGCTGATCAAGTGAGATGCGCGTAATAACACTAGCACCTCTTGACACTCTAATAGTGTAATTCTGTGTAGAGTTTACCGATGCAACACAAGCCACCCGTTTCATGGTGCTTGTACGTTTGTCTGTGTTGTGCAGTGTTTCTGAAAATATTCTTCTCAATAAAGGGAAAAAGGTCAAACATGATGTTTTCGTCCCTTGAGATTTGTTTTGCTTGCTGACTGTATGTTCCTGCAGCAATATACTGTGCAACAATATTCTTTCTTTTGCTCATTGTGGTTAGATGTCTTCCAGTGCCAGTTTCCCAATACAAGGGCCATTTCATTGCCAAGTGCTTTTTTATGATGCTTACATAACATAGTCTTATATTTTCTATATATGATGGTAAAGAGACCCTGGCTTGTTATGTACTAATGCCATGCCTGTGTTCCAGGTCAAGGCCACTGCAAGCATGCTAATGTCCGAGCGAAGGCTTACTCCGAAGGGTATGTTGGAATGGAAAATGAAAGGGATAGGCTGCTTTAGGGAGCCGTGCTAGTTCTCATCTGAAAATATTATTCTGAAAGTCAAAACATGTGCTAATATGTACTGTCACCGGTCAATGCGTTTCTATTAATTCACATATTTATTACATTTCTGGAGTAGTCATGTATACGATACATAATGTGTTAAATCCCACGAAATATTGAAATAATTTTCCAGTGTTATATTTTTCACTTTTATGTCCTCATACTGCTACTGAAATATTTCTAGGTGGATTGAATTTGCAAAGAAAAGTGTTGCGAAGAGGGTGGCTAATCTGCTTAATGGTGAACAAATAGGTGTGTTCTCAAGTCTGTTGCATGCGTTTTATTCTCTCTATGTTATCATTGTTGTACCTCAGATGTGGTTTAATATATGGAACTATGGATGGACTATACTTCCCACTCTTCATCTCTCGACCCTCACCCCCTATTTTCCCCCTCAAAAGGTTCCGTTTTGTTAGCTCTAGGAGCCTGTTTGAAGAGCTATAATGTATATGCTTGGACGATAATCATATTGTGTGTTCTATGGACCTCGAGTATTCTCTTCTGGCAATTGTTAAAAACCATGTTTGCTAATGTTATATCTTATTAGGTGGGAAGAAGAGGTCTTCCTTTTATTATGACATTTGGAACATAAAGTATCTCAGGAAGTTCAAGTGGGATGATCTTGTTGGTGAAATAGGTATGTCAAAAGTGAAAACCTGCAAAGTAAATACGAACTTCTGCTTAATTATATGAACTGTTTTATGGGTTGTCTAATCCTTGGAATTTAATGCAGCTGAGAAGACTCATATCAGGGAGCAGAAACTAACCTTGGAGATAACGGCTGCAAAGAAACAACGTGATCACTACCTGTCTAATGCTGAAAAGTCTCGTACACAGAAATTTAATCGAGAGCGCATAAAAAAGGTCTGTGCCCATGTTTATCATACTCCTAGTACAACATTAGGGGTCCTTGCATTGGTAATGGTAGCACATGCCAGCATACTTATACATGTTCCAATTGGAGGATTTCCTTTTTGTTCTATGTCATTTTAATTCATGAGTACGAGTCCATTGATGCTACATGCTCTAAATTTTTGTATGGAAATTGCAATTACAACCTATCTTGAGCACTGGATGTCTTCACTTTTTATGATGTTTAGTGTGAAGTTTCAGTATTAGAGCCTCTATATAACTTGGTGAGATCCTTAATACAGAAGCAGAAGACTGAAGGGAAGGAATCTAATGATGTCCTTGAAACAAAAATTGATCGTCCAATTCCTCAACAAAAGAGACCAGTGGAGGAGAGAGGCCCCAAGACAAAACCAAAGCTCTCAAAAAATATTTTAGCGGAGTATATATGCAGCCCTCTGGTAATTTCGCTGTTAGTTTTCATTTTAATCTTTACTAATGCTTTGACCTGTTCATCGCGCTGCAGGTATTCGGTGGTTCGTCATGATCGGTTCAATCTCTTGGCATGGATTGGAGCATAGCAGACTGAATGTTTAGCACAACATCATTGTTTCCTTCGTCGATTGCTCTGCTTTTGTATATTAGTTTTGTCCTTTTTGGTAACTCAGTCTCCTGGCTTCATAGTATTCTCGTATTGCTGCTGTGCTGTGGTCAGGAAGGTTTTCTGGGAACTGACACGATTGAGTGGTCGACTGCCAATGCTGTATTGTTTCTGCTGTAATACCGAAACAGATGTACACTGTGCTAGTTTGAAACGATACAGTAATATATACCCTGATTGCTGGTATTAGCTGGTCATAGGACATTGTTCTGTTTCTGACTTATGTTGTGTTACACGCTGCTGCTATGCATGGATTGGGTTGCTATATCAACAACATTTTACACATTCAACCAAAACGTTTTAGTGTTACTATTTTCGAAAGCATGTTCTCAGATGCCGAAAAAATAAGGGCCTATCTGGAGGGCAGGAATTTCAACGGAGTTTTGCAGTAATTTCATATGAAATATTCTGTCTCTGAACATGTTCTTTTTGGCCTTCCAAAGGGGGCCTAGCAAGCTCAGTGCCAAAACTGAATCTTTACACCATGGAGTGAATACAAGGCAATAACAAACCGCTCCTTTCAACCTGTTGCACTTACGCATGCCGCTATCCCGCCTGAACCAGCACACCTTCCTCTCCCTCCTCAAAGCACCCTCCGCCGCCTCCACCTCCCCATACCACCGCCTCTCCCACCTCCACGCTGTCTTCGTCAAGCTCGCGTTCCACCCCCACACGCGCACCAGCAATGCCTTCATCCAGGCGTACTGCGCCGCGGGCCGTCTGGCCGACGCGCGCAGGTTGTTCGACGGAATGCCGCGCCGGGACACCGTCTCGTTCAACTCCATGATCCACGGCTACGCGGTGTCCGGCGACGTCGGCTCGGCGCGCCGGCTCTTTGAGCGGGTCCCGGCGCCGACCCCCGTCACGTGGACGTCGATGGTCTCCGGGTTCTGTCGCGCCGGGGATGTCGAGTCGGCGAGGCGCGTCTTCGAGGAGATGCCGGAGAGGGACCTGGTTTCTTGGAACGCCATGATATCTGGGTACGTCGGGAACCGGGAGCCAGTCGAGGCTCTCTGTCTCTTCCGGTGGATGATGGCGGAAGGGTTCACGCCGAACCGTGGGACGGTCGTCAGTGCGTTGTCGGCCTGCGCGAGCGCTGGTGCATTGGAGACAGGGAAGTGGATCCATGTGTTTGTTGAGAAGGAGAGGCTCCGGTGCGATGAGTTCCTTGGCACGGCGCTTGTTGACATGTATGCTAAGTCCAGCGCTGTGGAACTCGCGCTGGATGTGTTCACCAGCTTGAGGGCGAGGAACACATGCACCTGGAATGCTATCATCAATGGCTTGGCCATGAATGGCTACTCAGCGAAAACGCTGGATATGTTTCGCCAAATGGAGCTCAATGGAACGGTGGCACCGGATGAAGTGACCTTTGTAGGAGTCCTATGGGTGTGCAGCCATGGTGGATTTGTCGACGCAGGGAAGGAGCATTTCTACATGCTTTCTGAGAAATATGGTATGGGGTTGCTCCTTGAGCATTATGCGTGCATGGCTGATCTCCTTGCCCGATCTGGTCATCTACAGGAAGCACACAAGCTCATTACAGGAATGCCAATGAAGCCGGATGTTGTTATCTGGAGGGCGTTGCTTGGTGGATGTCGGCTCCACAACTCCACAAGAATGTCAAGATGGCCGAAATTGTCATGACTGAGATGGAGGCAACCTGTAGTGGCGACCATGTTCTCTTGTCCAATCTCTATGCTGCAGTAGGGAGATGGAATGGTGTTGAAGACGTTCGGAGGACAATGAGAAGCAAGGGGATTGAAAAGATTCCTGGCTGAAACTCGGTTGAGATGAATGGTTCCATCCATGAGTTCATGTCAGGTGACAAGTCACATCCAGCATATGATGACATTCATGCAAAGCTGATCGAGATTGGCAGAAGGATGCAACAGAAAGGTTATGTCATGGAGACTGCAGAGGTGTTTTATGACATCTAAGAGGAAGAAAAAGAGCAGGCACTCGGACATCACAGTGAGAAGCTTGCAATAGCGTTTGGGCTCATTGGAGGCCCTCCAGAGGCTACAATCAGAATCGTCAAAAATCTTCGCTTTTGTACAGATTGCCACAAGTTTGCCAAGTTAGTGTCCAAGATCTATCATCGGGAAATTGTGGTTCGTGATAGAGCCAGGTTCCATCATTTTAGAGGGGGTTCCTGTTCTTGCAATGATTTTTGGTAGAAGATGATCAGTCAAACTCTGTCACAGTGGTATAAAGTATGTTTTTTCTCATGATAGGCTTATTTTGACTCCTAGTTTTTGTTTATGTATGAAGTAGTTTTCTCTACCTACCTTGTTTGCCCTTCAGGAGCATATGGTCATGCAGAGTTTTCGGAGTCAATGTGTGTAGTCTGCAGAGATAAGTTCATAATTCTTGATAATAGACCCAAATAAGCTCAGAAATGTAATGAACTACAAAATGAACTATGAAATTGTTCTGTTATTGATTTCCACATACATGCAAAAAATAATAATTGATGAGGTCAAGGAAATATTTTGATCACTATTTACCTAGCATTTACTATTTTTGCAGGTTTTCGTGAAAATCTGCAAGTTTTTGTTTTTCAGTTTAAATTCAATAAAAAGGATACTTAGGTTATACAAATCACATGTAGCAATATCTCTTTTCTAAAGGAACAGTAGGGGAGGAGCCTACTGATAAATATATGCTAAAAAATGGTAAAAGGTAAATATGTACAACTCAACTGGACAGAATAGCTTACTGAAACTGCGAAGGGGTTAAGAGAAGCTAGAAATACGTGATGGGTCAGGTTTGGCTGCGTTTATACCACTTATTAGCAACATTGCATGAAAATCTGCACAAGCATCGGTAGTGGAACTGTATGTGTCCTTGCAAGTTGCAATTGTCAATGTAGTCCTTGTAACTGCATTATGTCCTTGAAAATCTCTGAAAAAATTACAAGCAAGGCACCACCCATAACAAATGATAGTGTAAATTTTCCTCCTGGCATAGGAGGGATAGGAGCTTCCAAGTCATCTGAGTATCTCTCTGACCAAGACATAGCTTCACGAAGAACTCCAAAGAGTACTAGAACTGAAAGGAATACATGCAAGATATCAGTTCATTCCACTGAAGTAACAAATCTAATCTGTGCACAATCAGTAATCATACAAATGTTCTGTACTTCCTATTCATAAAATGTTACTGCAGTAGATGATCACAAACCATATGAATGTTCTGTATTTCTATTTCGAATTATCAGTATATTAGTTCGTGGCTGCGGCCTGCAAGGAGTCTAGTATTTCTCATTTGGATTAGAGATACTGTAAAAAGATCCTTACCTCCATAAGTTCCTGCAAAGTCCAATGCCTTGAAAAATATCTCTGGATCAAGCAGTGACAGAACAAGCGGAGGGAACAAAGTTGCAAGGTATATCAGAGGTTTGTTCTGTCCGCTTGGTAGTTTGAGTACTGCAAAGTTTTATAGAGGAGGAGAAAAAGAAAAGGATAGTGAGTTAATATCAGTAAGCAGTAGGCCCAGAAATCTGACCTTTTTTTGTTGCCTTCATGTCTCTCTCCCATAAAATTGGAGAGATTATACTGTAGACCTCTTCTTAGCTAAAAATTATGATTGCTCTAGACTGAAGAAGATACTTACAATCTGCTATGAAGTCCGAGAGTCCTAGAACAAATCCAATGTATGATGTGCCTATTGCAAGAAATGAGAATGCCTCAACGATAGGCTGCGAACCAGAAGACATTTCAAATTAATCTCAGTTTATAACACATCATAAGAACAACTTGTAAAATACTTACCCCCACTATACCATTGCTTGACCTAAGTTGTTCTAATGGATCAGTAATAGTCCCACTCCCTGCAAGCCCCGGAATTGTCCCCAGGATGACAGCATCCCATACGAGAAACAGAGCAAGGGGTATGGCAGTACCTAATACAATGGCCTTCCTGCAACATTCAATAAGGATATCATATGCTTCTGGAGGTCACCAACTTATTATATAAGAATATGGTCAGTCTAACAGAAAACTCATGACATGTGTGTCCCTTTCTAATGAGAAATACTGCTTGCTTTTCAAGATCCTTTTGTTTTCTCCAAACAAGTCTGAAAATACTGTTTATATCCGTTTGCTGTCACAAGTCACAACTGCTGTACTTATGCAGGTATTACTTACAGATTTAGCTTCACAACCTTACCTTACTTTCATCAGGTATCCCTCCAAATTTGTACGCAGAACAGGAACAACATTCTGTTGAGGAAAATACTCAGTAGTGCCAAGAAGATTAATCTGTTTGAAGTGAATATGGTAAGCAGGATTACCTGGTATACAAATGAAAGAGCAATTATCGGTATACTTTGGGGAGCAGCAGCAAAATTTGTTTCAAGAAGAGAACTCCACTGTATGTTTCCACTCGCCACCACCTGTGAAGGTCACACAACCAGTGAGTTTACCATCTATAATTTACTAATCGTCAAAATCAATAAAAAGGCCATCATGGACCAAGATCCAAACAGATCAATCTTGTCAGGAGGTACTGCCCAAGGAAAAGAAAAGGTGACTTCCGGATCAGGTCCGTAGTAGGTTGTTCCTAATGCGAAATAAATTTCCTAGTGGTCTGCTCATGTTATCTTTGTTGTCGAAGACATAATTTTCTCTCTCTATTCAAACAATATGGCAAGGATAATACTTAATTACTCAAAAATGGTCATATTTCCTTTCAAATAGAACCTGTTTATCTGTAAGCATTGAGGATGTGGATCCACACGCTTTCACTCATGTTGCTCATTGTATGTGAAGATACCTGAACTATCTTGAATTTTTTTTTATGTCTATCTGATAGGATATTTTGCAACCAAACTTACTAATGAATAGGCTTTAAGTTATTTGCGGGAAATTTTGTCATGTTCCATTCTCTTCATTGATTGCTAGAATCTTTGATGTTTCAAATGCTTATGACTGGTTCATGTAAAACTCCATATGACAACTACTAAAATGTTTACACATTTATATTAATAACTCACTGCATATTTGGTAGCAGTCGCACTTACCACAAGAGATGTGAAGGATGCTAGGATACTGAACACCAAAAAACCATTCACAGCACCAATGACTCGCTGACTGCAGTCATCGATACAATTTATTTTAGTGCTTATCAACTCCGCCGGAAGTATTCAACAAAAGTGTGAGTTTATGGTATAACATTTATTCAGTCGATTTTTTTATGGTATAACATATTAGATGATAAATTGCCTAAGTAATTATGGACATTAGGACAGTGATGAACGATGGAAGCTGGTCTTTCGTGTCGACGAGGTGGCAATCAGGTGGCTAGGAACCGATCAAGAAAGCAGCCCAACAATCAACTTGGCCCAACGAATATCCGCATGACAAAAATCAAGGTTTACAGCAGCCCAGCAGTGATTTTTATAGGAAAAAGCCCCCAACACATAACAGGAATGGTCCTTCCATTCGAATGATTTTCAATCGACTTTTGAAAGATCTGTAGTCCTTATAAACTGTTCTCATATAGATTTTTCCTATCCTTATAAAATGTTCTTATATGGATTTTTCCTACAAATCAAAAATGACAACATATCTTCCTTTACGTTCTATTTCATAGAGAAAATTTTATTGACTCGCACCTCTAGGTAATTCTTATAGTGTAATCAAACACCATTTAATATAAATTATTACAGTTTTCAATCATACAAGCTTCAACATAGCATGACATTACAATACTTATTCTTTTTATATTCTTGCATATCAAAGAGTCTTTTAAGTTTGAACTTGAACCTCCGTTATGTAGTATCCACGGTTTGAACTGTTAGATTTTTTCGAGACGTGCGATGAACACGAATTTTACGCATCTAGATATTTCTTATCTTCTTTTGTTTAGATTGTGGAAGATCACTTCGCATCGTCTATGTTCAGATACACACCTAACTAATTTATTACAAAGTTTTACAATGAAAAGCAAAGAGGAAACATTATGCAAGCCTAATACATCTTTCCCAGGAAGAACTATGTAGCCATCATCTTCTCTAAATCTTGGATGCATTTGGAGGTTCATACTCTAGGCCAGATGAAGATCTCTATTGCCACACCCCGATTTTCTAAAACCCAAAAATTAGGACTTTCAAAAACTTTTTACTAATAACGTTAACTAAATTACACCTGATTAAAACTTTATTTCAAATCATACTAAACCCTAAAGCAGAGCAAGCCAAGACCCTCTGCCCTTGTTCCTCCTTCCTTTTCCTAGTCGGTGTAACCTAGACCGATATTTCCAGCTAAGTACCCACACGGTATTTTGCGAAATGGGAGCATATACACATTAGGAATCTCTTTCGAATGACGTGATCTTCTGCCATCTACTTCGTCATATCCTATCATGAGTGCGTGCACATATATACTGCTTTTATATATACGCATATACGTAAAACCCTAACCCCTTTTTCCCGAGCTATGGAACAAAACCCTAAGGCATCAATAACTCTGCCATAATCCTATGCATATATACGAGCATACCGGCAATACTTTCCCAAGTCCTAACCTCCATGACCTCCTACCATTATCCTAGCCCCGTCGCCACCCTATATACGCTTAATTTTCAGGTGTATGTGGGTATATACACTGAAAACTCTAACTCATTTCTTTCGAGCTAAGGAAAGGTCCAAGGCCCTAGTTCTTTTGTCCTTGTTTTCCGAGACTCTCGAAAGCTTGACGCTATCCTTGTCTGATTTACCTGACCCTGGTGACGTGTTCCAATCAAGAGGTCCGAGGGAAAACATTCTTCTAATATTAAGGCAGCCAAGACTAATCAACGAAATTCATCGTCATCCATTTTCAAATGCGAGTAATTGTGGCATAATATCTCCATACTTGGGATTTAGCTCCTTCTCCTTTCTAACTTCACCGCATGTAATTAGAACCAAGCCTCCTCGTGTAATAAAATTTTTGCTAAGACACTTAGGTATAAAAGTATATATGAGGTATTAGCCCATCGCTTCAACCAGCGACTATTCTTTCGCGTGAACACCTATCAAACCTGCTAAGGAATGCACCAGCTTGCACATAAGCACTCATCACGTGTAGGTGACCAAAACAAGTGCCGTAAATTCCAGCATGGCCTGCTCATCAATATTCTCTCTATGCTGACCAAATATTTACACTGCTTCCTGCCACTACAACTCAATGCAGTGTCCTCTCCCATCACCTACTCAGAAATCACAAGTCTGAGACGAATTGAATGCTTGCAGCAAGCGCTCAGTACTAAACTCAATATTCTACCAAACACTGCAATGCTTCCTTGCCAATGCCCAAGTCGGTGCCTACCTTCTGCTTGCTTAATTCTTGGCATAAGACTTGCCCCCCCCCCTCATCCTCATAAATAGACCACAGGCATTTTTAGCATTGTTTGTCTCTGCTGATATTTATTCTCTCTCCTACCAATGTTCTATTACCCATGCCATGCCACCCTTTTTTCTTCGAAGATCGGTGCCAAACAAATACTATGCGTCAATAGCCATATACCAGTATGTTACCATCTTTGATTCATTTTCTTTTGACCTACACCAGAGAGCAGCTGAACTTTTTCTTTCTTTCTCCTACCATGCAGCACCACGTCACACCCCCAATGGCAAACGGTGCCAACATTTCCTTGTACTCCTTGCCACCTCACTCTTTCCAATAGAAATCAGCACCAAATCAAAACTGTGCTTCAACAGCACCTACCATTTACTCTTTCCCTCTATTCATTTTTCCTGAGTGAGCTGTTGCAAGACTTCAAGCCAGAGCCACCTCCACAGCAGTTGGCACCAATCTTCCACTATCCATCTACAGCAGCGGCCCCTACTTCATTTCTCTATTCATTCCACTTGAGCCTGTCACGTACTCCATGCTGAGCTCATCTGCTTCAATAAAACCAGCTGAACACCTTTATCCCCTACTCTCATTTCTTTCCCTAGTCATCCTGAGCACCCGAGCTCTTCACTCCCTTGCTCCCTATTTTTCCTAAATCTCACACGAGCTGCTCCAACTATTTTCCCCAAGCACTAGAACTTCCCCAGTTCTTTCCACGAATTTCTCTCTACCCATTTCGCTCAAGCTGCCGAGCCACACGTCTCGGTACACCAGGTAGTAGCAGCAAACTAGCAACTTTCCCCTCTGCTCTTCTTCTTTAAGCACACAGCTGAGCTCCATCTTCCTCACCCGAGCTGCCTGCCTCCCCTCCCTCTTGCCTTCCTTCCTCATTTTCAGTCAAGACGAGCTCGAGGTTCATCCCCATTTTCTACCCTCACTCCTCATCGGCTACATCGCGAGTTCTTCAGCTCCAGACTCTTCTCCTCTCTTTTCTTTAATAGCTGCGATCCGAGCTCTCCTGGTTTCTCTCCTCCTGTGCACACCTCGCAACCCGAGCTCCGCCGTTGCTAGCCGGACCCATCCCACTCCTCCGCCACCGTCGGTGCTCCCTTCTCCACCGATTAAGTTCCTCGCCACGGGAAGGCCCCCATGTCCTCTCAATGTCTGAGGAGCCACACTGCTAGCTCCATCCGAGGCACTCCCCGCCGCCTGGCCCGCCGAGCTTGCTCAAGCACCGCGCTGCCCTACCTTCTCGCTATCCCAGTCGCCGGCCTGCTCGGGTAAGTCGCCACCATCAGCAAGATCTAGCTCGCCCTGCCATTCCACCCCAGTCGACTGACCCATCGGCCGCCGGAGGGCATTGTCAAGCTAGACTTCTTTTCTCCATGATTTACTCGAGCTCCGGACTTAGCCCCATTAACCACTGCTTACCGGTGTGCTAAACAGTGCGGCTAAATCGAAGACATGCAGTCGGATGAGGCCCCTCAACCCAATAGGTGAAGGCGTAAATCCTTGAGTACGTGTCCGCTGTTGGAAAGCATTTTCCGCCACTATCTCTTTAGGTTTACTATCTCTTTAGGTTTTACGCTTTTATTCTGTGAAGGCGTATTCCTCTGTGAGAATCTCCTGTTTACATCTTTCCAGCGTGAAGGCGCATTTCCAGAATGCGTTTTTGTCATCATCCCATCTCTCCCTCCGGCTGGAACGCCCCTTCAGTTTTCTCTCTCGGCAGGTTTTCGAAAGACCGCAACCCCTTCGTTATCTACCTATTTTACTCGAGTATGTTCCTACAAACTTCTAGATTCAAGCTCCATCCACCAGTACTAGTTTTGTAGATTCTGAAACTATTTTAAATTCCAACTTGAACATATTTAGATATACACGTCGTAGATGAGTTCCTTCTTTGATATAACTCCGAGTCGATCGATTCTTTTTTTCCTAAATATTTTTCTAACATCAAGTTCAACAATCTTACTCCAGTGAGGTAGTAACACTTAAAATATTTCATGGCACAATATAAATGTTGATAAAACTCTGAATGTTCCATATTTTCCCAAATACTTATGACTTGGTAACTTACTCCAAGAGTTGGGTTAACAAAATCGCCAGAATATTTAATAACCATACCGACCCTATCGAAACCTAACTAGGATAGTTACTAAGAGCCTCCAAGGTATTAACACGTTACTAGTCAAATAAATCTAGGGTTTCCGTTCTACGAAAAATCATTATTCCGATGGAAGCTAAGTCCTCCTCATCTTTTTGCAAACCCTAGTAAACAATCAGGTACACAACGCATGTCCCAAGCTCGTGAATGTATATGTGGTTCTTATTTGGTTCTTCCTCGCACCGTGGATTTATTCGCTGTTCTTTTGACGTGTAGATACCGACGTTAGAAGACATCGAGCGAAGGATTTCGGACAATTGTTGAATCGGGTTTAAGACCGAGCCCCGGACAATATTGTCAGGCAAGCATTCCCACCTTGATCATGTTGAATCCTATATGTGTGAAATATGATTATTTTGTTTGCGAAACTTGCATGCTATGTGGATATCAACGATATTTTATGCTAGACCTAGTTATACCTAGTAGATGCATACGACGTAGGTCTGAGAATCCAACCATTGTAACCCTAGGCATAATTAGTTGGGGGACTTATGCCCGATAAAATAATTAGGGTATAGGCAATAGCCGTGCTTAATCTTGCTTCAGTTAAAAACCAAATGTTTGATCGGTTTATACCAACTCCTTTGGGCAAGGGATTAAAACCCTTGGATTGCAAGTACTTTCCGAGGAGACCATTTAAAATAAATGTTTGCCAAAACCCCAAACAAAAGCGGAGAATGATTTTGATTCAGGTGAGAAAGCTAAGGGCAGTTTGGGGATGGTAGAGTAGCTGATAGCGATGTGAATGTCTGTGTGACTGTGGAGTCTGAGTGACTATGAAGTCTTGCTCGAATCAACCAAAGACCGAGCCTAAGTGCCGCTAAACCGGTTCCACACCATACGTCCACATGTCCTTTATGGGAAGGACTTGGCTTGCTACCCCGTCTAGTATTAGGGCCTGGACTAGTGGGAAGTAGGAGGAAGTGCTAGGTGGATTTGCATCCCTAGAGAATCTCCACGGGAATACGAGGGTAGAGACTCTTCGTGAGCTCCTCGAAGTACGTGGGTTAAAGTTCGACACAAAGTTGGAGAGTCCCGTTACCCATCTAGCGGGTTCGGCTCTAGTATGAACGTGGGCGAAATGTCTCGTTGTAATAACCCTGCCGGCACTCCTCGTGAAGAGTGCTCATTTGGCCATGGCAACAAGGGGGCTTACATCTTGTGGGTAAAACCATACAACCTCTGCAGAGTGTTAAAAACTATTCAAATAGCCCCGTCCTCGGTCATGGATAAGAACTGGTTAGGCCACACACTGGTTAGACTGAGTTTTACTTGCAAAAAAACTTGGGCAAAGGGATTAAGGACGTGGGCATGACGTGTCCACAAGAGTGCAATTTAGGCCACGCTGTGGGTGGCAAGGAATTGCAAGAGAATGTGATTAGCCGTGCTACCAGGGGTAGTACGGGCTTGTGTTGGGAACCTTAGACGTCGATAGACGGAGCTATCGGGTCAAGGTAGGGAAAGGAGGTAGCGGAGACTACCTCATGAGATGACATGAATGTGTGAAACTCTTTGATTTTCTAAACATGCCTTTGAATCTATTATTTGTATTTAAAGTGAAAACTTACTTTACGCATAACAGGAGACCTAGAATAGAGCTATCTCCTTTGAATCAAGCCCTGCATGAAATATAGCTGTATTATCCTCCTGTGGAAATTGCTTGCGAGTACATTCCATGTACTCACCTGGCTTGTTGATTTGGCCAGATGAAAGAGACATCGACTCCGAAGATACGATTGAGCTCGCGAAAACTAGGGCGTAACCCCAGTCATTTGCTTGTCGGGTATGGCATATTGATGGGTCACATCACCGATTGATTTCCGCTGCAAGATTCTAGCCGTTGGCTACAGGTATAAGAATATTGACCCTGACGGTCTATTTACATATTAAACTATGATATGTGCGTGTATGACAATGATATATAGGTTAACTTGTGCGTACTGGCTACTGATCCAGGGACCGGTACAGTAAACACAAGGGAATATCCGGCCTTAAAACCGGGTACGCCACATGGTCTAAGCCCATGGCGTACCATATATGGATTAGGATGGTGCATAGACTAATTTTATGGGCTGATTGTTAGAAAAAATTTATTGGACTCTAGTGCGTGAGCACTCCGTGGGCCTAGCCTGCTAATGAGACAGAGCCATGGAAGAGGCAACAACTAATAGTGAAGTCGATGGTGGTGTTGATGAGGTTTCTGAGGACGAGAGAAGATTCGACATGGAACATATGCAAAGGTGCTGTAGTGGCCATGTTGGTAATTGCCTTGACATACGATAGAGTGAGGAAGATGAAGGGGTTACAAGACAATGAGAAGGACACCCATTATGAGATCAGGCTCATCGACCATTGCTGGTCTTAGAGTAATAAGAAAGAAAGGGGCGATATGATCAATAATGGTGAAGTGTAAAAACAATAATTAACTTTTGAAGCGGCAAAAAAACTACGAATATGTTAATAGTTAGATATGATTATTTTTTAATTTGCTCACGATCAATACCTCTCAGCAAATTCTCCTCTTCCTTTCCCATCTTCCCATGTCCGGCGGTGGCGAGTAGTGTTAGGGTTGGGGAAGAAGAGTAGAGAGGGAGTTAGGGTTGGTGGAGGCTTTATATGCCAAGAGGATGAGATCTGAACTATTGAATGAAGATCTAATGGTAAAATATAATAATAATTTCTTAATTGTAAAATAGATGGCTGTTAATTAGATAGCCCCAAAAACTACTTCCCCTTGGAAGTTTTCATGTTGATTAAAAGTTTAAAAGTACTTAATATACCAAGTCAACAGCTTCTTTCCCTGATTTTCGATGTTAATTTGGAGCCAACCTGAAGTCCTTTTTTTTTGAACTTTAGAGTTAATACTGAATTGGATTACATGAGTGCACAACAAAGAGCAAAATACATAAGCAGGTTAAAAACTACCACTACTCGTCTTGCTACCGTGGATCTTGCTACCGTGGGACTATTGATCCAATCGGACGGCCGAGACTTCCCAGACTCGTGTCAACCAAAACCCACCATAAATAAGCCCCCGCCAAGCCCATTCCCCTCTTCTCCCCTTCTTCCTAAAACCCTAAAACCGCCTCCACGCCCCCAAACCCCTCAGCCGCCGCCGGCGAAGCGTGCGCGGCGAGACGGCGCTCTACCTGCTCTTCGAGTCGGCGTCGGGGTACGCGCTCTTCCACGCCTACGGCATCGACGAGATTGGGCAGAGCGTGGACGCCGTGCGCTCCTCCGTGCTGGACCTCAAGCGGTTCAGCAAGGCCGTCAAGCTCACCGGCTTCACCCCCTTCTCCTCCGCCATCGACGCGCTCAACCAGTGCAACGCCATATCCGAAGGTATCGTTATCATCCTCTCGCCTCCTCTGCGGGTGAGATCCTTGCTTCGAGTCCCCCAGCTTCGAGGCTCCCGTGACGAGCAATGGTGGGTGGGTGCTGATTTTGTGGCGCAGGGATCATGACCGATGAGCTGAGGAATTTCCTGGAGCTCAACCTGCCAGATGTTCTCCAAGTACGGCGAGGTGCAAAGGATCTACCTCGTCCCCGAAGGTAATCCCCATCCTGAAGCATATTGATCATTGTGTCCTATCTAATTGTTTGTGATATGTTAGTTTGTTGCAAAGTTTAGTGTGTACTCGAGGAGCACAATATGCTGGAAGCTGTGTTTGTTTCTGGATGAATATGCACAAGACAAATTCAATGATGTTCGATACAAAAATAAACAATATGTGATGTCGATGTCTTTGTTGGCTGATCAAGTGAGATGCGCGTAATAACACTAGCACCGCTTGACACTAATAGTGTAATTCTGTGTAGAGTTTACCGATGCAACACAAGCCTCTGTGTTATGTATCAACGCTATATTTGGGTGTCTTTTGATGCGCTTACAGCTTTCGTGTCATCGTTGCTTAGATAGTTAGATGCAGAACTATGAATCGTAGGGTGTTC
Source organism: Stipa capillata (assembly GCA_019208055.1). Lineage (NCBI taxonomy): Eukaryota > Viridiplantae > Streptophyta > Magnoliopsida > Poales > Poaceae > Stipa > Stipa capillata. The sequence goes on along the minus strand of JAGXJF010002068.1, from coordinate 449,843 downwards.
ATGGTGCTTGTACGTTTGTCTGTGTTGTGCAGTGTTTCTGAAAATATTCTTCAGGATAACATAGAGAGAATAAAACACTTCCCACAAGGGACCTGACGCAACCACGGCTGCTATCGACGGGCTTTCCACATTCCCGGGTGACGGGTGGCTCACGTCCGCACCAATGAACATGAAAGGCGCGCCGGTGACCCGTGGGATCGGGTCGAAGAGTTGGACGTTGCTGCCCCCGAGCTTGCTGTTGATCTTGAGAGCAAGGTTGGACATGTACTGGTCCTGGCCCTGGGTTTTGTTCGCAAGGTGGCTCAAGAAACACTGGGTTACGATCCCCAGCTGCGTCTCGCAGATCAGCTTCAGTGTCTTGTACCCCCGGTGAACCTTAGACATCGGGCAGAAGAGGAGCTGGAGCTTCTGGTTCTTACTCACTGAAGCCTGCTTCGCCTTGTTAAGCTCCTCACGTAGTTTGTCCGGATCGGATAGCACATTCATTGTTGACTTGTGCTCAAAGCATGGCACATTGTTCATCCCAATGCCGAGATCATTGCACTTCTTGATGGTCTTTCGAATAAGTGCGGACCTGACGTCAGCGGATTCTGCACTGAAATCGACCATGCCCCAGCACTCGAGATACTTGCCGTCTAATATTTTGTGATTCTTAAGGTTCCACTGGCTGTTAAGCTGATCAATACTGAATTCGGAGGAGGTGACGAGTTTTAGCATGGGGTCTGTTCGTCCAATGAAATCTTAAATTGTTGAGCTCCGTTTCCCCTCCTGGAAGTAAAATGATAATTAATTAGTACCTGGTAATAAACATGCACTATTTTGGAAAAAAATAAAATATAATAAGCATCAGTTCCTTTCTTCAAAAGAAAAGAAAATACCAGTTTTTTTTTCCAAAGAATAAAAATATGACAGGAAACAGTTAAGTAACATGAACAAAAGACTGTTGACAGAAATGAACATGAACACGAAAAAAGGAACTGATGCTTATTAAACTTTTGCATAAGATGAACAAAAATTGAATAAGGAGAACAGCGAATTAACAAGTATACCAATGAAATAGTTAGAGTTCCTGTTTCATGTATGTCAGCACAAGTTTTTGAGTTTATGGTAGAGTTATTACTTACACAGAAAAAAGTATTGCATTGAATTTCTAACAAATTCTATTGCATTGAATTTACTTCCGCAGCAGCAAGTAAACAGCGCGATAAATTAAGTTTCCAGATTAACAAAAAGAAACAACTGATGTCCAGGCGTTTGCAAACAGTAGAAGGCACTCAAACTCAAACAATTACCTGCAAGGCCCATTTGAAGCTTTTACCATCTCAAGAATCTCCTGTTTCCGCTTAGATGGTTTCCACTTAGATGGGGAGTGTAAAGACATGTTGTTCAGTTCTTTTTTGGAATCCTCGTGCGAACTTTCCTTGGGATACCTCTGCCATTCATCAAGACTACAAAGCTCAATCGGTACATAAATGGGTCTCTCCTTGCTCTTGCTCAAATCCAAGCATGGAAGCATCTTATACCGAATCACCATATTATACTGCTGACCATAATACTCAACAAGCTTCCGAGGCTTCCTTGATTCGAACTCCAAGAAGGTGATCTGGTCGGCAGGCAACTCTGTCAAGCCTTGAACCTTGTACTTCCGAACTGGCGTCCCATCATTTTTTCCTTCAGAGGACTTCTTCTGGTAACTCACGGTAACATGGAGGCCTTTGAGCTGACGCTCCAAATCTTTCCGCTGTTTCTCGTTTAGCGTTGTATGGAAATCAAGGGACTCCTTGCCGTCAAGGCGGTTCACGAACTGCCCAACAAGACCCAGGACACCACTTCCAGCTTGGCAAAATGGCATAACTGAATAGTCCACACATAGGATCAGCCCTTGTTGAGTGGGTTTTAGGGTCTGCGTGGTTCCTTTCAGAGATACAGCGGTAACATCACCATGCTTGATGTCCTCACGACTGTCCAGTGAATAAAATGCCTGACCAACGATAATCCTGCGCCAGCTAGAGGCCTCGCGCACAATGACATCAAGACCCTGCAAGACCTCTCTACGCACAGGCTGCTCTGAGAGTTGGCGCAACGGCAGCTCCTTCTTGAGCTCTACTGATGCATTGTAGATCCGTGACCTCCCAACTTTCACAGGGAATCGTCGACCTTCTGGAAGTTTGTCAAAGGTGAATAGACCGTTGCCATCATAAGCAACAGCTAACGAATCCTGCTGAAATTTCTTGAAGAATTCAGCCTTTGCAACATTTCTTAATTTATCTGCCTTGGAGGGCTCCATGCCTGAAGCCCCGGAAGAATCTTGGTCGAGCTTGATATCATAATGAAAGAGAGTTTTTTCCTTGCACTTGACTATAAAGTGGTTCACCATAAGTTTGACTTCGGCCACTTCACTGGGGCCATTGTGTCGGCCTAGAGGGGAAAAAGGAGCAGTAGAAGCAGAGAAGGTCAAGTTTACATGAAGAAAACAATAACATAGGATGCTGCTAGAGAGGGGTAAGATGCTGAAGTAAATGTAGCATGCGAATGTGATTCAACTGCACAAAGGACGAGGAGATTGCTCATCCTTTCCAACTTACAGATAGTAAACGTTCCGCTGCACTGCAGTTCATTTTCGTTCGTACCGCCCTTACTACTACAAAAACTGCCAAAAAAAGAAAGAAAGAGAAGAGGTCCAAAGGTCTCTCTATTCTCACTCCAAACCATAGATGGAGCAACTTCTATTGACACGTGATTGACACATGCATATGCCAATTGCCAAGCCTACTTGCGAAATGACACTCTCCTAAGACAAGCTCAAATAGAATGAGGCACAGGACCCCACATTTCACTGGCGATAACTCTGATGCTTTCTTGTCTTCTTGATACAGGATAGAAGAATTAAATGATGTTCTGAATGTTCTGAAACTACAAGCTGACAAACCAAATACGGTTCCTCTCCTCTAGTGCTAGCTTAGAGAATTTCCTTTTGTCTCATGTGCTGTGCATCCTCTCAAACAATCACTTCCCGTCTCAAAATCGCGGAACAGAGTTTACGTGCAAACAGTTTAAAAGTTCTGTTAGCATGTAAGCGAGTTCACCACCACATCTCCCTCCCACTTTTTCAAGCAAAACAGGATTACAGTGACCTTATCAAGCTAAGAACAAAACGAGCTACAAGAGAATAAGGCTAATCAACAGCTCTATAAGTACAGCTCTAATATAGAAAATGCAGCAAATGGAACTTATCATACAGAGAGATCATCCGCATTTCAATCTATCTCGATTCATAAACCTGGAGCACATTTAGGCATCCACAATACTACAACAGAACCGTATAAAACCTAAACTAGTTTGAGATACTGCACAATCGCAAACGAGAGTCAAAATATGAAACAATCTAGCATCACACCGACGCAAATGCTACTCCAAATCAGCACGCAGCCAACAAAAAATCCAATCACACGCCCATAATTTCAAAAAGTAAGCAATCCGTGCTACTCTAACATCGACGCGTGGAGAAACGCATAGCCACGATCAATCGCATAGATACGCGAAATCAAACCGCGTAGGCTCTAACCATCGCGAAACCCTAGATCACTTGATCGATCAATCGCTGATGTTTCGAACATTTCAGAGGAACAAATTAAGCATGCCAAAGTGCACAACGCTCGTAAAGTAAATCAGGAAACAGGGCTTACCTTCGTGTCCCGACGAGCTCCCCTCCTCCCTGGGTGCGATCTCCTTCGGCGCCGGTGCCTGGGAGTTCCCCCTGCGGCCGTAGTCGCGACGATGCTCTCGCCATGACGGCGCGCGCTCGTATGCACGACGCCCACGGTCGGACCAGTCCCCACGTCCATTACTAGCGCCATCCCAACCGCGCTCTCCTCTTCCGTGGCGTCCGCTAGGATGGGAGTCGCCTCCGCTGCGGGACTCATCTCCTCCGTAATTCCTGTCGCCTCCGGGATTCATGCCGCCTCCGCCGCGGCTCTCGTATCCTCCGTAATTCCTGTCGCCTCCGCCGTGGTGCCCGTATCCCCCGCGATTCATGCCACCTCCGCCGCGGGGATCGTCTTCACGGTTAGTCCTGCCGCCTCCGCGTCCGCGAGCGCCATCACCCCCACCGCCGCGACCTCTCCCGCCGCCGCGGCCACCGCCGTGCTGGTACTGCATCTCCACGCGGAGCTCAGCGACGGAGCAATAGATCGACGGATGAAATGGCGAGGGTTTTGGTTTTGGAGAAGTTTGTTTCTAGAACTTCTCGAACGCGAGAGGCGGTTGGGGTGGGGAGCGGGCTTGGGAGCAGTACATATAGGAGGGGCGCGGGCGCGCCGGGGAATTTGAGCGTGGGCGCGATGCTTTGGAAAGACGAAAAGACTATTTTGCCCGTACTGGTTAGAAGGACGTTGCGAACGATAACGGCAATGTCGGGGGTATAACGGGAAATTTGTCGATGCCAGTGAAAACTCGAGAAGGAAATGTGCCAGGGCTTGCTCTCTGTTTCAGCATTAGCTGTGCACCTGTGGAACATTTTGCTGTAACACCACCATGGCTCTAAATATTTTGTCTCAGTCCACCGAACTGCCGCATAATGTTGGGAGCATGAACATTTTGAACTCGGGTGTCATATGTACCGAACAGTTTGAACATCCAAACGAACGAACAAATTACCACCGTTCGAATCATGAGCAGCATACAAGAATTCACGAAATGAACCATGCTGCGATATTAGAGATAAACCTAGAGATAAGATACACAAAAATTTACGTGAAAAAACTCTTACGAAAAAAAACCACGAACGCACAAAGACGTGATCTCACTGTGATAGAAAAATATTACAAATACGATATCACAGGACGGTCTTTAGGTGCGACTACAGGGATATATATATATAGGGCAATTACAAGAGTTCTTGAAGGACAAGACAACGAGTCCTTAGAGGACAAGACAATGAGTTGTACTCGGTTACGCCGGTACTAGTACGAATCCCCACTTCGTATGATGCTACGTCTAACATAATTCGGTGTCGTGTCCAACACGGTAACTGAATTCGGATCACTTTTCAACAATCTCCACCTTGAGCCGAATTCCCTCCAGCAGTCGAAGAAAGTAATGAACCTCTCCAATCAAATAAGTATAAACACCTTGTGCGTCAAAATCACATAGGACTAGTGAGTAATACCAACTAAATCTGAGCAAAGCTCAAACTAGTGGCAAGAACTGGCTTTGTCATCATATCAGTTGGATTATTATGTGTATATCTTGTTGATCTTAATATCACCTTGAGCGTGACACCTCGAATAAATTGATATCTCACATTAATGTGCTTTGTTCTCTCATAGAATATCTGATCCTTTGTGAGATAAATAGCACTCTGACTGTCACAAAATATTGTAGTGTAAGATGTATTTCCACAAAGCTCAATAAACAAACATCTTAGCCAAATGGTTTCTTTGCAAGCTTCTGAAATAGCCATATACTCGGCTTCTGTAGTGGACAAGGCGACAGTAGCTTGGAGACTTGCTTTTCAACTAACAACACATTCTCCAATAGTGAACACATAACCAGTAAGAGATCTTCTTTTATCTAAATCTCCAGCAAAATCTGAATTTACATAACCAACAAGTCCATTCCTAGATTTTTCAAACTGTAAACTAACATTAGATGTGCCCCGCAAATATCTGAAAATCCACTGAGCTGCTTTCCAATGCTCTTTGCGAGGATTAGCCATGAATCTACTAACAACACTCAATGCATGAGATAAATCGGGGCGAGAACATACAATGCCATACATAAGTGAACCAACTACACTGGCATATGGAATTCTAGACATGTACTCAATTTCATCATCTGACAGTGGACATGAATCTGAAGAAAGTCTGAAATGTGCAGCTAAAGGAGTACTCACTGGTTTTGCATTATGCATATTAAAACGACGAAGTACCTTATCAATATATCATTTCTGACTTAGGTATAATTTTTCAGAGTGTCTATCTCTATTAATCTTCATGCCACGAATCTTCTTTGCTGTATCAAGATCCTTCATCTCAAATTCACTGTTCAATCGTGCCTTTAATTTTACAATCTGTGCCTTGTCTTTTACAGCAATCAACATATCATCAACATATAGGAGTAAGTAGATAGCTGAACTATTAATTGTCTTTAAATCAACAAACTATCATAATTTGATCTTCTGAAACCTTGAGAGATCATAAAGTAGTCAAGCCTCTTGTACCATTGTCTTGGTGATTGCTTCAAACCATAAAGAGATTTCTTTAACTTGCAAGCATAATTCTCCTTCTCCGGAACGACAAAATCTTCTGGCAGCTCCATATAAATGTTTTCTTCTAGTTCCCTATGTAAGAATGCAGTTTTCACATCTAATTGCTCAAGCTCAAAATCACGCATAGTCACAATGTTGAGTAAATTACGAATAGAGCTATGCTTCACAACAGGGGAAAAGACATCTGTAAAATCAATACCTGGAATCTGGCTGTAACCTTTAGCAACTAGTCTTGCTTTGTATCTCACCTCTTCGGTTGGTGTAATACCCTCTTTTTTCTTGAATATCCATTTGCAGTGAATAGGCTTCTTCTCAATTGGCAATTCGACTAGCTCCCAAGTGCCATTTTTCTCAAGTGATTCCATCTCATCATGCATGCCAGTCATTTATTTATTTGAATCAACACAAGTAATAGCCTCTGAATAAGTTGAAGGTTCAGCAGTACCTTCAATGTCTTCTGCCACACTAAAAGCATAAGCAACAATATTGCATTCTTCAATAAGCCTATTGGGACGCTTATGTTCCCTTGTATACCTTCTAGACTGAATTGCAACGGAACGTTGTGGTGGCTACACAACCTCAAGAGGATCCTCAATAACAGGTGCATCATCATGAACAACAATATTCTCTTTGTCTGATGTATCACCTGAATTAATAACATGCTCCACTTGCACACTTGTTTTATGTGGCTTCTTAACAGGAACATCATTAGATAGCTTATCATGTAACATAGCAGATTCATCAAAAGTAACACTTTTGCTAATTACCACATTTCTAGTTTCAGGATTTTACAATTTATAACATTTCACACCAAGCTTAAAACCAAGGAAAATACACTTAACAGCTCTAGGCTCCAATGTACCATTATTAACATGAGCATAAGCAGGGCAACCAAATATTCTCAAATCTAAATAATCTGCTGGAGAACCAGACCATACCTCAATGGGAGTCTTCTTTCAAATAGTCAGGTTATGTGACCGATTGATTAAGTAACAAGCAGTGGAAGCGGCTTCAGTCCAAAAACTTCTAGATAATCCAGAACTAGATAACACATAACATACCTTCTCCATGATGGTTCTATTCATGCGTTCGGCCACACCATTTTGTTGAGGGATACTTGGGACAGTATAATGTCTCACAATTCCCTGTGACTTGCATAAAGCTTCAAACTCTGCAGAACAAAATTCCAAGCCATTATCAGTACGCAGTTTCTTGACATGCTTGCTAGTCTGTCTTTCAATCATAATCTTCCACTCCTTGAATCTCTTGAATATATCTGATTTGTGCTTCAGAAAATATGCCCAAACTCTTCTTGAGTAATCATTAATTATGCTCAACTTGTAACCTGCACCTCCAAGTGAAGGAATGCGGGACTCTCCCCACAAATCTGAGTGAACATACTCCAGTATGCCTTTTGTAGAGTGAGTTCCAGTGCCAAACTTCACTCTCGTTTGCTTGCCGAAGACACAATGTTCACAAAATTTCAACTTGTCAATGTTTTGACCATCAAGTAGGCCTCTTTTGCATAGCTCCATCATTTCAGTTTCACTCATATGACCAAGACGCATATGCCAAAGATTAGTAACATCATAATCAGAAGTGTCATTTGAAATAACAGGGGTGGCATTACCTAAAATTGTAGTACCTTAAAGATAATAAAGACCATTAGCCTTCCTCATGTCACCCTTCATTACAATAAGAGAACATTTGGTGACCTTCAGAATTTCACCTCCACCTAAATACTTATACCCCTTATCATCAAGAGTACTTAAAAATATAATATTTCTCTTCATCTTCGGAATATATCGAACATCCGTTAAAATTCTGATTGTGCCATCAAACATCTTGATCTGAATAGAGCCAATGCCTTCAATCTTGCGTGGAGTGTCATCAAAACCCAAAACAGAACTAGCAGTAGTAACGGGTTCAAATGTAGTAAACCAATCTCTATGTGGCCACATATGAAAAGTGCAAGCAGTATCAAGAATCTATTCATCATTAATTTTAGCACATCCAGCAACAATGACAAGCATATCACCTTCAGAGTTACTATCACGAGCACAATTAGCAGAATTTTCATCTTCTTTGTTACTTTTTGGTTTGTATGTGCCATTCCTCCTTTTCTTGTTTTGTAACTTCCAGCACTCGACTATGTCATGACCACCTTTTTTGCAGTATTTGCATGACTTCCTGTTTCTGGACTTAGATCTGTCTCTATTATTAATCTTGCTAGAGCTTCTGCCCCTGAAATTGCCACTTGAATTCTACTCTTGTTGCCGCCCTTGGACAACCAAGCCTTCTGTATGCGAGCTTGAGTTTTCACCAGAAACCATATGTTTCATCTTCTCTTTAGCATACAGTGCTTCATAAACTTCATTAAGAGTGAGTGTATCTCAGCTATATAAAATAGTATCTCTAAAAGTAGAGTATGAACTGGGCAGAGAGCATAAAAGAATAAGACCCAAATCTTCATCATCATATTTTACCTCCATGGATTCGAGGTCAGCAACAATTTCTTTGAATTTTGTTAGGTGGTTTAATACTGATCCGCGTTCTGCCAACTTGTGTAAATAGAGCTTTTGCTTTAGGTGCATCTTGCTCGTTAGCTCCTTGGTCATACAAATTTGCTCTAATTTTAGCCACAATGCGGCGGTGGTCTTTTCCATCAAAACCTCCTGTAGAATATTATTAGGCAGATGAAGATAAAATTGAGATAAAGCCTTACGATCTTTGCATTTTTTCTCATCATCGAACCATGCCACTGGCATGTTGTTAATTTCCAAAAAAAGTCATCTAGGTCCATCTATGTTAGAATAGGCCGCATCTTGACTTGCCATAGAGAAAATCTTGTGTCACGATCCAACAACGGAATATCATACTTTAGGAAAGCCATTGGTAGATGAATCATATGAACACAAAGTAGTACAAGTCGAAAAGAAAAAAGAAATTCATGGTAGAATTAAGTTGTATGGGCAGCAAAAGAAAAATAGATTGAGCTTTCCTGGTAGCTTTTCTTAGGTAGACGTAGCAAAGATCGCAAAGTTGATTTTGTTGTTAGCTTTTAGCCGTCAGCCGTCGAGCCGTCTCGGGACTTGATTTTTTTTTCTTTCGCGTCTGGTTGATTTGCCTCGCTCCTGCTAATCTGCTGCTTCTTGTTGATCTCGCGCTTTTGTTGTTGACGTGCGGTGCGGCAGCTTCTGAACCGCCTTAGGTCTTGGCGACGCTGCAGATCAGAACGTGCCTGCTTCGGTTGATCTCGAGTGCTGTTGATTTGCTGCGGTCTCGCGTTGCAATTGTTTGGGAGGTCTTCTTTGAATAAATTGCTCGCCTTAATGCTTCGATCTGCTGGCCTGGCTCGAGATTAATATAGTTGCTGCTTCTCTGTCTTGATGTCGGATATGAAAAGTGAGTCGATCTCGGAGATGAGTCCCGTGTTCGGACTCAGCGACTTGTTGCAGATTTCAACTCGGACTCGGTGACTTGAGAGGACGGTGACAAATCGGTAGAGGCAATGTGAGATATTCCGGCGTGAGCGAGAGTGCCGGCTGCTTCTTTTTCTCCTCTCTAGATCTAATCTCGTAGCCTCACTTTGATACCACCTGTTGCGATATTAGAGATAGATTTAGAGACAAGAGACAAATATTTTTACGTGGAAAAACCCTTACGACAAAAAACCACGGACGCACGAAGGCGTGATCTCACTATGATGAAAAAGTATTATAAGCACAAGACCATAAGACGGTCTTTAGGTACGACTACAGAGATATATATAGGAGCAATTACAAGAGTCCTTGAAGGACAAGACAACAAATTCTTAGAGGATAAGACAATGAGTTATACTTGATTACGCCGGGTGCCAGCACAAATCCCCACGCTATACGATGCTACGTCTAGCATGATTCAGTTCCGTATCCAACACAGTAACTAAATTCGGATCTATTTTCAATAAACCAAAAATTTCTTAAACTTCATGACATTTCATTAGCAGAATGTACAACACAGTATCCAGCATGGGTATGGCATAGCCGTTCTGGCCTAGCACATACCAGGCTGCAAAAGAGGTGAGGCAAACCACACGGGTAGTATTCTACCCCATACAGACACAGACCTGAAACTCAATACAGCAAGAACACACGCACAATGACACAACCACCAAAATGTAAGTTCAAACTATACGAAGCAGCTAGTATTCTACCAGAGCACGCTCGACGACACCGGTGAAAAGCTGGTGTCAGATGAAGAACATGTTGTCCTGAAGATCCTTGTGCAACGTCGGGAAGTTCCTGAAGTCCGAAGCACCCGCGGAGGAGGAGGACGAGGACGACGACCCGCGCGCCTGGGGCTGGGACGCCATCATGCCCTCGTAGTAGAGTCTGCCGCGGTACGCCGCAAGGTCCGCGTAGTAGACGGGCGTAGCCAGCGACACGGGCTTGGTGCAGCGCGCGAACACGAAGCAGAGGTTGTACACCAGCTTCTGGAGGTCATCCGATCCGAAGCCGTGTTCGTCCATCAGGCTGTAGTAGTGCGTCGGCCGGCTCGTCCCTATCAGCCCATTGTGACTGCACAGGTAAAAATCATATGCCACTGGGTCAACCACGTTGGTATCCACCACTGTGCCAGGCAGCACGTTGCCATTCTTCGTCTGCGCCTCATTCCTGTCCTTTGGGAACAGCCGCGTGTTGTGCCGCTTCTTGGCCACGATCACGGTGATCGTCGGCGAGTAGCCATTCTTCTTGATCCCCTCCTCCATGTCCGCCAGCTCCTCGTTCAGGACCATTTCGAACTGCCCATCGCTCACGCCGTCACGGAAGTAAATGATCCTCTGAGGCTTGACGCGGTTCCGCTTCTCGTAGACGCCGATGAGCTCTTGGCAGATCTCACCGAGGTGCTTAATCACCTCGCAACGGTGTGGCTGGGCGCGGATCCTTGGCACATACTTGCTGGCTGCTGGATCAATAGACGCGACCACGGCTGCTATCGACGGGCTTTCCACATTCCCGGGTGACGGGTGGTTCACGTCCGCACCAATGAACATGAAAGGCGCGCCGGTGACCCGTGGGAGCGGGTCGAAGAGTTGGACGTTGCTGCCCCCGAGCTTGCTGTTGATCTTGAGAGCAAGGTTGGACATGTACTGGTCCTGGCCCTGGGTTTTGTTTGCAAGGTGGCTCAAGAAACACTGGGTCTGGATCCCCAGCTGCGTCTCGCAGATCAGCTTCAGTGTCTTGTACCCCGGATGCTGCTCAGACATCGGGCAGAAGAGGAGTTGCAGCTTCTGGTTCTTCCTCACCGCAGCCTGCTTTGCTTTGTTAAGCTCCTCGTGTAGTTGGCGTGGATCCGCTAGCACTGACATTGCTGACAGCTGCACAAAGCATGGGTTCTTGTTCATCCGAATACCAAGGTCACAGCACTTCCCGACAATATAGTCAATAAACATGTGCCCATCTAGGGCTTGCTGCCTGGGGTGAGATGGCTCTGCACTGAAGTCGACAATGCCCCAGCACTGGAGGTCCTTGCCGTCTACCAGTTTCTTTCTCATGAGGTTCCACTGGCAGTTAGGCTGATCAATACTGAATTTACAGGTCTGGCCATTGGGGGTGCCGAGTTTTAGGGTGGGGGGAGGAAGGATCCTACCGGTGACTTCCATCATCTCTACATCCAAAGAAATTCCAAACTGATGAGCTATTTCTCCCCTGGAAATAAAATGGTGATTAGTACCTGATAATAAACATTAATTCTTTTGTTCAAAATAAAAGGACAAAAAGACAACGAACGGTTCTTTTCAAAATAAAAGGACAAAAAGACAACGAACGGTTCTTTCATTTTCCACAAAAGGAAGATAAAGATCTATCTCAAATTTGTGTTGTGCCTTTGCCAAAAAAATACGACAGGAAAATGCTAAAAACCAGGAAAGCTAGATAGATAAGGAGAACAAGAATTGACAAATATACTGATGACATAGTTATAGTCTCCTGTTTCTTTCAAGAATAGAGTACCATGTTATTGTGGTAGAGGTATTACGTTTGCAAAGTGAGGAGCATTAAATCTACTTGCATAGTACCAGTTAAACATAGCAATATGTTAAATTTTCAGATGGCAAAAAAGATCAAGGATGGTTAGGCATTTGCAAACAGTGGAAAGGGGTTAAAACTCAAATAATTACCTGCAAGGCCCATCTCTAGCTTTCACCGATTCCATAATCTCCTGCTTCCGCTTAAATGCAGGGATTAAAGCCATGTCTTTCAGTGTTTTATCGGAGTCCTTACTCAAGCTTGCCTTTGGATACCTCTGCCCTTCAAGAAGAATACAAAGCTCAATCGGCACATAATTTGGTTTATCCTTGCTCTTGCTCAAATCCAAGCAGGGAAGCATCTGATACTCAATGACCTTGCCATACTGCTGAGCAAAATAATCAACAAGCTTCTTAGTCTGCCCTGATTCCAAATCCACAAAGGTGATCTGGCCAGCAGGCAAAGCTGTAAAGCCTTGAATAGTGTACTTCTGATTAGTCCTCCGGTGACTCACAGTAACACGTTGACCTTTGAGCTCATACTCCAAATTTTCCCGTTGGCTCTTGTTCAGTGCTGTCCTGTAGTCAAGGGGCCTTATAAATTGCTCGACGAGATCCAAGACATGTCCAGCTTTGCGAAATGGCATAACTGAATGGTCCACACATAGGACCAGCCCTTTCTGAGTGTATTTAAGGCTCTGCTGGGTTCCTTTCAGAGCTACAACACCCCGTCCGACGTCCCGACTGCAGTCCGGTGAGTAAAATCCCTGACCAAGTATTATCTTGCGCCAGCTAGAGGCCTCGCGCACAATGACATCAAGACCCTGTAAAACCTCCCTAGGCACAGGCAACTCTGAGAGTTGGCTTAAAGGAAGCTCCTTCTTGAACTCTACAGATACAATGTAGGTCCGTGAACGAACTCTCACACGGAATAAACCTTCTGGCAGTTGAGCAGAAGTAAATAGATTTCTCTTTCCATCATAAGCAACAGCTGATGAAAGCTGCCGAAAGCTGTCATCCTTGAAAAGCTCAGCCTTTGCAGACAGAAAATCTGCCTTGGAGAGCTCCTTGCCTGAAGCCTGTGGAGATGCTTGATCAAACTTGATGTCTATGTCGTAGCGAAAAATGGTTGACACCTTCCTGTAGTTGACTATAAAGTGGTTCACCAAAATTTTGACCTTGGCTTGAAAGGTTGATCCTCCACCATCAGGTCTTCGCATTGGCACCCGTGTGCCATTAGGAGACACAGGAACTGGTGGTGCTAATGGTTCTACTTTTGTCACTTCATTGGAGATAATACGTTCTAGAGGAGAAGGAAGAGCAGTTAGAAACAGAAAAATTAAGTTTACATGAGGAAATTAGTAATATGAGAGAAAAGGATCAACCAAACTATATTTTTCCCTTCCAATTTATGTTTTGCCACAAAATTTCCCCAAATTAAAATGTTCAAGTAAATTTAGCATGTGATAAACTCTTCCATACAAAAAATAGCCCGTACTTTAGAAATTTGAAAGTAATTATTCACTGCACTCACAACGACACGCATTTAGATGCGTGTTCAAGAAAAAAAATTATTCCCTGCACTGCTATTCATTTTTGTTACCATATGCAAAAAGTTCCTGCCACAAGAATCTTTCTTTTCCATTATCTCTACAAAGCACAACATTAAGAAAATCTATTTACATCTACCAAGGCTACTAAGGAAATAACACACTCCTTAGAGATACAGAAAAAAGGGTGAAGTGTCACATTAAATCCATTTCCTGTCTAAAGATACAAGAATTAAACGATGTACTGAATCTTCTCAAACTGCAAGCTGGCAAATCAAATAAGGCTCCCTCAAATCCTAGCTTCCTATGTTTCGCATGTGCTCTGCATCCTCTGAAACAATCAGGTCCCATCTCAAAACGGTGGAATAAAGTTTGCAAATGGTTTAAAAGTACTTCTTTTTGTGTGTAAACAAGTTCTTTGCCACATCTCCCTCTCACCTCAACAGGATAGTAATGACGAACCTAAGAATCAAATGCTTCCTACAAATGCAAACATTAAGGACATAAGGCTAATCACTAACAGCTACGAACCAAGCTCTAATATAACCAACTTCCCAAATGGAGATTATCGTACAGATAGATATCCATAATTCCTAATTTCAATCCATGTCAACACAAAATTATATAAAACCTAAGCTAACTCGAGGAACTGCATAATCACATAATATTACCACAGTACGAGCTAGTTTATCTACCATCACAAGGACGAAAAATGCTACACAAATCTGCAAGGGGCGAACAAAATCAATTTCGATCGTACTCCCAACATTCTAGTAAACGATGAGCAGCTTTCTACTCTACCATCGACACATAGTGAAAGGCACGGCTTGATCAATTGCACAAATAAGCGAAATCAAATCTTGTAGACGTAATCTACCATCACAAATCCCTAAATCACTTGATCAACCGTCAAGGTACCGAAAATTACGAAGGAACAGAGTATGTTAAATTGCAAAAAAAAGCAGGCAAGTAAATCAGGGGAGGCGCTTACCAACGGATCCAGACGAGCTACCCGCCTCCCCGGCCTCGATCCTCCTTGCCGCTGGCGCTGGCGCTGGCGCTGGCGGCCTCGCCGGCAAGTAATCCCCGGTTCCTCCTCCGCGCCCTCTCCCGGGCTGCGCCCACGCAACCCCGCCACGCCCACCGCCAGGACCACGCCCACCGCGCCCGCCTCCACCGTAGCCTCCTCCGCGGCCCTCGCCACTCCCCTGAGGACCGTAGCCCCCTCCACGCCCCTCGCCGCCTCCACCGTAGCCTCCTCCGCGGCCCTCGCCACTCCCCTGAGGACCGTAGCCCCCTCCACGCCCCTCGCCGCCTCCACCGTAGCCTCCTCCGCGGCCCTCGCCACTCCCCTGAGGACCGTAGCCCCCTCCACGCCCCTCGCCGCCTCCGCGAGGCCCGTAGCCACCTCTCCCTCGAGGCCCGTAGCCACCTCCGCGGCCGTCTCCGGCCCCCTGAGGCCCGTAGCCTCCGCCGCCACCGCGCCAGCCGGCGCGAGCTCTCCCGCGGCCGCGGCCGCCGCCGCCTTGCTCGTACTCCATCTCCAGGCCGATCTCAAGCGACGACACGATCCGTCGATCAAATGGCGAGGTTTTTTCTCTCTTCTAGGACTACGCTAAAGCAGAGGTGGTGGGGAGGAGGAGTTGGAGCAGTTTATACCAGGAGCGTACCTGCCGGGGAATCCCTGGGCGCGAGAATTACTGCAGGTAATTACCTCTTTACCCCTGAGGATTCGGGGATGGCGTGGAAGGTAGGGGTGATTTGGTAGTGCAGAGAGGGGTATAATGGGAAATGAGGAGTCAATACAAGTCAAGAGGGCGTGTAGCGAAGTTGCCGAGACGCGTGGGGTCGTGGTCGCTTTATTTGGATATGAATCATCTCGCTTTCTGTTTTACACCTACGGTCTGGCGAAATACATCTTTGCTCTCATATACCCTTCATTTTTATGGCAATCCATAACGTGAAGCTAGGGTATGTTTGATTGCTGCCAAAATTTGCCCTATTAAAAATTGATAGTTTATATTGTTTCAGTTCTTGCTTGATTGATTGCTAACATGTTGACCGTTGATGACAACTTACACATTATCCTCATATTTTAGTTCTTGCTTTGTTAGTTGCTATAATTCTAGCTGTCAATTAGAACTAACACGTTATTCTGAGTGCTACACGTTATTCTTATATTTCCTTCACCAAGGAACAGCCAATTTTTGATAGCTAATGCTTAGCAAAGTTTAGTAGGACATGGTTATCATCAGCCAAACATGCCTTCGATGTCGATCTATAGTCAGATAGTAGTAATACCAAATAAGACCTTGCTTATATATTTGAATATATGTGTCACACAATTTCAAGATACGGCCAGATCTACAGATTTAATTGGCGACAATTCATTTCTCTTCTTTGCTGGATCTCTCTCTCTCTATATGTATGTTTGAAAAGAAAAAAGAAGAATCTTACTTTCTGCTTCGGGGAGCAACAGTGCACATGGATTTCTTCTGTTACCTTTACTACTGATGAGTACTGACGGACTGCAAGGGGCCTGTCTCCATAACCTCCGTTGGAAAGACTAAACAGGATGATGATGCCGTGTCAAATCAGTATGTGGTCATGTGGATACGTTGAGTGAAGTGGCAGGTGAAGTGAGAATAATCTTTTGGATGTCCTTGCATTGACCCTGGGTCTTCAGAGCCAAGGCAAGTGTACGATTCTTCAAGCCAAGGCATGATTCTTCCGAGCCAAGGAATGCAGAAGGCAGATCTCTCGTTCTTTGCACCTAGTAACCCAAGAGTACCCTCGTAATCGACAAATTCTAGAAGGTTCTTCCTTCGCTAGTAAGCTTCACAAGTACCTGGTGGGCCCCTACTCGGAGTTACCCTGGTAATCGACAAATTCTAGAAGGTTCTTCCTTCACTAGTAAGCTTCACAAGTACTACTGTACAACTACATGGCAGCGGTAGGAGTATTTCTCGGTAAATTCTTATATTTAGTTTGAATTTGGACTATGCACCGAGATTTCATCAAAAAATATCACTCTTCCAAACATTTCCTTAGTGGTACACGACACATCTATAGCAAAAAGTACTATGGCACGTCGCTGTTCATACTTTTCCATGTAAATCAAATCCGAATCAGGTTTATGTGTTATCTTGTATTTAAATTTAGAAAATTGATAGATTTTGTTCAGGAAACTTCGTCGATCTTAGAATAGGCTAGCCCATGAGCTATCTAGGGTCTTGTTCATATGCTTGGTTGAATCGAGTACCAAGTTGTGTTGCGTAGTTTGTTGTTGTGGATGGTAACCTAATTTCTGATTAATAAAGCTCTCGTCACTTTGCAAAGAATAAACTTGTCATTATATTAAAGTTGAATACAAATCAAGCAGCGATCTTGGTTGCTCAAGCGACATACATCCAACCACGGAGAACCTGTTTGGAGCGGAGAAGCTTCACATAAAATAGTTCGATTCCCAGGAAATCCTTATATGTCAAAGGAAAAAGTCTATTTTATTATTTAACTATTTGTAAAAGTCTAAATTTGGTCTCTCAACTCTAATACCAGATATTTTTAGCCCCTTAAATTTTACAACCATCTACATTTGATCCATCACCCCATTGAAAATGGCTTTGATGGTGATGTGGCAGCAACTTCGTAAACGTCGCAACCTAGTCAGCACAAAAAATAAAAATATTTATAAAAATGCAGAAAATCAGAAAAATGCTTAGATTTATCAGTAACTTTTATGAAACATTTCTAACTTTTTTTCCTTCAAATTTTTTATTTTTTAAAATTTTCATTTTTAAAATGTGGCTATCCTTATATATTTCCAATTTTTTTCACTATTGTAAATTTTAATCTTTATTTTATTTTATTCGTATTTTTCTTCAAATCATCTGAGGTTTCCAAAAATATCTAAAATTTTCTCTCTTTTTGAATTTTTTGTTTTTCCTTGTGCTGGCTGGGCTACCACGTGTATGAAACCGCCGTCGCATCATCATCAAAACCGCTTTCAGTGGAGTAAGGGATCAAATCTAAACGGTTTTGACACTTAATGGCCCGAGAGTACCCGATAGTGAAGTTGAGGGACTAAACTTACACTTTTACAATAGATGAGGGACCAAAATAAACTTTTTTTTGCCTATTTCAAATGGGGCAGAAACATATTTTTGTGGGGGCTTGCTAGAGATTGAATTCTGAACTGCGAGGGGATATGTGGGTCCTGAATCAGGCCTCATTCAGCCTTGGGCCAACCTAGATTATGTTGGTCAGGGTTGGACCTAGTTTAGCTACAGCAGGACCATCCCTGCCAATTCTCTATATTTTGGCGTTAGCATTCAACCTTTTCAATGCGTGTCGAGGGAGCTCCTATTATCCACTTTAAGCAGGAGTTAAGAGGGCCAGATTTCCTATCTCCCGCTCGTTACGGGACATAAGAAACCGCCGCATACACCATCCACCCACTCGGGCCGGCGCATTAAGGGTGTGTTTGGTTTAAGGAATGAACCTGGATATAGCCTGGATATCCACTTTTTAGAGTCCATCCAGGTGTTTGGTTTGAGGGATTGCAGGGATAGACTCATCCATAAAATAGAATATTCCTTGTAGATGCTGGATAAGCTCACCCGGCCAAAATGACCGGATGGAGCCACCTGCGATTCCTCACCCCGATTCCTTACCTCACCTCTGTCACCTCTCTCCCCAGCATGCGCTCCCCGCCCGTCGTCCACCGCCCCTCCCTCCATCGGCGCTGCGCTTCCCTCGGCTGCCGCGCCTCCCCACGTCGCCTCCATCCGCGCCGCCTCCGTTCGTGTTGGCTCTGTTCGTTCCGCCGCCATTCGTGCCACCTCCGTCCGTGTCGGCTCCGTCCACGCCACCGCCATCCATGCCGCCTCTGTCCGTGTCGCCCCCATTCGCGCCACCGCCGTCCCCTCCACCTCCGTCCACGCCGCCTCCTCACCTCCACGTCTGCCGTCCGTCCTCCCTCCATTCGCACCGGCTCGTCACCTCCACGGCCACTGTCCGCGCCGCCCCCAGACTAGCCCTCACCTATTTCGCACTGCCTCATCGCCTCCACGGTAGGTAGATCCCTCCCCTCTGCTGGAACAACATCCAGCGATCTCCTTGCCGATTGTAGCACGGGACAGCGCAAGATGTAGCCCTAAGAGCTGTTGTTTCCTTCTAGTTTGTACTGGAAAAAAGAGAGCAGGTTCTTCCCTTTTGGCTATGAATGCTTGTGTTGTATGCTAACATTATTTCTTAAGTTAAGTGGTCATGCAGTTCAATTTGATTAGTTTTGTGCCTTCGCTACATATGGGGTATGCTAACATTCCTTATGTGCCTTTGTGCAGTTCAATTTGATTAGTTCAATTATGTGCCTTCACTGCATTTGATTAGTTCAATTTGTTGTATCCATATTTTGTGATAAAACTTGATGAGTTCAATTTGATTGCCTTTCTAAATGTGTGAACATGCATACTAAGTTTATTGATACCCTAAAAGAAACAAACAAAAGTTTGACATATATATAATTTATGCTCAATGTGACCTTTGGCGGTGGTGTATGTGTATGTTTATTTTTGATTCGAAAATGTCATTATCTAATATTCAATTAAGGTTGAGTCTTAAAAATAATTGGAATGAGTTAAATTTCATCTAAATAATATGGATACAACAAACATCATGACAAAAAGATCATCACAACAATCTATCTATACATATCCTTCCAACCAAACAAAAAATTGGCTCATCCTATCCTACTCTAATCCCTCCAATCAAACAAAAATCTAAATCATCCCACTCATCCAACCAACTAAGAAACTAGCTCATCCCATCCCTAAGAAACTGGATGGTCATATCCTATCCATCCTTGCCCTTGAACCAAACACACCCTAAGGGACTAGGCCGGATTTCCTTTTTTCTCTCTTTTCTCCTTGTTTCATTTTTCATTTTTTCGCTTTTCTTTCTTTTACTTTAAGTTTCATTTTTATTATTTAATTTTATTTATTCTATTTTATTTTTATTTTAGTTCTTCTTTTTTGTATTTTTTCCATGTATTTTACTGATATATATTTTCTTCAGTGTCTTGTTTAAAAAAATGTTTAGCCAATAAATTTTTTCTTTCACCAATAGATATGATTTTTTTCAATAGTGATTTTTATTATGTCGATATGAAAAGAAAATATTAATCCATGTAAGTCCATCATGTTCGTCTTTGGAACATGGAATAAGTTTCACGAGTTATGTGAACATTTTTTGTTTTGACATACATAAATATTTTTCATGGACGTTGGAACATATTTCAAAAGTACTTGTACTTACGGAACATTTTTTGTGATATGTGAAGCAATTTTCACGAGTTGCCTGAATGTCTTATTTGATGTACATAAACATGGAGAAAAGCCAGATTTGGCCCCCCGTGCGGGTCAATGACAAAAATAGCCCCCCGTGGAAATGAAAGCCAAAAATGAGCCTCCTGCCACACCCGAGACCTGCGACCGTGCCCTGCCGTACCCTCCGCCCGCGCGAGGTGCCTGCCGCACCCCCCATGCGCGCTGTGACAGAGTGGCACGACAGAAGCATTGCAGCGGTCCATATGATACAAACATAACTTACAAGCTCGAATTACAACATAAGTCTTACAACACATTCCCAAAAGTACGGGGAATTTAAAACCGTTATTGTTTGGTTACAGCAAAAGTCTTATCTACACCTAACAACTCTTACGACCTATTACTCTACTCGGCGTTGTCTTCGTCGCGGAACTCGACGTAGTAGTCGACGCCTTCGTCCTCCTTCGTCGTCGGCTGCTCCTCTGGAACTTCTTTCGTCGATCTCGATGTAGACCACCTCCTCCTCCGTCGTCGGCTCACAGTCTACTCAAAGGAATTAGATAGAGGGATGAGTACAAAAGGTACTCAACAAGTCCAGGAATAACAAAGAGGTGTTTGATGCACTAGCTACTGAGAACGGCAACGTTCTCCCAAAAGAAATGCAGGTGGAGAAGGTAAGAGAGTCAAGTTTTAATTAAAGAGACTAATGATCTCATGTCTCACAAGCTGCTAGGATTCCCGATGAATCCCTTTCTTGCCGGGTTCGCAGTTCCAACCGGGAACACGGAGTGACAATGCCACAATTCTATACACTCTGCAGAGGTGCGCAACTGTACCCACAAACGATCAATAGTCATGGAGTTCATGTCGTCACATGCACTACCAGACCGGCAAATCACAGAGCCGTTTCGTCGCCCGCTCGGTTATATCCCGCGTCGCAGTCCTGCACAACGGCCAAGGACTACCAGTCTCACATTGATACTCCGGATACAACGTGTTGTGGATAGACAACGGCTAGCGCCACCTTCCCAATAGCTGATACCCCGCATACAACTATTGAGGTCTTCCTTTCCCGGGGGAGTATAGACCTAGGGTAAAGGGTACTTTAGCTCAGCCCCGCCCATATAGGGTATGTGGTATGCGCGATTACTACGGCCCTTAAGCACAATCGATCATTGGTTGCATTAACCTTATATGAGACTTTCCCGTGTGATGAAATCCACCTTCCCAAATGTGCCAAACTGCACCCATACCGGGATTCCATCACCCGCCATGCGATCACCCAAAAACCGGTGATCCAAAACAAAACAACAGTTGATTCATCTTTAGAAATTAGGTTTTCAGTGCATGTTATAGACAAGAGGGAAATCGAAGAACAGTTTCAACGGACATGAACAAGAAACTGGACTTGCCTGGTAACGGATAGGTAGTGGAGTTCGACGGTCCTGACTGCTGAACTCCGGCTTCTGATACAAGCAACATAGTCCGATAAGGACTTATTCGAAAGATTTCAAACATGAATGCAAATGCTATGACATGCATGAGATGAGGTATTTATCACATCTTAATGGAACTATAATTTACCTCAACACTCTTTAGATCATTTAGAATCAACTAGATGAATGATTAAGCATCAATTTGGTTAAGGTTCACGTTGACTTTAATTTGGTTGAATTGGTTCCATCATCTACCTCCATTCTTTTGAGAGACTAGATTAGGTTAAGTTCTCTCTTCCAAAGGAACTATCCTTAATTTAGATTAACTTGTTAACTTATTTAATTAAATTCTCCTCTTAAGAAATAAGTGTCTTGGCTTAAGTAATTTTCAATTTTCATATATTCCTTTCTTATATATATACATATATAAATATATTCATTTCTTTTCAAACAAGGGTGAATAGACTTATTTTGATTCTATTCCTTATTTTAAGAATTAGAAAGAAACTAATTGATTTAGTTCATCCCAAGACTTCCTTTATTAATATTATTCTTTCTCTCTTATAAAAGAAGGATATATCAAATTCACTTAGAATGTTTTATCATTTTAATTAATGTTTAAACTTTATGTTTATAAAAAGAGAAAATCATTGCTTATTCTCCTCACAACTTAAATACTCTAAGATTTCAACTTTACTCCTTAACCTACATACATATATGCCTATTTTTAATATGATCCTTTTTCTTCTTTTTAAATCCTATGTCAATTTTATTTCCCTATCTCATTTTTTTCATTTTTATAACCCTCTCTTTTCCTATTTCTTTTAACTTCTTTTCTTCTTTTCTTAACCTCTCCCTCGCACTCACTCTCCCTAAATCCCTAATTCTCTCTCAAATCCTCCTCCAAAATCCCCAATTCCCTTCACTCTTCCTCACGTGGCTGCACCGCCGCCTCATTCCTCGGTCGCCGCCGGCTTACTCCTCCGGTCGCCGCCGGTCCTCTGCCTTCTCCTCCCCTCCGGCTACTCGCCGCCACCTAGGGCTCGATTGCCCTCATCGGCGCCTCCTCTCGGCTTCGCCCCTATGGCCCCTGGTCGCCGCCGTGAGGTCCCTTGGGCGCGAGCTCCTCCCCGCTGCTCCACTTGGCGCCGCCGCTGCCCGGTTGCTCCGCTGCCCCGGCCGCCCTCTCCGCGCCGCCCGGGATGGCCCGAGGTCGCCTCCTGGGCCCGTGCGCCTTGGCCGCCGCCCGGTTGGCCGTGGCCGGCGTCGTAGCTCCGCCCCGGAGCTCCGTCGGCCCGCCTCCCGCTGGTGGCGCGCCTCGGTGCTCGGTCACCGACCTCCTTCAATCGGTAAGTTCCTCATCCTCCTTCTCACTCTATTTCCCCCACTTCTCCTTCCAATTTCTTCCCCAATTGCTCTAGGGTTCACACACTGTTTCCCCCAATTCCACCGTTCCAGGGTTTTTAAGTCGGTCAGAATTATTCCCTATTCCAATTGCTTTTGATTGAAACTAGTTGAGCATGCTTACATGCTTGAAGTTAAGGGTGCCTATGGTTGCTGGTTACTGATCAGGTTCTATATAGCTCTTTATTAGATGTTTATTCGATCTGGTTTCCATGCTTAGCCATTCGGCACCTAGAATTTGAGCCAAAGTTTACATATATATATATATATATATTCAATAACCAACTGCTAGCAGAATTTACAATAAACCTATTATTCGATTACTAGACATGTTGGATTAAATGAAAACATTAGTCCGATGGACCAATTGTATGAACTACTCTATTCGATTTTTAGTTGAGTCTTAAAACTACTGGCCAATCTGCTAGCTCTATGAATATGTGTTTTAGATGGTACTCATACTAGGATAACACACTTGCTATTATACTTTGATTCCTAAATACTTTGCTCCAGTGCATATGTGATCCAATTTAACTGAAAGTTCTTTATGTTTAAAGATAAGAACTACTACTACCTTAGTCTGCCCTTTTATGCTTCCTCATGTGTACGTGCATATCAGTTCACTTGACTGAAAGAACATATATACTACACTTGTTCTTGCTTATTTTCTGATAAGGACAGATTGCTATTCTTGAGAGGTTATTCCTGAAAACTGATAAGAACGGATTTGCTACACATGCTGCCTTAGCTACCTTAAAACCCAGTGATGAACTTTAATGCCTGAGGATTCGTGTTTGAGGATTCTTATGGTGCCAAGATAAGAACAGATACTACCGGGGCCTCCTACACTTTCCTGTGATGATAATAGGTTCTGAGGGTCCCATTGCCATGCTAAAATGCATGTGCGCGTGTATAGGATTGAGCCAAGGTGTTTACCTTGTGCTGGCTGGGATAAGGATTGATAGGATTCTTTGGGCTGCTCCTAAACTTGCCAATGGTCCTCTGCTCCTCCTGGTTTTGCTAATAGCCTGCCCTCTTCTCTTCCTTCTTACTCCCCATTAAGTGTTCTAGTGGCCTTCTCCTCCTACGGACACCTGCTGTTCTTGCTGAGTTCTTGTGGCTTGTCTGCTATGGAGCTGGTGTACTGGTTCTGGATGATTACTAGTGCTGTGATGTACTACTATTCACCTAGTGGCCTTGCTACTATTTATACTAACTTGTCTACATTCTTGTGATGCTTACTCTTGGCCACCTCCTGCTTGTTTATCCTAGTTACGTGGCTGCTGGTTAAGCTATTCAGCTGGTCTGGTGTCTATCTATTCCAGATTTTTGTTTGATAAAAATCTATGGCTGCCTTATAAGCTAAGCTATTCACTTGGAAGTAATCTTTTGCTAACTGCTTAGAAATCCACTCGTTGGCTGCTGGATAATTTCAGAGGAAGGAGGTTGCCTTGTTTGGTTGGATATTTTTAGCTTAGCTAAATATCTCATGGGTTGCCTTATCCATGTTTTGCTTTTTTAAAAAAATGATTTCTTTTTGAACAAAAATCATGGAGGCAATTTAGTATAAAAGAGATAAAATTATTTTTATCCCTCACCTCCTTTCTCTCTAACATATAAAATATTAGGTTTTGTCCGATGAGGGTCTTAGCCACGTGGCCCTCGGACATTTTCAAAAACAAAATGTTTTATAAAACTATTTTGAAAACTAAAATCTACTTTAGGTCATCGGCACTATTTTGCCCCCGCAGCTACCCCTGCGGACGTTGGAGGAACTGTGCCGATAAGACCACACATATTTAAAATTATAGGTTAGAAACTTTTTGCCTCCTACAGCAACGGCACGATTCCAATGGTCTCGAGTACTCATACTCGACGACCTCGGATGACCGCCTATATTCCCGAAGGACTTCCCCCTTCGGCTCTCCGTGTATCCTTCTCCGACTTGAAGACTTTGAAGACCGAAGGTTCAAGATTTAGGGTTAGATGAGTATAGGTAGAATATCGATCATGTAATTTTCTTTCTTCTTCTTTTATTCATTTTGTAACGATGTTGTATCATTAACTCTTGTATCATGTATTGAATTAATAAAGTTCCATTTCAATTATATTACTTTCTAATGCATACGAATACTAAATGCCATGAGAAAATGCAATGCGATGCGAGTACACAACAATTTCTTCCCCCCTCTCGACTAACTCTCGACGTAGCTCGATAGGTTCGAAACAACTCAGCAGCGCGAGTTGTTCCACGACTTCCACCTCACGCCTCTCTCGACTACGCCAGAATTAGGGTTCTCACACGCGCAAGGTGACCTACCGCACCCCCCACCCGTGCGAGGTGGCCTGCCGCACCCCCCAGCCGCGCGAGGTGGTTCCTACAGCCTAAAAATCTTGAAATTTGTGCTCCTCAAAATCCGGGCGCTATCATTTCCAGTCCCTCCGACATTCCAATTAGTTTCCTGATGCATTTAGCTTCCTCTCACATTTATTCACGTGATTTTTTCTCCCTGTTGCGATTAGACCAAAGCATCCGAGGCTCTTCAGTCTTTATAACCCGAGACGTGGTGCAGCTCACCGTCACCTTCTCATTCCCTACCTCTTCCTCCTGGCATTCTTGTGCTTCCCATGTGAACAGCAGAGACGAACAAGAAGTGAAGTTAGAACTTTTGAGGGATTTTTGTAGATTTTGGATCTGAAATAATTGGCTGCAGTAGTTGAAGAAAAAATAAATCAAGTCAAGATGTACAAGTAGAGGTAAGAAAATTTCGCATGCAAGTTGCCGATTAATTGTTTGGTTAGTCAAAAATTAGCATGTCACTTTCTTTGTTGTATGTCATATATGCAACATTACATGTGATGTTTTTGGTTTTTTTCTGGGACAAAAAATATTAGTTGGCAGGATGTATACAATGTTTAGTATGTATTTACAGTGGTATAAATTTGAACATAATCTTGTTATTCGTGATGTAGAGACTGGATAATATATTGATATGATGATATCTTGAAGGGTGGGAGATTTGAAAATGATTTGGAGTTTAAATCAGCGGCTGTAACATTCGAAGGAAACATAAATGAAGTCTACATGTGCAAACTGAGATAAAAGAATTCACATGGAACTTATTGGTGAGTTGTCCGGGTAGTGAGAAATAGGATGTGACACTGATATTGTACGTGTTAAATGTGATACGAGGAAGAATTGATTTGATGATGTTAGTTTAATTTATGGACCGCAAATAATAATATTTGTATTACGTAATAATTAATTAGTTAATTCAAGTTATCTATATTTGTCGACAATCGGTGAATCGGAGATCTTATGGTATTCGTGGAACGGTGATACTGGGGGGTAGGGACCTCTAGGGCCCAAGGCCAGGAGATCTGACAACAGGGGACATCCCTTTTTTATACAGGTTCGAGCCTCCCTCAGGATAGTAACCCTACGTCCTGTTCGTATATATTGATGGAGAAAACGTCTTTACAATAGGGGTGTATGTTAGTGGCTACCCTAGGCCTAGTTGCAGACTAATCTAACTAATCCCGCGGGCCTCAACTCCTTCGAGGCAGCAGGTCTTCTAGGGCTTCACCTCCTGGGACTTGGCTCAACTCGCTGTGCGACTAGCAAGACTTGTCCTCCCCTATGGGATTGCTGATCCTTATATAGGCGGTCCCCAGAGTCGTACTGGACATGGACTTACGCCCGAGTAGGACTCCGGCTTTCTTGAACGTCGGGATTGACTTCCTAGTTTAAGGGATATCTTTCCTCTTTGAAGGGGTTACCTTGCGGTTTGGGGATCCTTACTAAATACGCAGTATCCTTCTGGGAACCCAGGGAATCGTATGCGGATACCTTCTGATATACAGGATATCGTACTATACATCATCAAGCCCCCCATCAGTACGTGAAGTGAGGCCATGACTGTTCTGTAAAAAATCTGCCCTTCTCGGGGAGCAGCTCCGAGTAGGTGAACCAGGTGATCCTTGTCGACAACTCTCCCGAGTAGGCTTAATCCCTACCGAGTAGTTGTGACAGATATATTGGAGCAATTCTCTGGAAAACCCAAAGTTCTTTCCGAGCTGATCTGATCCGTTGATCACGGACACACGTCTCGCCTAGCGGTTTTCTGGAAAACCGAACCGTCGTGGCGGAAATTTCGTGTGGTGATGAAGAATCTTTCCTTTTTTTCTGCGCCACTGTACAGCTGACGTGAGCCGTAACACGGTGCGCTTGTCGGGGTCATGGGTTTGTCAGGCCCTCTTTTTCCCGCGCAATGCCTCGTATACGTAAAAAGCAACTGCCTGCATTAAATGCGATGGAACGGATCATGCCGTTAACCGCGCTCGGTCAGGCAAAGATTGAAAATTCCTTAAGGAACCAAGAGTCGGGGTTTTTGCCCACATTACTCTCTGCCCCTTAGCATTCTTGCCCTCCTCATCTTCTTCCTCGCGCCATGGCCGGACGTCTACCGACCGGGAATCCCTGGCCACGCTCGGAGCTAACACAGGCGAGGCTTGCATCTTCTCTGGAATTGACTCTTATTCAATCAATCTTTCAAGCCGAATTTCGCCCGGTTTCGAACGAGAGGGTTCCTATACCTGATCCCGGTTGGCTGGTCATTTTTCTTGATTTCTTTCGATGCGGATTCTTTTTTCCCTCCTTCCACCTTCCTATCTGCGGTCTTCCAGTTCTATCGGATTGAGGTGGTAAACCTTGATCTGGCATCGTACATCCTTCTGAATGTATTCGCACATTTGTGCGAAGTGTTTCTTGGAGTTTGTCCTTCTTTGGATTTGTTTAGATACTACCACAAACTGGTGAGAACGAAGAAAGAGATTGTAGGAGGTGCGAGCATCCGTCTTCGAGAAGATAAGACCGTGGAATACATAGATGCCACCAGAATCTGATCCTTCACGGGGTGGGAGACTGAGTGGTGCTACTGTCGTCCATTGTCCACCTTAGGTATTAAACACTGGGGTTCTCCACCTGGCGTTGTATCCTCGTGGGCTGATGAGACCCTACTTGATCCCCGACTCAAGTGTATGATCGAGGAGATCAAGATCCTCCGAAGGCGCGGCCTGTCCTCATTCGATGTCGCCTCTGATTTTACCAGACGAGGGATATGCCCCTAACGATTGAGGAAGGCAGGCGCCTGGGATTCGACGAGCGATCCTTACCAAAGGCGGAAGAGAATGGGTAAGCCTCGGACCCTTCCTACGACTGGCAAATAAAGCTTGTCGGGATGTTCTAACTCCTTTGTTTTGAACAGCTCTTTCAGAAGCGGAAGTGTCCGAGAAGGTGAAATCCCTGTTCAAAGAGGTACCTCCACCAGGTCGTCAGGACATACCCTTGTCGCTACCCCTTCGACCTTCACACGAGCGAGAAGAGGTTCTAGCGGTAATCTTTTATTTTCTGGACCTCTGACCTTTCTAGTCCGAGTAACACTGATTGTGCGGGATGGATCTCTTCCAGGGAGAAGGACGTGGGATCACGGACCCCGAGGCGGGTCCCTCCCTCTCTAGTCGGAGTCCGACTGCTGCGGGGGACCGTTGTGACGAGATCACCAGACCTGCCGAGGGGGACCCAAAACAGGTGGAAGGGTCCGCGTGGGGTGGACCAGAACCTTCCATGCTTACTCCTGAGTCACCCCGCCCTCGGGGAGCGGAAGATCCTCCGGCCCGACGAAGACGCTCTGTTTCATTGAAGAGGGCGAGGTATTTTCCCTTTATCTTCATTTTATCGAGCCTTCTTGCGTCGCTTTGGGTGCTGAATACGGCCTGAAGGGAAGCGTCTCCGCCAAGACCCGACCAGCCTATTGCTCCAAGGAGGAGGTTATCTGCCTCCAGATTATTATCTAGCCAGAGTCCGACTAGCGTGGCGTCACCTCCCTCGCTCGATAAGCATCAGCTGATGACTGGTCAGCAGGGCGGGGAAACTTCAGTCGAAGATGATCCCGTGGCGCTGCTCGGGCCTTTGGTGGAGGTAAAGATGTCCCTGCTCGTTATCAGCCCCATGAAATAATAATTTTTGTCTGATTGTCTGACCTTGACGTTTTTCTCAGCGTATCCAAGGTAGATGGAGCTCCGTCTACAGTGAGGTCCAGGAACTTCGGGACCAGTCGACTCGGCTCTCCAGTGCTCCTTCCGAAGAGAAGGCACGGGCCTCCTCTGCCGAGGAGAACCTGTTAATGATGGCGGATCGCCTAGAGTTGGTGCTCTGGACGGTCGGCGTGTCCCTCCGGGTTACCGAGAGTTTTCCAGATCGTCTGGCAGAATTGGAACCAGATCGTCTGGCAGAATTGGACTGCGCCGCTCAAGACTTTTCTGGGCGTTCGTGATTGCCCGATGCGTGGACGTGTGGTCGATCTTGTGGTATTTTTATGTGTGACAGATTCGTATGGGGGACTTCTTGGTTATGACCTTCTGACGATATTGTTCGTGTCTAGGCCATTTGACTATCATGGCTAGCCCCCGACTGTCCACTCGAGGAATGCCCTCGAGTGGACAGTCGATTAGTCTCACACATAGAACTTCGAAAGTTGGTCGATATTCTAGAAATTTGTTAAAACTCGGCCGTCCTCCATTGCTAGCTGGAACGATCCTAGTCGAGTGACCGCGACTATCGTGTAAGGACCTTCCCATTTGGGAGAGAGCTTATTGCTGTTGCTTTTATTCTGCACGAGTCGTAGAACGAGATCCCCAACTTGCAATGAGCGCTGCCGAACGTAGCAGTCGTAATAACGACGGAGGTCCTGCTGATAGCTGGTGTCCCGGAGCAAGGCCTGAGTTCATTTTTCTTCGATGAAGTTGAGGTCGTCCTCTCGTCGAGATATTTCCTCCTTGTCGGTGTACAGCTCGACCCGTGGTGACTTGAGGGCAATTTCGCAGGGGAGCATGGCCTCGACTCCATACACCAAGCCGAACGGCGTTTCGCCGGTGGCCCGACTGGCAGTTGCTCGCAGAGCCCACAGGACGGAAGGCAATTCGCGTACCCAAGCTTTGGCATGGGCGGAGAGTCTATCGAAGACGCGGGTTTTCATTCCTTGGAGTATAAGTCCGTTGGCGCGTTCGACTTGCCCATTACTCTGCGGGTGTGCGACCGAGGCGTAGCATATTGTGGTACCGAACTTAGTGCAGTACTCGATGAATTCGGCACTGGAGAACTGGGTTCCGTTGTCGGTTATGATCTTGCTCAGAACGCCAAATCTGATCATAACGTTTTTCATTATGAATCGCTTGACTGCTTCCGATGTGATCTGTGCGACTGGCTCGGCCTCGATCCATTTAGTGAACATATCGATTGCGACAAACAAGAACTTATAGCCCCCGGGCGCCACCGGAAACGGCCCTAAGATATCCAGGCCCCGCGTGGCGAATGGCCATGACAAGGGAATCGTCTGTAATGCTTGGGCGGGTTGGTGAACGCGTCTGCGGTGAAATTGACACTGACGGCATCGCTTCACTAATTTGCTCGCATCACGGAGGGCTGTCGGCCAATAGAATCCTTGTCTAAAGGCCTTTTCGACCAGGGTTCAGAAAGATGTGTGTGCCCCGCACACCCCTCCATGGATCTCATTGAGTAGTCTTATACCCTGCGTCTGGGGGATACACCGCATGAGCACTCCATGAGCTCCCCGTCGGTAGAGGGTTCCGTCGACCAGGGAGTACATCCTGGCACGTCGGGCAATTTGCTCGGAGAGTGTATCATCCTCAGGCATAGTTCGATCGAGAAGGTACCTGCGGATGGGCTCCATCCACGAATCCTCAAGATCGAGAGGAGCGACGAGGCGCCCCGCCACTCCCCTCGGAGCGTCAGTACCTGGTGACGCCCTTGAATGGTGCTCGATGATCTCCCGGGAGACACCGGGGAGGTCCTCGTGCTCCCATGCGAACATGTCTCCATTGGTCCGCAACGTGCTGAGGATGGCCTCCTCATTGACCCCGATGAGCCCTGTCTTAGTCAAATCACCCTCTGAGAGCGACATGGCGTGCGTCTCGCCGTCAAGTTTAGGTTTTCGCACCCACCACCCTGAGGTTGGCAGATCGGGAGCCCCTTGCGCAGCCTTGTCACCTTCCGACTGGACGGTGTGGACATACCGGATGGTCGCTTGGATGTCGCTGTCGGTCTTACAGGACAAGTCTTGGTTGCCCCGCACTGTGATGACCCCTGAGGAGGCTGGGATCCTCATGCAGAGAAAGGCATGGTGCGGAACCGCGCCAAATTTGTTCAGCGTGACCCGGCCAAGGATGACATTGTATTGGTAGGGGATGTCGATAACGTCGAAGACAATGCTCTCCCTGCAGACGCAATCGCCGGCCCCAAATTCCACCGGAAGCTCAATCTTGCCGAGGGCTGGGACTGGCTCGCCCCCAAATCCCAGGAGTGGTACCCCCGCGGGGGTGAGGCACACGCGAGGGATTCCCATCTTGGCGAGTGTAGACGCGAAGAGGATGTCCCCCGAGCTACCTCCATCGATGAAGACGTGACGCACCTCGTAGCTGTTGATGACCGCCGAGATGACGAGAGCGTCATGGTGAGGAAAAGTGATTCCAGCGGCATCCGCCGGGCCGAAGGTTACGGTGGCGCCGACCCACACGGGTAATTCAGTGGGTGGGAAGGAACCAATGTGGTTGACCTGACGAGTGTAGGCTCGGCATTGCCGCTTGGATGCGTAGGTGTGAGCGTTGCCTCCAGTGATGGCGTGGATGATTCGCTAGGCGCCGATGGCTTGCACTGGTGCTCTGTCACCTGGCAGTACAAGTGGTGGCGGCGGTAACTGTAAGGCAGGCTCTCTTTGCTCCTGAGCACGGCCTGTCGGCTCCACGATGCCCCTGCCGCCGGGGCGCCGCGGTTGTCGGCCCCGCCGGGCGCGATGACAACCTCGCACTCCGCCGTGGAGTGAGTGCTTACTCGGTGTACTTCTGTGATTACCGTGCCCAGCCTGGCTATTGCTTTCACGGTTGTGGTGGTCGTCGCGCCTCCAACCTTGGTGATCCACGCGTGGATGGTCTCGTTCTTCACTGCGTGCTTGGTTCTGCCGAATGCCTTGCCACTGGCCTTGGCTTTGGTAGTGCGTTTGTGGGGCGGGAGCCTCGTGCTCCTCCACGTGGTGTACTCCCCGTTGGCGTGGCTGACGCTTGTCATGATTCTCCGCGTCAGGCGTGAACTGCGCAGCTGAGGCCAAGGCTTCGGCTCTTCTCTGCTCTTTCCCTTCCTCGGCTCGGGACTATGTGTCCATGATGTCATAGAGCTCCCTAATCGTCCTCGGCTGCTTCCTGTCGAGCTTGGCTGCCAGGTCCTCATCACGTATTGCACGACATGCAGCGTCACACACGCTTTGGTCGGTGATGTCACGGACTTGGCATTGGAGGTTGGAGAAATGTTTGTGGAACGCCCGGATGGACTCACCCGGTGCTTGCTTGAGGATGTTCAGATCCGAAGAGGTGACTTATTTACACCGAGCTAGGAGGCAATGAGAGGTACCACGTGCGAGCTAATCCGGTGAGTACAAGCAGCAGACTTTTTGCCATCACCGCTTTGCCTCCTCCGGCAGCTGATACGGCAGCTTCATACACATGAGTGTACTCCGTGGGGTCTGTCTCGCCATTGTACTAGGGGAGATCCGCCGGGCGAAACTTGTTTGGCCACGGGTTAGCCGCGAGCCCTGAGCTGAGCGGGCTGAGCACATCTGCGAGGTTGACGACCTCCGGCCGTGGCGGTCGAGCAGCAGGTGCGGCGGCCGGAGCTGGGATGCTGACGTCAGGTGGGGCAGCTGGGTATACGTGTTCTTTGCCCGGGCGTCGACCTGGGTCTTGCGCCCCTTGGTCGCTGGTGCCGGCCCCGGCATCGCGGAGGATTGCATGTGCTGTTTGTTGATTTCGTCCGATCTCTTCATGGAGTGGTTTGGCACGTGCGTGTTTGCCAAGTCTTGGAGGAGTACGTCGGCTGCTTGGTGATTGCGCCGGACGTTCTCCCATGCTTCCGCTATGGCTTCTTCTTGTGGCCGACGGACAACGTCAGCTCCGCCTTGGGCGGCCGCAAGCTGTGCCCGGAGCTCCACAGTTTCTCGAGCTAATGCTGCCGCACGGAGGGCCTAAACTTGGGCTGCTTCCAGCTAGGCCCGGAACTGCTCTACCCACTGGGCTGCGGCCGCTACCTGCTGCCTTAATGCCTCCATCTCTCGCTTAGCATAAGCGAGGGCCCCCGAGGTGTCTGGCCCGGTGGCCTGGGCATTGATGACAGGGGCGATGTCGTCGTTCGTCGCAGGGGTGGCCGCGCGTGTTGTCGTCCTCGCGGCGACCTTAGGGGTGCGCACCGGGGTGCTCGGAACTAGGTTGGCGATGCTTGCGACCTTTCACTTGGTTCCCTTTTTTGCCTTCGTCTTGGGAGGCATGCCTTCTTACTTTGCGAAGGAGCACGCGTGTGGTGTTGGAGACCAACACGCGCGTGTTACGGTCGTCGGTGTCGTCTCCGGGCCTCCTATCGACAGCGTCTCAGATGACACAACTTGCTCGCTTCCCACAGACGGCGCCAACAGTCGTAGCTACGGGACTAGGCAGTGTACTTTAGGTACCCCCGATCGGTTACGTCGACCTCTGGGAGTACTGGAGAAGTACGAGCAAGTGTATTGTCCATTGAGGGGGGCGCGCGGCGACGTTATCGGTGAGGTGGAATGTGGAACACTCGTGCCAAGGATAAATGGAAACTCTCGTGTCGGGGCGAAGTGAAAACTCTCATATTGATTTCAGGAATTACAATTTATATCTGAGAAATACGGATCCTTTCTCTCTCCCCCTGGGTTCTATTTAATGGGATTGAGGAAGGGATGTGAGAGATTACAATTATGCCACTCGAGCAACAACACACCCTCAAGGGTATTTTGGTCTTTTTACAAGAATCTTTATAGAATATTCAAATACTCTAATATCCTAATACTCGCTATAAAGACGACGTGTCTTCCTTGGCGACGGGGCGAAACGTGGCCTTGACGTCTGCTGGGACTGAGCACAATCCCAACGCTCGCCTTGACAGAGCTCTTCGTTGACGCCACCGGCGATGCTAGCGGAGCTCGATGACGATCGACGCAACGTGTCAATACAACGGGGAGAGGGGGCCTTGTGTGGCGTACCTGGTTTTAAGGCCGGATAAGCCCTTGTGTTTACGGTACCGGTCCCTGGATCAGTAGCCGATGCCCACAAGTTTACCTGTGTATCCAAAATCATACACGCACTTATTAGAATAAAATACGTAATCCGATCTTCAAGATCGAAAAACTATACCTTTAGCCCAATGGCTAGAGATCTTGCAGCGGAAAATCGAGCGGTGATGAGCCCATCAATATGCCGTTCCCAACAGGCAACTGACTGGGGGTTCGCCCTAGTTATCACGGTTACCGACATTGCTTTCGAACGGTCACCCTTCGGTCTGGCCAAATCAACAAGCCAGGTGAGTACATTGAATGTACTCGCAAGCACTCCACCGGGAGTTTATCACAGATACATGCATGCAAGGGAATTATCAAGGAATTGGCTCTATCCTAGGTTTCATGTTGTGCGGGAAAGTAAATTTGCATTTGAAATATATGTAAATAGGTATAAAAGCAATTTTAGCAAAACATCTCGACTCGGCGAGATAAAGTACCTGCTTGAATCACTCTACCCACTACAACGGGGAGTTCATCTCTGTGCTTTCCGCTACAACGGCAAAGCATGGTATTCGCCCGGTTCCTCAGGGAGACACAGCTCGCCTCGTACTTACGGGGATACCAACGACAATCACCCGGTTCCTCAGAGAGACGCAGCTCACCTCGTACTTACGGGGATGCCAACGACAATCACCCGGTTCCTCAGGGAGACACAGCTCACCTCGTACTTACGGGGATTCTAGGGTTTGCCCGAGTCCACGGGAAAACCCCTTCTTCACTCTTCCCGCTACAACGGGAACTTGGCAAGCTGCCCTGCGAACATGGCGGATCGCGTCCTTAAACCCATAACCCGGAAACCTTTTTTGGACTTGAAAGCCAGTCTACTTTAGTGTGGCCCGACCAAGTTTGTCCATGACCGCGGACACGGCTATTCGAAAAGTTTTAACCCTCTGCAGAGGTGGTACGGCTTTACCCACACGATGTAGTTCACCCTGGGCATACCGGGCCCTAGTATACTACCAGAGCTAGTACAACGAGACTCTTCGCCGGTGTGAACCCAGCCATGAACCCGCCAGAAGGACATGTCCCAAACCTAGCTTGAGTCAGTATCATTGCTACAAGAAGGTTGGTGTTCCAACTTTGTGGCGAACAATGCCTCGATAAACTGCTGTATTTGTTCTCTTCGGGGTTACACCACCCCATCTGCACTCTACTAACTGCCCATGGGTTCTTGCTAGTTCAGGCCGGGTACTATGTCAAGTCCTTCCCACAAAGGACATGTGGCCGCACGGTAAGACTTGGCCAAACGGCACTTAAGATCGGTCCTTAGATGATCCGAGAAGGACTCCGCACCACTCCCGTAAACGGGCAGCGAGAACCACGACGGGCCTTACCTCGCTCTTTAACAAACTCCCTACTTTCACCCTTCATTACCGACCCGGATCAAAATCTTCTCCCTTTTCAGCTTGGTTTCACAAAACCATTTTCGGTAAAACATACCAACCCATGGCTATGCTGCCTTCATACACCTCTGGACACGACGGTCCGTTCTCAAAAGTTCACCACATGAAATATGGGGTGTTATCATCTTTTATTTTTAAACCCTAAATTTTTCTACGGCAGGGCTAAGCAGGTATATATGCATATATTCTACCCTAAGTCTTCTGGTAACATGTCCGGATATACATGGTCCTTAGGGCGACAAGGTATACAGGGTCGAGCTAGGGTTTCCTAAGTATCGGACATAACTACTCTTCATAAAATAATGAGTATAGAACATAGCATGCATGTTTCATAATCAAAGTAATATTTCATAAATTTGGGATTCAACATGATCAAAGGCAGAGTGCTTGCCTGGCGTTAACGGCCGAGTCAATCGCAAACTTGATATAACAACATCGGGGATCCTGCGCGTGAGGTACCGCCATGTCGTAACTACACGTCGAGAAAAACAGCGAATCACCAACGGTGCGAGGAGGAACCATTCAAGAACTAAAATACACTCATGCAACATTTAACCTTGCATTGATCTTAGAAGGATACTAGGGTTTTCAAAACTCTTTTGCTATTAGGGTGTAAAAGGTTTCGAGAATAAATTTATACTGAAACTAACATGGCATGATGTATTTGTTGCGACAAGGGATTAACCAAGTTAACCATGCTAAAGGAATATATTTATACATATATAACATGCTCATAAATAAATCAATTCTAAACTTGACATTTAAATAATTGCAAGAACTATGAAATCGGTGTCATTAGATAGTTTTTAAATTTTTGGGGTGAACACACGATTAAGGACGGAGTCAACGGAGCGGCAAAGCGGTGGATGCGGCGAAGTGCGACGGTTGTCACGGCAGAAAAAGGTGGCACGGTAACGGGCGACTGCCGCGGTGGGAAAATACTTGCCGCGGCAGAGAAAAGGAGTTGCCGTGGTGGAAATTGGCTGCCGCGGTGAGATAGGAAGTTGCCGCGGTGCTGCCGTGGCGGGAAAAATCTGCCGCATGGCTGCCGCGGCTGGGAAAAGGCAGCTGCGGCAGGGGCAAGGTAGAGGGCAAGGCAGCTGCGGCAGGGCTTTGCCGCGGCGGGGGCAAGCGGTAGCGGGGCTGCCGCGGTAGAGAAAGGTCTGTCGCAGCATGGAAAGGGGTTGCCGCAGAGCTTTGCCGCGGCATGAAAAAGGCGGCAATGGCAGTGGCTTAAGCTGCCGCGGCGCGAGGCGGCTGTGGCAGGAGCAAATTGGCACTGACAGTGCCTTGCCATGGCAGAGGGAATGTGGCAGCGTGGCTGCCGTGGTATCGCCGCGGTGGGGAAAGGTCTGCCACGGTGGGGAAGGAGAGCGACAGAGGCTTGACTGCGGCAGCTAATTACATGATCTACTAGCTCCTGGACTTACTCCATTAACCAACTAATCTGCTAACACTTGACCATGCATGCACCTGACCGACTCACTCGGCCTCACTCCAACTACAACTAGTATGCATCGACTAGATAACTTGCCATGGCTGAAACACGCAGCTAACCAACTAACCAATTCAACGAGGCCTTGACTAGCTCTAGCATGCACACACTTCCAGCAGAGACCACACAAGTTTGCACGCATCACACGTACTCATCGCCTGCTAGCATGCGTCCTACACAAAGCCTAACTACCTGCCAGCTCCTAAACTGAATACATGCCAAGATTAGAACTAAATAGGGGAAAATGAGGAGCTGCTGGTTGGGGAGATGGGGGAGAAACAAAGGAGTTTAGCTAGAGAGGGACCGAGTGGAGCTCAAGCCGGGGTTGAAGCAGGTTGGGAGTGGTTCGGCTTTGGCTAGCTCAGGAGAGCATGGGCGAAATGAAGTAAAGGGGAAGGAGCTTGGCCAGCAGAGCTAATGGGGAAGAAGGGCTCAGATGCTAGGCGTTAGAGAGCTGGGGAGGAGGGCAACTCGGCTGGAAATAAGAGAACAAGTAGCTCGGCAGTGGGGGAAACAGTTCGGCTGCTTGAAGGCAAGGGGGAATGAAGTAGTTTAGGAGAGAAGGAGCTTGAGGAGGAAGCTAAGGGGAAGAGAGGGAAGCTCGGGCAGAATGCAATCTGAGGAAGAAGGAGCTCAGCTCTAGCTCGGAAAGAGAGAAAATGAGCAAGAATGGAGGAGCAGCATGGCTGGTGCTAGCTATTGTGTGCGCAGGGAAGAAAAGGGCAAAGGAGGCGTGCTGGGGAAGCAGATCAGCTCAAGCTGGGAGGAAAGAAAAGGAATGGGGAAGCATGGAGAGGCTGAGGGAAGGACTCGGCTGCTCTAGACCAAGAAGTACAGGAGCTGGTTGGCTGCTGGTATTGCTCAGGGGAAAGAAGAGGCAAGGGAGCCAGGGAGGCGTGTTGGGGAAGAAGATATGGGGCTGCATGTCGTGTTAACAGGGAGAGGTGGCCTGGGCTGAGCTCAGGTAGTAAAGGGGGTGGTTGGCTGTTGCATGCAGGAGATAGAAAGGAGTGAGTAGAGCAGTTGACTGCTGTTGCTGTTGCTGTGGTGGTGCGGCAGTGAGGGGGCAGCTTGACAAAAGAATAGGAGAGAGAGGGGAGGTAAGGTGCGGTGCAGGAAATGGGAAGTCAATGGGTAGCTCACTTGTACTTTAGCTGCAGGAAAACAGGTTGCCACTTGCTGTGAATGGAGAATGGGTGGTGTTGCATGTCGTGCTTGAGGAGAGAGCAAAGGAAAAGGAGTGGGGAGTAGGGGCTGCTGTGGTAGTACTCTGCTGCTGAGCAAAAGAAAAAGGAGGGAGTGAGATGGAGTGCATGTTTGGTGCGGCAGGGAGGAAAGGAAAGCTGAGGACGATAGGACTGCTCGGTTGAAAATGGAGTAAAGAAAGGCTTGGTCAGCTGCTGCTGCGGTGGTGGTGTGGCAGGAAAGAATTGGGGAGCAGGTGGGCTGTGCATGCAGCTTGAATGAGAGAAAGGGGCATGGTAGCTTGCTGCGTGCCGTACAAATAAAAGAGCAGAGGGGACTCGTGGTGCTAATGTTTAAAAGAAGACATACGGCAGTGCATGCATGGCAGGAGGAAAGGGTGAGTAGCTGTTCAGCTTCGAGGAAAAGAAAAGAAATAGAACTTGGCTTGCTAGACTGGGCAGAGATATTTGGGGATGTTCATTCAAAGATTTTAGGTTAGAGATGCAAATATTTTTGCATAGTTGAATTTTTCTAGGGCATTGGGGAGGGTGGTGGAATAGTTGTGGATTTCTCTAAGGGGCATTTGGATGTATAGAGTTAGGGGTTAGGTTTTAGGTTTAACTCGTTACTATGAGAGAGAAAAGGTGGCATAGATCCTGGGGGAAATATGTACCCATATACATGCACAGGGATTGACATAACACTCGTGTCCGAGTGAGGGATGAGTATGGCGAACGGTAGGTAGGGTTTTGACTATAGTAAAAGGATAAACGGGTAAATGGGCAAATGGTTATTTGGTAGAAGTGTAACAAGTTAGATATTTATCTCCCGGCATGGTGACTTGGTGGAGGTGAGAAAATATTTGATTGACATGTGTAAATAGAGGGAGGGATACCATGGTAGTTATGGTTTTACCGAGAAAATACAAGTTAGGGGGGGTGGAGTGTATGTGTATACATACACTTGGAATTTTCAGCGTATATAGGGTTTATATTTGGATGGAATGGGCATGCGATGTTACGATGGGTTGGAGTTGAATGCTGCCACTGAGATATGCATCTGTATATGCATGGGGTTGTGGCAGAGCCGAACGATGAATTAGGGTTTTGACCCGTTGCTCGGAAGGAATGGATCAAGGTTTTGCGTATATGCATATACATAAAAGCAGTATATTTTTGCACATGCTCGTGATAGGTCGTATCGAAGTTGGTGGCAAAAGGTTAGGTCATTCGGAAAAGATCTAAGATATGTATATGTTTCAATTTCACCAAAGTACCGTGGGGGCACTTAGCGGCAGGTGTGGATTTAGGTTGCACCGACGAGGAGGGAGGGAAAAGGGATGCCGAAGGTGTATTCATGGCGAGATTGTAAGGGCGAGTAGCCAAGTTCGGAGACAAGGTGTAAGGCAAGGTTTGAACTACTTGCCGGATAGAGTTTCGGCAAAGCAGAGGTCAAGCGAACAGGAACGGGGGAAAAGGATTTTGGTTGCCGTGCTTTAGGGTTTTGCGGATGCAAGATTTGAATCAAAAGTTTTAATTTGGCGCACTTTAATCAGCATTATTCACAAAAAGTTTTTGTTGGCCCTAATTTTTAGGTTTCGGAAAATTGGGATGTTACACCTTGACACCGTCGAAGAGAAGCCCGTCGGTTCGGGATAGCACGGGGACCCTTCCCCCAAACAACCTCGCTCTCTTCAAAGAAACAGAGCGTAGTCTCCGAGCCGGAGGAGCCCCTGCTCCCCGAGAAGGAAGGGGGAAGGCTCCTGTCAAAGGACTCCCGCACATTTCTTCCTATTTCAAAACAGGTACCCGATCAAGAGTCGGTCACATCACCAGAAGATGGAAAGGCCCACGCACTTACCGGGGAGACTCGGAAAGATGACTCGGGGGTGATCGCAGGAGGCTCTAATCCTCCACGCGTGGGTCCCTCCACCTGTTCGGAGCCGCCTTCAGGACGTCTAGAGTCATCACCAGGCCGATCCTCAACAATGGTCGGATCTCGATCAGGAAGGGAGGGCCCCGCTTCAGGATCCGTTGTCCCGCGTCCCTCACGCTGGGAAAAGTTCACCGAGTAGCATCAGTGCTATTCGGACCAGAAAAATCGGTTATCCTGAAAACAATAGGGATTACCGCAAGAATCTCTTCCCGCTCCTGTTGAGGCCGAAGGGGTAGCGACAACGGGATGTCCTGATGACCTGGTGAAGGCACCTTCTTGAAGAGGGACTTCACCTTCTCGAGCACTTCAGATTCCGAGAGTG
The DNA here is from genome assembly GCA_019208055.1 of Stipa capillata. Lineage (NCBI taxonomy): Eukaryota > Viridiplantae > Streptophyta > Magnoliopsida > Poales > Poaceae > Stipa > Stipa capillata. Next base: position 409,311 of record JAGXJF010002068.1, on the reverse strand, counting down.
CTGAACAAACGAGAAACAAAGGAAGTCAGAATGGCCCAAGAGTTTTTTGCTGATCTTAGAAAAGATACGAGGTATACGCATTTTCTTCCGCCTTTGATAAGGGTCGCTCGTGGAATCCCAGGCACCTGCCTCCCTCGACCACAAGGGGCATATCCCGCGTCTGATGAAATCGGAGGCGACGTCGAAGGAGGACAGGCCACGCGTCCTGAGAACCTTAATTTCCTTGATCAAACTCCTAAGGCGAGAATCCAGAGCTGTCTCATCGGACCACGCGGGTACAACTTCAGGTGGAGATCCCCAATGTTTGATGCCCAAGGTGGACAATGGACAGCAGTAGCACCATTCATTCTCCCACCCAGGAAGGAGTGGATCCCGGTGGCATCTATGTATTCCATGATTTTTTCTTCTCGAAGGCAGATGCTGGCACTTCCCACAATCTCCTTTTTGGTCCTCTCCAGGGTGTAATAGTATCAAAAGAGATCCAAAGAAGGACGAATCCCAAGAAAAGCTTCGCACAAGTGTGCGAAAATGCTAAGATCGGTATAGGAGACCGGATCAAGGTTTACGATCTCGACTCGGTAAAACTAGAGGACGGAGGATAGAAAGGAAGATGGTGGAAAAAAGAACCCGCACCGAAAGGAATCTGGGAAAATGACTAACCAACCAAGATCAGGCAAAGGAACTTGCTCGTTCTGGACAGGACGGAACTCGGCTTGGAAGGTCGACTGGATCAAAGTCAATTCCAGCGAAGACGTGAGCCTCGCATGAGTTAGCTCCGAACGCGGCCATGGGTTCTCGGATGACAAACGCCCCGCCATGACGGAGGAGGAAGACGGAGGGAACACTAGGAAACATAGAGCAATGCAGGCAAAACCCCAATTCTCGGTTTCTTAAAGGATTCAATTTTCGCCTGACCGAACGCGGTTAACGGCACGATCTGTTCCATCGCATTTAATGCAGACAGTTGCTTTTCCCGCATACGAGACGTCGCGCGGGAAAAAGAGGGTCTGACAAACCCACAACCCCGACAAGCGTGCTGCATTACGGCTAACGTCAGTCGAACAGTGGCGCAGAAAAAGGAAAGATTCTTCATCATCACGCGAAATTTCCACCACAACGGTTTGGTTCCCCATAAATCTACCAAGCAAATGCGTGTCCATGATCGACGGATCAGATTAAATCGAAAAAGCCTTAGGTTTCTCAAGGACTATTTTGATAAGGATATCACGACTACCCGGTAGAGATTGTGCCTTCTCAGGAATGTTGTAGATAAAGATTACTTGGTTCGCCTACTCGGAGTTGCTTCCTGAGAAGGGCAGATTTCTTACAAAACAGTCACGGCCTCACTTCACATACTGATGGGGAGCTTGATGATGTATAGTACGGTATCCCGTATATTAGGAAGTATCCGTATGCGATTCTCTGGATTATCGGAGTAACTACACGTATCCGGTAAGGATCTCCAGGAGATAAGGTAACCCCCCGTAGGGAGGGAAGACACTCCTTAAAACTAGGAAGTCAATCCCAATGTTTAAGGAAGCCAGAGTCCTACCTAGGGCGAAAGTCCATGTACGGTATGACTTATGGAGCCCCCTATATAAGGATCAGCAATCCCATAGGGGAGGACAAGTCTTTCTAGTCCCACGACAAGCCTGAAGCCATACAGAAGCCCTAGCAATTCCCACGAGAAGATCCGCAGCCTCGAAGGAGTCGAGCCCGGCAGATCTAGTCGGATTAGTCTACAATTAGGCCTAGGGTAGCCACTAACCTTCACATCCCTTGTAAGACTTTCTCCAGTTAATATATTCGAATATGACGTAGGGTTGTTATCCCGAGGGAGGCCCGAACCTGTATAAAAAGGGTGTTTTCCTTGCTGTCAGATATCTGGCCTTGTGCCCTAGCGGTCCCTACCCCCCAAGTATCACACTTCCACGAATATCGTAAGATCGACGGTTTACCGATCGTCGACAATAGCCAAATTGGAGAACCCCGCACATGTACAATATGCAGGAGCGCAAGAAGGATTGCCCCAACAAGCCGAGCGCTTCAACCCGTAACTAGTTCTGTACGGCTATTCTCACAAATATGTCATGAAATGTTGCAAGAATGCCACTGTGTTTTATGTACGTATTGTCATGTAGAACTGAAAGTGTTGTAATGTTAGTAGTTCTGAAGGTCTGTTTTTACATACGTATTGTTCATGCTGAACTCAGATTCTTGTAATGTTAGCTTACGCAATGCCTTGGTTTATTTATGTATAAAGCACTACATTTCTTTTTGCAGGACATGGCTGTATTACCAGAACTACTAGAACACTATTACGATGATCACCATGGGTGCCACTCTTGGCTGGGAACTGATGTCGACGTTCCACCAACGTTCTTGTTAAGGGTACCGAGGTCACACTGGCCCCTTGACGAGTAGTTCGTTCCACTCCTTCGAGATACTGGGCTTCTGCCATTCGCAAGGATGATCTCGACCGACCACTCTTTCATTTTAGACGCATCTCTGCTGACTGCTCTTGTGGACAAGTGGAGACCGGAGACTCACACTTTTCACTTTCGTTGGGGAGAGATGACGGTGACTCTTCAAGACGTTTCCATGATCACTGGGTTGCCTGTTAGCGGAGACGCAATTGTTCCACCTCCTAGGAGAGCTAATTGGATGGAGCACTTGGCTGCCAGATTTGGTGCGGAGATTCCAAGAATGGAGAAAGGGGACCTTCCGTGGGGTGTCCCAAAGAATTGGCTTAGGAGGTTTCACACATGCCCAGCAGATGCTGACGAGGAGGTTGTCAGGACACATTTGGTTGCGTATCTGTTATATCTCTTCGGTTGGTTCATGTTCCCCAACTCGAACGGTCATATAGTGTACCCAAGCTACATCCACCTTGCAGAGGCTTTGGCTGATGCCCCCCTAGGGGACGCTTCTCAATACAGCTGGAGATCTGCAGTACTCTGTGCTACGTACAGGGGGTTGTGTGATGCTACATCCCGTAAGAAGGGCAAAGAGCCGACACTGTGCGTATGCCATACTTTACTTCAGTTGTGGTCTTGGGAGCACTTCCCCATGGGACGGCCCCAGATATATGAACCGATCCACCCGTATCCCATAGAGCAGAGCACCGTAGATGGGCCCACTATGGGCACTTAGTGGACAGGTGCCACTCTTGCTTGGGCTCGGGACGTGTCGACACGTTGCTACCCAATGTACCATCAGGAGTTTGAGATGACGGACCACGAGGGGGTGATATGGTTCCCATGGACAAATGACCATATGTTTACTGTAGCACCTCATGGTTTGTCCATTCAGTGCAGAAGGGACGTGCATTACTGGATGACGACTTGTCACCTAGTATTCTCGAACATAGTAGAGCCGTATGCACCACAACGCGTCATGAGGCAGTTTGCTCTATTCTAGGAAGTGCCCCCAGCAGCTACCAGAGAACTCTCCAAAAAAATTATGAGTACGTTTCGAAGTTCATAACTATTGTATTTGTGCTTGCAAATTTAGTATATTTACTGATGCTTTTCATATTTCAAATGCAGGCAAGGTAAGAAAGGTAGGAAGGACGACGATTGGAGAATGACACAACACCGGTGGAAGGAAATGTGGGACAACTTGGCTGCACAAGAGGTCATCCTAGAACTAAGGTAAATAATTTGTGACACTCAGCTTACATATGTTATGTCTTCCATGTTAGTTAATATATTATGTTATATGTAGGCAATACGCACGTACGACAACTACCTCCTGTGGTACGTCCCAAGGACCCGAACTAGGCTCACGTGTCCTCCACCCAACACACGAGCAACCATCACACATGCTGATCAGCTATGGTTGGGGATGGATCGGTACCGAGCTTCACGTCACGACGACACGGTAATATTTACGAACATTGTGATGTATTTAATAAAAAAGGGCATCTCGAGGACTAAAAATAACCTTCTATATGCAGTTTGATCGAGCCTTACGAATCCATGATACTGCAGCATCCGAACTTTGCACCGGCCGTTATCGCGACCATCTGCTTTACCGAAAGATTAAGGATATGTATGAGGACGCCAAAGGGATTCTCAAGAGTTTGAGTTGCGATCGGACGAACGACATACTACCGCATGCTTTAAACATGTCAAAGCTGAGGTCCACACGACCAAGTGAGGTAGTAGATACACGTGCCGCTTCAGGAAGTCAAGACGTATGCCATTTAAAATGTTCGAGGTTATCTTTTTGCATATACTCTGTGTGATATTAATTGAATCATACTTCTGACATTTAACAGTCGGAGGTGCGTGGAGATACTTCACTCTTCAGGATGTCATCTAGGCGAGCTGGTAGAGGACTGAAGGTACGCTAAATTTAGCACACACACTCATTTCACTTGTTTACATAGATTTATTTGTACTACACAATGCTCACTTGTTTGACATAGTACGACTCGGCACACGAGCAAGGCCAGACGTCAGAGGGAGGTGCAGCTCGAGACGTATGTCTATTTTAACTGAGGTCAAGTTTTCTATATATCTTCTGTATGATATTTTGCATGTACCTTATTCCTAACCTTTATAGTCCGAGGTACGTGCGGACACGTCGCTACAGCCAATGTCGTCCACGCGAGTTCCTTGAGGACTTCAGGTGCACTTAATTTATTGCATATTAAAATTATACAACTGATGAGTTACAAAAAGTAATTACTAAATGATTACCAATTTCGTACGTAGTTCGACATGGATTCGCCAGAAGAACAGACCCAGGGGTCTTAGGGAGTATGTAATCTTAAATTTTTTGTACTTACGTACTGCAGTTCTATCTTAAATTAATTTTCTAATAATACTTCCTTAATTTTTCAGACAACGGACCACATTGATTCGCCACAGGACGATGACACTTTTGCTGTCCAGACCCCATGGATGCAACCTACAATTCAGTACCAGTCCCTAGTTCGAGGAGGAGGTTACGAGGCTGGTTCGTCCCACGACCCGGGCTACGTTTGGGTAGAAAATTTATTTGGACAACAGGAGATTCAGCATAGCCAGATTCCTACTCAACCAGAACCTACTTAGGAGACTTAGGAGACTCCCTAGTATGGCCTCCAGACAAACCCGATGCGGCATGAACAGTTCACTTTCCCCTCAGATCACATGCCGCCTAGACACAAGAGGGAAAGAGGCCGTTGATTGCTCTGTTTGTTTAGTTATTTCAGATAGTTTTTTTATTCGATTTTAGAGTCTGATACAATAAAATTACTAAACCAGGGCCGGTAGTACAATCACTACATTAGCCAATACAAGAGTCTACTTGGGGCACTTCGGATATTTCTCCTTCCGCATACGACTTGGTGAGCTTCTTCTCCTTCTCCCTTTGCGCGACGTGCCACCTCACGCTTCCTCGCCCTCTGTGCCTCTTGAGCCTCCGCAGCACGACGTTCCGCCTCCTTCTTTTCGTTGCGTTGGGCCTCTTGCCAATGTTTTTGCTTCTCCTCTTCCTCTGCTTCGTGCATGTGGCGTGCAAACACTTCCCGCCTCCACGACATCTCACGCATTAGTTGTTCCTCATCTTCTTTCGATTGGGTACTGTCTACCCACTGTATGTACTCACATATAGGTGGGGGAGACTGATGCAAGTTCAGTTAACAGTTGTGATGCATGATAAAGTTTGGCATGTTGTAAGAAATACAGATATATGCAACTTTTACCGGTGGACGACGGTCGTAAGGGCCAACCTTCGTAGGCTCATGTTCGTAATTAGCACACATAAAGAACCTCATTCTAAAGGTGTACGACATATCTTTAGACTTCATAAGCCTACAGCGATCCTGGCACCAACAAATAGGAACTTCTAAACCTTTGGGCACATCAGCCCTCATCTTATCCTTTGGCATGTCATCACCAGATGAAGCCATTCCTATGATATTTTAACATCAGTGACATAACATAATAATGTTATAACTTTAATAAAGAAAGATAAAAATTATTAATTCAAATATTAAGAACTTTCATATTTCTTATAATACTGACATGAAATAACAATGTCACAACTTTAACTAGAAGTTCATATCTAACTATAATAATAGCAAAATAAAAATCACCTGCGTTTGACGAGATCTACAACTTCTTCTACTTCTTCGTCCGTTGACTGCACTTTCCAAAGCTTCAAAATCCACTTCTTATCTTCCCGGTTTTCTCACTTCTTCTATGCATGCAAGGGACGAACAATGGGCAGTCGAGAGAATTTACGCTATGCTTGGAGCTGTGTAGAATGAGATGTGAGGAAGCGAGAGCGTGGTTTAAATAAAATGAGAGGCACAAGAATGGGAGAATGGGAGCACACAGCAAATGGGATGGTAAGAGCGGCACAACGCTGAGTTTAAAACGACAACTCTCGGATGCTTCAACAATTCCGACACGATAAGACATGGCCGGGTCTAATTGCAACAGCGTAAACACTGTGAGATTCCTGCGCACAGATTCTTAACTGCGGGGATTTTGAGGAGCACGGATTTCGAGATTTTTGGGCGCATGGAGCCACCTCACACGGATAGGGGGTGCGGCAGGCCACCTCGCGCCGGTGGGGGGTGCGACAGGCCACCTTGTGCGGGTGGGGGGTACGGCAGGCACCTCGCACGGGCGGAGGGTGCGGCAGGCCAGTTGGGGGCGCGGCAGAGCACGGTCGCAGGTTCCAGGTGTGGCAAGAGGCTCATTTTTGACTTTGATTTCTGCGGGGGGAGGGGGGGGCTATTTTTGTCATTGACCCGCACAGGGGGGCCAAATCTGGCTTTTCTCCCATAAACATCTACCATGAATAGGGGAACATATTTCAATAAAAGAGTTTTTCATGCAAAACATCTTTTATGGTCTATTAAAACAATTCTTTTGAGCTATATGAGCATTTCTATTGCAAACATATTTGCTCACAAAAAATGTTTTACTTTAAATTCAAAATTTGAAAATTCACAAAATAGGAATTTTCTTAAACTCATATGATTTTTTAGAGAATCTTACAACTATACGTGAAAAACTATAGAAGAGGTATATACTTTTAAAGCAGGAGATGGACGCTCCCTTTAGAGGGCAAAACGCACCTCCACTACAGCAAATGCAGCCTACAGACCGAGCCAGGCCCACTAAAGAAGATGAGTCGTCATGAAACAAGCCAGGCCCACTTTCTTTCTTTGGAATTATTTCACGCACTAGAAAAATTGATCGATTGGTTTATCTAACTTGTCTTGCACATGCATATTTTATTCCAAAATCAAAATATAAAAATTCATAACTCTTAAACTGAATGTCCAAATCACGATTCATTTGAATCACTGTGTTCCTTTCAACAAGGCCTTCAAAAAAGACTCCAGATATATATTTTTAGCGACAAATTTCAGTGGTGTTTCCACCGTTAGATATTATATAAAAATTCCACTAATAAATTTTTGTTTATGGATACTTTAAATTTCGTTAATTGTACTTTGTATTGTTCACATGATAATGAAAAAGATAAATACTTGAAAATGCTCTGAAACAATTGAAAGCTAAAGTTTATTTTTTGGGGAATCTTCTAATATTGTATTTTCGTGAGAAAGTATGTTTGTAATAGAAATGTTCATATATCTCACAAGAATTGTTCCAATATATCACAAAACATATTATGTGTGGAAAACATATATTTTAATATTTTCCATGGAATATCAACTATATGTTTGTGCAACTCGTGAAAAATGTTTCAATAGATCACAAAAAATTCCATATGAAAATATTTTCTGAAATATATTCCGTCGTCAATGGAAATGTTCATGTATTTTCATATAAAAAGTTCTCTAGATCATAAAAATTGTATTCCAAAAGGCATACACGATGGACTTACTTGTGTCAATATTTTTTTGTCTAAACAATAAAATTCACTACTTGAGCAAAATCATATCTATTGATGAACACAAAATGTTCCAATGAACGTTTTTACAAAAAAGAAGGCCATAGAAACACAAATTGGTGAAACACATGAAAAACTACAAGAAAATAGAAAAGGAAAAAAATAGAATAAAATGCCACAAGAAAAGAGAAAATAAAAAATAGAGAAAAAAAGAAAGAAGAAGAAAAGAGAGAAAAATGAAAAAAAAAGGAAAGAAAACAGAACCCTAGTGAGACGGCCCAACAGGTGAAACGTGTGAACCGTGGTTCCTTATCTCCCGCAACGAGCGGGAAATCAGGCGTGTTGATTCATCACCGTGTGTCCGTCTTCTTGTGGAGCCGATCGGTTCGGTGCCCAATTGTTTGCATGGTCTATGGCCCAAACTTTACAAACCAATCTTTATTAGGTGAGTTGTCTACGTTTGTTTACTAGAGCTGGATCTTGGTATCACCCTGTCAAATGCTTATATACCTGCACACACACCTCCTTTAAACCGACCTTTTTATACTCTTGCAAAAAGCATAGCTTTTCACAAGTATCCATTGAAGCCCCGTTTAATATTACGATCGATTATGGTAGTCTTGTCTGGTGAGACCACTTTAGAAGAGAGTATAGTCTCAAACCAGCTATTTTTGCTATACATATCGGTTGCAAATAGAGTTACCATTCCGAATAATAGCATAAATGAGTAGGATCAACGTGAAATTAAGGAAGAACCGTTGAATTTATCCAGCTGTAGCATGGTTAGCCAAACAGGTTGCCAAATCCTTAACAACATCCGTAGGTTGTCTATTTCAAGTTGTCTAAGATTTTCTAAATCTCAATCATTTTTCTAAGTCCTTGAATCAATATCCAATAATCTCCATCCCCATCTCACTCCATATATAGCCTATTAATTCCATAATGTTATGCTAAAATTGCACATTTACCAAATATTCATTAAATATATTCTAGAAAACCAGGAATTAGCAAAAATGTTAAAACATACGCTGCATGCACAACAGAACGAATCAACCGCAAAACTGACCATAAATCGCAGCTGTACATGGCATCACTAGATAACCTATGTAGCCAGACAGTAAGAGCGTGCACGTGAAAAATGGAAGCCGTATCGTGGTACTAAGTTTCCAATGTAAACTAGTAACGAGAGAGCTTACCTGTAGTAGGTGTGCACCGTGCGCGCGGTCCTGTTTCGCGCGCGCTCTCTCTCTCTCTCTCTCTCTCTTCATCACTTTATTCCCTTGTTGAACGAACAAACAAAGAGCGGGTCAAGCTAACAAGCAGTAGCCTGGCACCCCTCTAAGGCCGTCTCTCTCTCGAGTTGTAGCCTGGCACCCCTCTAAGGCCGTCTCTCTCTCGAGTCTAAAGATCGGCAATGGGAGGTCCAGTTCCATATGGAATCCGAGACCAGCGACAAGCAGCATCCCTACCTACCCCCCGCAGCGTTAAGCCGCGACCGCTTCCTCCGATGCGCGCACAAAGAAAGCTAGGCTCCTTCGATCGGCGGCGACCATATATTCTTCCTTCCTTTCTTTCTTGGCCGTCCTCTTTGTACCCGCACGAATCCGAGATTGGACGCCACCACCAGTCACTGAATCGTGAAACAGCCGGGTCGTACGGTTTCTTGCTTAGACAAGTGGAAAACTATTGAAAGGATTCGATGGTTGATTTTCTTGTCTTGGTTAAAAGTTGCGGCAAATATGTTCAGCTACTTGGTTAAGGAGTTGCGGTGTTGACCTTATTTTGGTGTTCATAGCTTTGAGTTCTTGGTCTGCTTCGTGTGGCGGTTTCTTCTGTGATGTAAGCTAGCATGATCCGTATGGTTAACGTACTGGTGAGTGGTGACCCCAGATCGTTGGTGGTTTTGTTTCTTAAAAGTGTTGCGAGAAATGCTCTGAGATCGATGTGATTTTCTCAGCAAAGGGAATCGGAGAAACAAATTAATGATTGGCGATCGATCCGGTGGATCGGTTGTACATGCGTGGGCGATCGACGGCGCGAGGGACGAGCAATGCGTTGGTGTCCGTCCATGGGGCTCGAGCTCGGTCACGTTCACATCACGCGGCAGCCGACCGCGTTGTCCTCGTTGAAGTAGTCCACGTCGAAGCGGGACGGCTGCGGCCGGAGCTGCTGGGGAGGATGCCGCGCCACCGGCATCGGCATAGGCATCGGCGGAGGCGGCGGCATCGCGTAGTACCCGCCGTAGTAGTACGGCGTGACGTTCGCCGCCGTCGCCGCGTGATACGGCATGTGCACGGGCACGGACATGGCGGGCGGCTCGGCGCGGTGGTAGCCGTGGTGCGCCGCCACCGCGTGGTCGGGAGCGGAGGGTCTGGCGCCGCCGACGAGACCATCGCCTTCCTCGACGCTCTCGGCGGCGTCCTTGGAAAGCGCTTTCCCGTGACCAGCGTCACCGCCGCGGGCAGCGTGCTGGTGCGTGCACTTGTTGCAATCTTTCTTGGACGCCGCCGCCTTGTCGCCCGTGTCCTTGCCGTCCTCCTTGCGTTTGCTCTTCTCTCCCGCCGGCGCCGGCTTGTCGCCGCCGTCGCGGTCCATCCTGCCATTGCCCTCGCCTTTTCTCTGTTCCTCCGGCGGCAGCGCCGATGCCTCCACCGCCTCGGCGATCTTGCCGATCTTGTCGAGCTTCTTGACGAGGACCTTGCTGTCCACGTTGCCGACGACGGCCACCCTGTCCAGCGACGGGTGGATCTCTGTCCTCAGCACGCCTGCACAACACAATTCATCACGTCTTAAGAAACACAACCAGCAGAGACGAATGCAACAGCAACACGGCGAAGAACACGGAATTGGAACTTTGCAAGAGTTGAATAATCTTTCAGACCTTTCAAGCTCATGGCTTTCATCACCTTCCTCCTGCAGCCCTCGCAGCAGCTCACGTTCACCTTCAAATCAATTCTCTGCACATGAACAAATCCAGAGGTGTTTATAGCTAGTAACATGGATCAATGGACGCGTGCATTGACTTAACTGGAGAACTAACTGTGAATGATATATATATATGTCTGCATATAGTGTGAAGATTGTTTGTACCTTGAGCTCTTCTTCCTTAGCCATGGCGATGATGACTACGGCGCAGGAGCTCAGGAGAGACTGATTGGTTAGGAGCTGAGTGCTGAGGCAGGTTTGGTTAATTGTTGCTGCCTTGTATTTATACACGAAGCCATATGAAGCTTTTGCAACTGGACCATTTAGATACATGGTCCATCCCTTGATTCCTAGCTGTATTTACTTCCGTTATTTTATTCATCCTAACACAAGGAGAAGAGGTATATACTGGGACAACTCAACCATGTGTACTTGCAGTTGCATTGCAGCCGCTCACCCTAGTTTCGCTGTGCTTGCGCCAGCATCAGAGATTATTATGTGATGAGATATTTTGCCAGCATAATAATAATGTAACATAGTGGTCCTTTTTCTTAATCATTTGTGCTATTTTAAAATGAGAATAAAATGCACATGTTTGAAGCAGTTAAGTTCAACTAACCTAGGTGGGACATTGGTTTACACAGCTCTAATTGCAAATGCTTTAGGATATCTGCAGTTCAATTCTCAGAAGAGCATGGAAGCATTGTTCAGGCTGGCCGAAAAGCCAAGCGTAGATCGTCAAAATCACATACTATCTGTATAGTTTTCTTCGCTCTCTAACCATCCATTTGATATACAACTCCAAACATTACACCATTAGTAAGTGTCGGCAATATATAAGATTGACATTAGCTTGTACATGCATGTTACAGAGTATATATACAGGAAAAAAGAAGTGAGAACACGTTATACTGATAATCTGATGGTATACATGTCGCCATACCGGGAGTGGTGATCTGGGGCGGGCACAAGTGCACAGCTTTTAGTCCATGATTAATTACAGCCAGGCGCACAAATACCCGAACAAATCGCCGTGATTAGTTTAATCCAAAGAATCAGCTCGCAATTAAGCATAGTACCGGCATCTGTATCGAGCCATTGTAAGTGCCTCACAGTCTAGCGTAGGGAAGAATAAAGCATCTTAAACAAGATGTTATACATCATGCATGTTGCAGAGGACACCCTTTTCACTTCCTTTCTTGAAGTCGTGCATCCTCCGTTCATGCGTTTAACCTGCAAAGCAGTGATCCAATGGTTCATAAGATATATGAATTGAATAGTATCGCTGAAAAGATGGGCGGAGACAGGACATTCGGGGATCACCTTTTGCTGAAAATTTTACCAGATTTATGAATCAATTTGAGAGTATGATTGATCATGGTTCAGCCAACTGATCATGGTTCAGCCAACTATCATATAATACAGCTGATGCATTTGGCGCTCCATGAGCAGTATTACAGGTCCCAACCATCAGAACATGCCAGGAAATAAGCACCTTTAGCTGGAATTTGGACTCTGGGCAACTACAGAAGTGCAGGGTATAATATTGTTGTCACGCAGCCATCCGAGCTTCCTTCGAGTCTGGGATGACGATATCAGTCCTCATCATCGGCCGGTACTCATCAGGTATTTCAGCTCCGGCCTGCACACACAGCTCGACAACGGCTGGAGCTTTGCCATAGAAACTCCTTAGCGAGGATGTGAGAGGAGGGCCAGTGGGGTCAGGGACGTGCCACACATAGTTCGGTGGTATGACCTCATCAACAACCGCATCCTGCCACCCGTGCTTGCCGTCCCGCCACTGGTGCTTGAAAGCCCCGCAGAGCTTCACATTGTGTCCCCATGGACCAACGTGGACCTCAGAGCAGTACCCGCATGCTTTTACTGTATACTTGCTCATCAGCTGCCCCACACCTTGCCTGACATTGCAATATGCTTTCAATGTCCTCTCTGCGTGCTCTTTCACATTAGATGGCACGGATGATTGGCCCTGTTGGTTGCTAAATGTGTCGAGCTCAGCAAGAAGAGATACGCAGTCCTCTGATCGGTGTGGCTTAGGCTCATCAACAACCCCACCACGGTCAATCACCCTCTTGCCAATCATCCGCACAGGAGCAGTGCGTCTCCTTGAGGGATATTGCGGTAAGTCAACACCAGCCTGAATGCATAGCTCAACAATTGCTGGAATCCTGTCGTAGTCAAACCTGGTCTCATGCTTGACCCTCCGCCCAAATGGGTCAAAAAGATGGTAAGATTCGATAGGGATGAGCACATCATTGATGGAGCCTCTGACCCAAGAGTGGTGACTATTTCGACGCTGGCTTCCTGAGCCATAGCAATCTTGTATCTGGTGGCCAACTGGGCCAACATGGACTTGAGGGCACTTTCTACAAAATCACCAGCCAGATGATAAAAGTTCAAGATACTTGGCAAATCATGTCACATGACATTAATTCTATGACATGCCTATGTAAGGAGTCTTTAAATATTAATGCATATAGACACAGATAAGACTTTTGTAGTTACCTGCAACCATAAACTGTAACAACATTCACCAGTTGAGAGAGGCCCCTGATGAGCACTTTCCAGTTATCAAGGACCTCGTAAGCAACAGGGACAAGCTCCGGTACAAGCAAACCATTCTTTGGGGGTTCAAGAGGCTTCTCTATCCTCATCTGCGCAAGCCTTTTATCTTGTCGGGAAGCTTGCAGCATCTTTTTAATTGGAACAGGAAAGGGCTTCTTTTTGTTCTTTGGATGTATTTCCGGGAGATCAACATTTTGTGGTTGTCGCTGATACCTATCATGCCTCTCGCCAGCAGTACCAGGAGAATACTCACAACATGTTGATGTTGACCGGCCAAGTCGTTGAGGTTGAGATCCTAGCTGTGACAAGTTGTGGACAAAATGCATAAGTGAATCTGATCAGTGTTTGCAAACTAAACTTTTCCTGTTGCGGCAGCAGTCAACACAAATACGTTTAAGAGCATTATACGAAAACAAGACTGTAAAATGTACCAAGATGCCATTTCTGGAGATTGTCTGCCATAATGTAATAATAGCAATAATGGTGCAGGCTGAAGGGGGACCTAGTAAAGAAAAATCTTGACACATGGCACTACAACAGGCCTGATTGCATAAGATATCAACAATTCAAAATGATAGGCGCTATGCATCTGGGCAATTTATGTTCCTAACCAGATAGAGATGCTATACTTGTATGGGTCTGCAATGTTGCACGGTCTTGATGCTCTAGGATACTTATCCATAATCAGAATTCAACAACAAAAATTGCCTGATCATAAATTAATTTTGTTTTGTAAGATTGTTCAATGAGGATCCTCCCTATCATCTTGTGATCGAAATGTCGGAAATATAGTTACATGTTTTGGACCAATTGATCAACATGCTAGATCAAGGTGCGAGTTATCATGCACCGCAGGTGCAGAAAAAGTGTTTCTCAGCAATAACACCGCACTTCTGAGGGTTACAATTCCTAAGATCAGCTAACATGAACTTGCAGTTTGATTGCTAGAAAGGATGGATGACACTTTATGTACTCAATAGGCTAACCTACAGACGTTAAAAGAAATATTTCAAGCCTATACAACTATAATTGAATGATAACTAATTGTAATGCTAGAGCATGGAATCAGTACCTTTGCAAACCGGTCTGTTCTGCTTCTGATGATGCCTATCATGCTAAAGTGAACACCTGAATTAAGGGTGCAAAGGTAAATATGGGAAACTGGTAATACACAATTACAACTGCTACAATTAAGATCTGAAAAGGTAATGAAACTGTGGAAGCAATGAGGATTGCTTGACAGTGATGAACATACCCCTGCAGTTAAGTATCTCCATGACAGGAACCCAAGCCCCAAAAAGGCTCTGTAACTTACTCAACTCCTGGGAATAGAAACTGCTAAATTGCAGATATGCACACGTCAGTGGTCAGATAAGTGCAAGACACGAGCACAACTTAATGTGAAGCATGTGGGTTGAACGGATTAAATTAGCAGGATACCACGCAGCAAACAAATCTATATATAAGAAAGCAGCTGGGGTTTCTCGTAAAATATTGCACGGCGTGGCAACGCTTCAGCCCTTAGATCCTTTCATCAGTCCACACAAGCCGTCAGATCTCAGCATCTAGAAATATCATACACGTCCTATAAGAATCTTGCTTTACAATCAAGTCCTCCTTTTCTTCCCCAAAATCTCCCGATCCCCGACCCACTCGGCTCCTCCCGGACTCGCATCGCCGCCGCCGTCACTCCCGTCCCCCGTAGCCCTTCCTCAACTCGCATCGTTTGAACCCAAATCGGCACTACCATTACTGGATTCGCAACCAACTTTCCTTCGATACTCGAAATCCCCCCACCCTGCTCGATTCTCCTCCCAAACATCCGAAAACACACCCAAGAAGAAGGAAGAGAAGGACGCCAAGAAGAAAGAAATGGGCTGGAGCGATCTCGTACGAGGTGCAGCGTAGGAGACACGAGGACCAGCGTAGGAGGCAGGTGGAGGAAGCTGGACGAGTTGCGTCTGCACCACCTCTCCGCCGCCGTCCACGAGGCCGCCACTAGGCTCAAGTTAGTCAAAATTAGATCGACCGCCTCCGCTTTCCTTCATCACAGGTCTCGTGACCAGTATCTAATTTCTCTGGTGTCACAGATCAAGTCACTGAAGCGGAAGGCGCGCCCACCACGCGACACCGCGCCCACCACGCGACACCGCGCCCCGGCGCTCCGGCCATATCGCAGCCTACCTGAGCAGCCCATTTACTGCGAGGCCGTATATGTCGATAAGGATATCATTTTTTTCCCCTTCAATAGTTTCTTGATTCGTTTTTGAAGAGGAGGTGAATAAAATGGACTTGCCTGATCGTGTCTACGCCGTCACCAAGGCCGAAGAGCTGGAGGACGAGCTTCCTCCGAAACAAGATCCGATCGAACCGACGGAACCCCCACAGCCCCAAAAAAAACAAAAAAACAAAATCCCGCGAGAGACCGCACGGATCGAGGCGCCGCGGCGTGGTCGGAACCGGCTGGCGCGAGCGAATCCGACGGGGAGAGCAGAAGCGGGAAAAGATGGCGGATTTCTGGCTCACCTGGCGCCGATGGGCGAGAGCGGAGGAGGCAGGTTCGGGAGGGTGAAAAAAAGATTGGAAGAGATGAGGCACGAGACACGAGTGGCCGAGTCCTTATGGGGTGGGACCCACCTCGGGTACACATTGGCCACGTGGAGGAGGTGTCATGCTCCGCTACGAATTTCAAAGCGTTTCGTTTTCGTAGTAATGACTTCTTCCACTTGGCCCTATCTTGTCACCGTGGAGGCGGTGGAGCAGCGCCGCCGCAGAGGCGCGGCCTGCTGTCGTGGTGGTCGGATCAGGAGCCCGTGTTTCGTCGGCGTGAACTGCGGCAGGGCTGTATAGGAGGAGGCATCTCCAAACTTCCGCGAAGTGCCGGTGCTGTCTTTTTATTCTTCTTCCTCCTTTCGCCTAGCAGTGAGTCGGATCAAGCTATTAATCTTGACATCTTGCAATTGCAATGGTTCTTTTAATTATACAAAAACATGCATTTGCCTCCGTCGAGAGTCAAATAATCCCAAAGATCAATCTGTTAATATATTCAGTCGAAACGTGATCTGCATCCAGTCCTTGGATGCATTACAATTTCCAGGTGACCTTGTACAATCACTGGATAACTTGCTAGTTTCATGTAATCTCATTTGGTAAGTTTAATCTCTGTATCTCTATGCAAGAATTAGTATCACGCAGACCATTCGTAAAGAAGCCAAAAGCAATGAAAAAATGATGATGGCGAAGCATGACATGGTTCACAACTCACAGATTCATTGTGCCTCTGCCTTCAACTTCAACACAAAATTCAATCTTTTTCCGGTCAGTTTTGTCAGGTTGACATGCATCTTTGTATGCTCCCTACACAAAGACTGTGCCAGAACATACTTGAGTTCTTTTTTCTGACAAAAGGAGGTATGTCCACAGACACAGACATATATTATCTAAAAAAATAAAGAGATACAGACATATGTTCTCTAATTATGAGTTCTGTGAGTTATTGTTCTCAAGAGCCTCAAATATTTTTTATGGGAAGACTCAAATGCTTGGAACTTCCACAATACTGGACTGGAGGTTCCTTAGCTGCACCATCACAACGTCCTGCTCACCCTTCACCTGCGCATAGAAACACAGAGAAGTAGCCGCCGCCTTATTAGAAGGCTCACAAGAACAGGTGTAGAAGTTCAGTAAAATGTCCCACATTCTGCTGTAGCTAAAAATTTTTTGGGCATACTTTACCTCAATGGAGAAGAAACTAACAACCAATATGTGGCTTAGTCAGCCTATGCTAAATGGCGAGGACCAGCTTGAAGTAGCTTCATTTAGTAAGTGGATTCTCGACTTAGGCATCGGTAGTTTACCAACTACAAAAAAAGAAGGGGAATCAGAAGCTACATAGATTGAAATACCACCTGAATTTGTAATATATACTTTTGGGCCTAAAATACCCGGTATTGTAAATGTTGTTTACCAAGACTTCATATACAACTATCAAGACCTTAGATATTTTTGTGAAAGAGCCGTCTTATCAACTACTAATGACATTGTAGATGAAGTCAATTCATATGTTCTATCTGATATTAGATTTGGTCTAACCACCAACTGCCTGCAATTTTGATATAGATGTTTTGCTACTGCAATACACCTTTCATTTAATGCAAAGCACTATGATTCCGAAGCTTGGTAGCGTCATTAGCTTCTTCACTCTACCTTTATCCGTTTTTGAATACATCTAGATTATTCCTGTCTTGCCAGGTAGTAATCATTCCAATTGGTGTTAGTCATAAAGGTAAATTCTCACAGTTCCTGATCTTTTTTGCATTGTGTAGCTATTAAAATTTGTATACTTGCTGCTGAATGTTGATAAGATCTTTTCTTTGTGTTATGAGAACTGTTGTACATTTCAAGCCATCTATTCAGTCTAATTTTTAGATGCGTCATTCAAGTATCATTTTTAATCTGTTTGTAATACATCTACATCTGCAAAAGAGTAAAGAGAGACTCCAACATAGAAAAACACATGCAAAAGAAACACCAGTAGTATGCCGTTCAAGATGCAATATTAAGAAAAGTCATATTATTTTCGCTCATTATTAACAAACATTACCATGATAGAAGTCAAAGTAACAAATAACAACAACGCATACTGCTGCTTGCTTTCAACTGGAGATGGCTAGAAGATCCTAATTTTTTATGAAGATCTAAAAATGTTGTGTGGTAGGCAAACCGTAGCATTTATCAAATACACACTATTATCATCAATATACTCCATGCAACAGCTATAATACTTGATAGCTCATACAAGCAAAAGTTGTTCTTAGCTCTGCACTCACAAACGAACCTTCAACGAACATTAGTGTTTCTACACATGCATCTTTAGCAAAGTATTGTCAGCTAATACACTACGATCACATTGGAGATGGAAATCATGGGAAGCTATGTACTTCGTTCAAGATTTCTCACATGACAGACAGCACCGCTACTCGGTTTAGTTCTCATTTGCATTATTTTTCCTCTGTTGCGTACCCTCTAGATTACATGGCTAATCAAGTTATGAACTAATGTCATTCAATGTGTTGTTTTATTTCTTGCAACTCATTCAAATAGTTGTAGCTATACAGTGAAGAACAACCGCTGGGTGTTTAGCTTCAGAATACTCTCTATCAAAAAGAGCACTATAGTACTGATCCTTCCAAAATTTCTTGACATCTCCATAGTTCATGTGCTATAATGCTCATGTCCACATAAATGTGTGCGCCATTATACACGCATTTAAAATTATGAAATTATCTTGCTTGATTAGGACATTAAAAGTTCCCTACCAAGTCTTTTGCTTTCATAAAAATTTCTTTGAATATTAGTAATTTGTGCTCTTCAAATATTCTACTATTTCTTTTTTTCCGTAATTACCTTCTATGACTAAATTATATATATAAATAATCACTGCCAATCACTTCCTATTTACAAGTCACAAGGATGTAAAAATGAAGTGCAGCAACTTACTTTTCCGTTCTTCGATCATTGAGGACATCTAGCTTATAAAAATTCTATGGTTATATCATGGTGCTAATATTCTGTTATAAATGCTAAAAAGTCTGAATGTATTTTGGGTATTATGATGCTTAAAGTTTTGGATGTGTTTTGGGTACTACATGTTTAAGACTATGGATACTCATGAAAAAAATGTAAAACGCATAATCAGTTTGCACGGAGGAAGCACGCAACCAGCAAACCATAAAATGACAAAGATACACCGACAAGACATTTGAACAAACACCTCGCATGCATGGCGCACTTGCCAGCCAGACGGGGGCCCAAGTAGAAATCCTGTCGAGGTGGAGACAGTACCGGGAGAGAAAGGAGGAGCTGCTGTGCCTACGCGCGCGGGTTCCCGGACACGGAGGAGGAGATGGTTCAGGCGGCGGAGGGAGAGCGGCCAGCAGCGGCGCTGCCAATGAAGAAGGGAACGGCCGGAGCAGAGATCGAGCCGCTGATTCTCCGTGCGCGTCCGTACGCACGGAGCTCTACTCCGAGCCCGCGAGGCAAATCGCCGAGCACGTCGTGCACGTGGAGATTGTACTCGAGAGAGAACGCCGGAGGAGGGTGGAGCGTGCTCGCCTATGTACCAATGGCCGGCGACGAGCCAAATAAGAGTGGCGGAGAGAGATAAGAAGAGGAAGGAAAGAAAATATCTCAGTTTTATTCGACTTCTACTTGCACGCGGCCGTGGGCCTGTGTAATATATGGGCCTCTAGTAATTGGGTAATAGGCCCATCTGATGTGTGTGAAGGCCCATATATCTGGACCAGTACCTTACATCTATTGGACCCAAAAGCTCAGTTAGAAGCATGCCTGGAGTTACTGTACCAATTATTATTTTAATCCCTCAAAATATTTATTATTAAATACTCCCTCTGATCATAAATGTAAATCATTTTTTTCTTTTCATAGTTTCCAATACAAAACTTTGATTAATTTTCATCCATAATATGTTATGCATAGAACGAAAGAATTTTGCAAGACAAATCTCATCTATTAGTGGTTAAAATATTAAAAAGTTGACTGCATGTATCCCATATCAACCTACATCTGAGATCAGTGTTATTTTAAATTTCCCCTAAAAATATTATTATTTTGAAATCTAACAGGGAAAAATTCGTAGAGTTGAACGAGAAAAAACTAATGTATGTAACTGCGGACTTAGAGAGAGAAAGGCGAGGAATATTCCATCTGAATGCGTGCTAAGAAAAATCTCTCGTTGAGTTGATGTAACGGGTCATGGTGAAGCTGCCAACTTTGAATGCCAACGCTGCATAGATCATCAAATTTGACCAGCTTGGAATTGAACAACATCGAGGCGCCGGAAGCTAGCAATAATTATTGGTATCGTCCAAAAGCACTAGTGTCTTGTACAATATATAACTCCGGATATCAACCGTCACCAACTACGCTACCTGATTCGTTTGTAAGTACGCTCTCTGCGTCTATATTGACAGTGGAGCAGTTGGAAGGAGCGATGTACTCGAAGCGGCTCCAGAAGAAGCATCCAAATGGCAGACGACGTTACAGTACCTCTGCTTTAAGACGGTAACGGGGACATTCCTCACCGAAGATTGGTTCTCCAGACTCGTTCCCGCGGTCTCGAAATATCCCCGTCTCCGTTCCCATCCCCAGTCTCGGGGAGGGTATTTCTCCCGCTCCCCGTCCCCGATGGGGATAAAATCCCCGTGGGTTCCCTGTCCCCACCGCCGACGAGGATAAAGACCCTATGGGTTCCCCATCCCCGTGACCCCGACGGAGATATGAACCCGGCTTGTTCCCCATCCCCGTAAAACAGATAGATCACAATTCACAAATAACATATTACATATAGCTCACAAAAATTATGTGACATAAAAATATCATAGATAATGCAAACCGTATAGATATATCACATAAGAACTCAATAATAAATTCACAAGTTAACAAGTTCACAGAACAAATATTAATTCTTAAGTCTAATCCTTGCATCACAGCATAAACTAATATAACTGATCATATGATCAAATAGTTTTAGAGAACAATGATCAAATATAACTAATTTTATCGGGTCCCCGCGGGGGATGGGTATAGGGATTAGAAACCCGTCCCCGGCCCCGTTATACCCGACGGGGATAAGATCAATTCCGTTTACATCCCCGCGGGGATTAAATCTTCCGCATCCCCATCCCCTAATGGAGGAATTCCCCGACGGGGATCGAGGAACGAGTCCCCGTTGCCATCTTGACCTCTGCTGCTACTAATCCTAACCGGCTAAAGCAGAAGTTTGCTTTTCGTTGTCTCTGAAATGTCTCTAAAATGCGAGGATTTTTCCCGATTCCCGCGGAGCTTGAACTCTACGTCTCCTGTTATAAACGGGTCCTTAGAGGTTAGGATGAGCGCAGTTTTTTCATTCCTCATAGGTTATCTATACTATATACGCTATCTAAAATGTTTCAAGACTTGTGCAGGGCATTTTAACAGTAATTTTATTTTTACGTCCTTTTATTTTATTATTTTAATGATATGTTCTTGATTATTTTAGATGGAGAGAAGAGAGTATATGTGCATTATTTGTTCATAACTATTGTGCATGAATACAATATTTTATCCATGAAAAAATATATTTTATTCTTCATTATCTCACTCATGAACGTGAAAAAAATTCATTAACACAATATTTTCTATTTGAACATAAACACTATCAGATGAACTGAAACCCATCAAATGTTACTGAGTATTAAATAATTTTATTGTTGATGAATAGTTGGGTGCTCTCATGCATGCTTAGGAGAGAAGAAATGGTGGATGAATAGATGAAGAAAATGGAGGATTTAAGAATGAGAAGATGATTGATTGAGATCTTTCACAAAACAGAAGGAACTGTATAATGGAGAATAAATAAAATTATATATTTCTTAGAAAAATTTAACACGTATTTTAAATCAACATATACGATGCAGATAATACGCGGACGTGTGACGATTAGCAAAATTACCTTTCTATGTTAGGACCGCTTGCTATTCGACTGAAGAAAGGTTTCACGTATCGCCGTCGCTCTCCTCCGCCATCTTTGAAGGAAAAAGAGAAGGAGCATATTCACGCGGCTAAGTAATCCTGAACTGGTACTGCTGCACTAGTATATGTGCTTCACAGCCTCACAAGGGTAGATAGAGATTGTGCTATATAAAGAGCTAACCTCCGATAGAACATCACAAAATCCAGAGCACCCAGCTAGCATCGCCAAGTCTGTGCCTTGCCAGCTTGCGAGTTCTTCTCTTGTTGTTTTCTCTTTTGTGAGATCGAGAGACCATGAGCTACCCGCCACCGGGCACGGCGTACCCTCCGCCGGGCCAGCAGGCGTACCCGCCGCCGGCGTACGGCGCGCCGCCTCCTGTCGCCGCGGACTACTACCCGCCCAAGGACGGCGGCGCGTACCAGCAGCAGCAGGCCCCGCCGAAGGACTCGCAGAAACGCGGCGGCGACGGCTTCTTGAAAGGATGGTAAGAACCGAGAAAGATCACTCGTTTTAATTAGGAATACGTCGAGATCCCATGCATGCTTCTGTCTCAATTTTCTTTTTTTGTAATCTGTGGTTGATTAATTTTGACCTCTGTGTGTGTGTGTGTGTGATCTGCAGTTGTGCTGCTATTTGCTGCTGCTGCCTGCTCGACATGTGCTTCTGATCACAGGATCGTGTCAAGCTCAGGCAACTCGATGATCTACGTAGAGCTGCTCGTCATCGTCGTCGTCTCCGTTGGTGTTACATCGCTACATCGGTCCTAGCAGTTACATTTCTGGGATTTGGATTTATTCTGTATCACGATATTGCTTATTAGTAGCTTGGCTTGGTTGCTTCTTGGCCTAGTCCTCGTCTCTTTAGTTTGTTTTGTTGACTACGAATTGGATATGTACGAGTTATTTTCAGCATCCAGTAAGGAAAAGAGGTGAATGTTTACCATTGCCATCAAAGAAAAAAAAAGACTCGTTGCTAATCAGATGAACTCATACGACGGTCACTGTAACCACATAAAAGTCGAAAGCAAAGAAAGCTATGGCAACGCCAAGTATGACAAGTGTCAGAGACAACTGTGTCCATTGGAAGAAACGGCTAAGATACTGCATACTCTTTGCACCACATTTGACCCCTGCCCCTTTAGAAATGAAGTGAACTGCCGTACGATACTACATGACATAACCAATAAGCTAAACCTGTAGTAAGACACGACAATGCTCAGGCCTTAAAGCTTGAACTCAGACGAGCAGTAAAAAAAGATGAACATTTCAGCCACTAGATTACACACAATCAATGTGACAAACTGGTAATCTATTCGGATTACCTTTTTTCTCCCTTGTAATACCAACCAGTGCACGTTGCGCTCTTCAGTTGATTATTTTTCCTCCCTTGTAATAATAACCAGTGCATGTTGCACTCTTTAAGTTCTGATATTTACAAGCAGTGCTGTATTTACACACGTATTTCCTACCTAGGCACATCTTATATACATCCACGACAAACTGGGCGTTTACCATGACTAACCATCGTGGCTGCTGACTCCAACAGCCCTGACTTCCACATGCTGCCGCCCTCTGCTCTCTGGGTGGACGACCATGGTGGCCTGCGCCTCTTCCGGCAAGCCTTCCTTACCTTCGCGAGACACGGATAGTGTGCTGACCATAGGAGGGAGCTCGGCTGGCCTTTTGGTTTCGTCGTTGTCATTGGGAGAGATGATCTCCCAGTCCTCCCTAACCGTCGTGACCTCCCCGCATTTCTTGTGATGCTTCTCGACCTCAAAGACGGTAGGGAGGATGACATAGTCGTTGAGGGGGTCGTAGAACGGGTCAGGTTCGCCAGCGTGCAGCCAGTGCTGAACTATCCGGAACACGTGGCGATCACAGACGATTCCTCGGTGGTCAGCTGCAACCCCAACTCTTGCCACTGCATCAAGGCCATCCGCCTGCCCAAAAAAATGACGATTGTGCTCAGTTTTCTCAGTGCATACTTTCCTTCAGATGCTCAATAGAAACCAAAAAGATCAAGAATATCAGACCTTTGCTGATTCTGCTGGGACAGATCCATCACCATCAACATAGATGTATCTACCCTGAAAGAACACATAGTTCAGACACATTATCAAGTGGGTTATTTGGTGCTCCAGGAAGCTCGAAATTTGGTATGCACAGAACACAACATTTACCAAATAACTAACCTGAGTATATAAGAGGTGACTAAGATTTGAAATAGGATGGTGTTCGCTCCCATAGCTACAAAAGGAAGGGTATAATTAACTTGGCATACACAGTACACAACTTTAAGTTATGTGAACATCCATCCTACAGAGATCATGTGATCATTCTCTGGGCATATTCCTATTAACACAAAACTTTAATCTTCAGACTACAGAATTCCTACCTGCATTTTGTGAGACATCTTTTTTTATTTGTATAAAGGTAGCATATCTTTAGAAACAGGTCTTATTTGAGCAAAAAGAGCAAGAAATGATCATGTAATTCGAAAGTAGTTTTGACCATGCTTTACTAAGCACTACTAACATAATAACATGCTAGCGTAGGCAGACAACATCTGTCCACTCTTATTTCTTGAGCAATTTATGAACAAAAAACTAAATGCATCCGCCCACAACTTTAGTGGAACCAATGGAGATTCTAACTGGCACAGAAACAAAACAAAATAAAAAACCAGAAGTATCCAGATAGTAAAATACCAAACAGTATGAGCAGTGTCGTAATCAATCCCATAAATATTGTAGAACTTCACTGATTTTGGAAGCTTTGCCTGGCATAAAATATCTTGAGTTTCCTTTGCCCATCTCAATATATCCGAATTAAGGGCAACGGAATGTGATTTCCATCAGAGATAATCTGCAATAACAATTTATTTGTCAGAAATATAAGCATCAATGTTGGCTAAATTATATTGCAATGTAAACTGCAAAAGATTCACCTCATGCTTGGAAAGAGCTTTTTCAATCATCTTTATTGCTTCATCGGGCTCATACGACTCTAGTATGGCACTTTTCTTGCCATTATCATCCAACTTCTCTCTCCAGATCTCTAGCAATGGAGTGTTTTCCCAGTGGAAGTTTGAGCTGGCTAACAACTCGTATATTGATGGACATTCAATCAACTGAAGCAGAAAAACTACTTTCAGTTTTTATTTGAAAGGCAAAATCATGGTGGCCGCATGAACAAATGCGGTGGCTGAGATGGATGGATAGGCTATCAAAGCATACCAATTGCTGCATAGTCCATTTGGAAATAAAGAAATTTGATTGCCATCCTTCGACAAAAGACATTCCATTCAACAGACTGGTATTTATGTACCCAGGCGCACCTGTCATGAAGTAGCAAGTTGCTTTGCCATGTTAAGTTACACCAGATCACAATTTAAAGTAATAGGTCAGGTAAAATCATAAGAGTGAAAATGCAACTGGTTAACATATTGGAAAATATATAGCTATAGTGCCTGCATGGTAAATCCCTCGCAATACTTCGGGGTTGCTGTGGATCTTCCTACGATTTGGGGTGGACTCAGGTAGCAATCACAATTACTCATTTACTCTATAAACATACCAGTGACATTCAATTATTGCAAAATTAATAAGTATTCCATAAAAATGATATAATTATGAAGCTTCCACTGTAGCAGCTGAGAAACGAACAGATGTTTCGAATGTACTTTATGATGAATAAGATAGCCTACAAACTTAGATGCTTGAGTGATAAGTACCTTGAAATGGTGCAGCAATTGCAATCCAACTTTTTACGTATTTTTCAAAAACCTATAGAAAGGAAACAGCAGTATTTTTAAGCACGGCGCTGGCATGAAATATTTCATGTGAAGATCCAAAATATAAAAAGAAGCACGCACATCACTATGAAGAGACATGAAGCATTTAACAAGCAATCCTCCCATGGAATGAGTAATTAGATTGATCTTTTTTCCTCCAGAAGCTGTGTGTACTGACTCTAACTTTCTGGAAAATCTGTCGAGTGTTTCTGAAAGCCTGCAGAAAAGAAAGGATATCAAGAGGAGGGCGGAATTGAATCACTTAACATTACCATAAAGAACAAGCAACCCCACAAACATTACGTTCTATACTCCAAATAGCATGACTTTGGTGGAGAACATATACAAATGAACACATGGTTGCATATACAAAACAGGGATAGAAATGCAACATTTACCTGTTACTTTGGCGGAAATCGAAACCAAATCCAAACAGTGTTTTCCCCTCTTGATATCCCCATTTAATCATTTCCACTATCATGTCATGATAGTAGTAAACACTGTCATCACCAATAATCTGCAAAATTAAAATGTATATGACTGACGCATATTAGATATCTGCTGCATTATATGCATTTTGTTGGGGGTGCGAAGGTCCATGTTCACAATCAAGTGGGTTCAGACTCCCAGAGGAAATACAATTTGTTGTTTACCCAACAATAGAAAAATGAGAAAATCGTCACTAAATGGCCATTTTAATAAAAACAAAACAGTGACTGATTTATTACTGGTAGTGGTAGAGTAGAACGGGGTAAAAAGTAAAAAAGCAACAATACACACTTCTACAAAAAATATTTGTTTGGCTGCCAGCATAAGTAAATTGACAAAACAAAGATAATACTTTACTCGAATAGATGAAAATGAAATAACGTTTTACCATATCTGGATCCAATGTGTCAATGGCGTATAATCCATATCTATCCTCAGGGACAGCGATGCTTATTTTCTCATCCACAGAAACAGTTTTGCCTGTTAGAAGAGTTTGACATCATACGACATGAAGAAAGGAAATGTTGTACTGAACCAGCACAATATGTAATGAGATGAAAAGGAGTTATTGAGTCGGCAGTTTTTGTCAGTGAAGGCCACTATATATACGAGTTGTTCCAGTAACTAATCCAAAAAAACAAGACACATCAATTTCTAGATATTTGTTTTCTAACCATCATTCAAGTAAAATATTCTTGTCTATTAACATTCTAGCCTTCATTATTTGCTTAATCCTAGTAAAACACGTAAAATAACAGAGCTCGCAACATTCTCTCGCGGTCTATTAGGGGCTGTTTAGTTTCATTCAACAGCTGATACATAGTGACAAGAAAGGAACAGCGGCTTTGCTCATACCAGTGGAGGCATCAAACTTGGACCAGAGCTTCTCGCGGAACTCGTGATCGGCAGAGAGGATGCGCACCCACACCCTCTCCTTGTTCCCGGCCTCATCAACAGCTTCAAGAATAGAGCCGCCGATGCCAGGCACAAGCAGCACCGGGTCGAGGGTAGGATCCACCAGGGGCACCTGCTCCTTGGCAATCCGCAGCCACAGCTCTATCGCCCGGATCAATTCCTCCAGCACACCCATGCCCATGGGCACCCGAAAAAAAAGGGTATTTTCCCTCCAAGATTTCCACCCAAATTTCACCCTAGAACGATTCCAAACCGGCAACTTTGAACATCTAGCGCCCAATCGCTCCAACGATTGGAGCACCGAGAGGGAGGTTTCCCGCCAAATCCACCCCGATGAAGCTCGAATCCGGAGCAGCTGGGGATGTGGCGTGGGAGTACGGGCTCGGTGGAACGCGGAATCTTGGCGGCGCTATATGCTTTGCCGGAATTGGGTGGGAGTGGGATTCCGGAGGCGTGAGGGTTTCGCAATCCCGTTCCGTACTCTAATCGGCAAGGGAACGAACACGAAGCAAGCAACGGTTAACGTGGCTTGGTGCTTACCTGAACCTAGCTCCCTCTCACTGACAGGGGTACCCCGAACTTGGTGGTCCCTATTGTCAGTGGGACGAAGCAGTGTACGCCAAGGTGATAATTGCTCGGGCTCCAGGAAGTTGTAGCTTTGTACGGCTAAGTATGTGGCGACTCGCGAGGACACGCGGCCTCTTTGACCCCACATGTCAGTGGCCATGCTTCCGGAACGGGAACAGTGGAGGAGACTTCTCTCGCAGGCTATGATGCGTAGATCTGGACCGCCGCTTCGGCATATTCGGTTCACAGGAATGTGCATCAAGATTCGTGCACATGTAAAGCAGTTGTTACTACTCCCGTCCATACGCAAATGCATATGACGCAAGCAGCAAAAGCAGCAGATTTACTCAGAAAAACAAAAGGGCGGAAGATTTGTAGAAATGGATCTTGAGATCTAATCAGCATAATAGGAAAATGAGATGAATATTTTATCAGATTCTCACCGTTCCCTGCACATTGTTCTCCCAAGACAGGGGATTCAGCATTGTGTATTATCAGATCTCATGAGTCATGAGCACAGCAAAACTGCAGGGCTACAACCTAACATCCCTACAAAGGGCTGAATCAAGTGCCATAGTACTGATATATAAGGTAGAGAATGTTCTACCTTTTGCCTCGGAAAAAGAAGTGTCGTAGTACATGATATGCTTCCCAAGACGCTACCAAAATTAAGCTAATACTGCAGGTTCAATTTGCTGAACTGCAGGCAATCTTTGATCTACTTGTTTTGGTTGTCCACATGCTCATTCCAGAACTTCGAAAATGAACGCTTCACTTCTCCAGATCAAGGCCCAATTCTGGGTCTGAACTAGGCCACTTCTCCAGATCTAGGCTCGGTTCTGGGTCCGAACGGAGCCGCTTCTCCAGGTCTATGTTCGATTCTGGGTCTGAACGAAGCCGCTTGGGCTCCCGGTCACCTAGGTGCAGCGACATGGCAAGCTCTTCCTCCGATGGGTTATTCAAATTGGTAATGTTCCTTGGAGCATCTTGGTCGCAGCGCATGGGAGACATACCAGCAAAGTTTGAGATGAATTGATGCTCTTCCACATCGGCCGATGCGTTGGCCGCGTCCTCCCCTTCAGTTGCAGGGCTTGTCATGTCATGACGAGGCAGCTGCTGAATTTTGATCCCTAAAGGCTCATAGATCTCTTCGACCTTCTCTTCTGGGGCCGTAACAGCCACCGTGGAAGACTCCCCAGCAGCAGAGTTAACTGCAGCCACCAAAGCATTCCTTTGCTGCTGCACAGCATCTTTATTGTGGATAAACTATGTCAGTCTTGTATCATGGAGCAAAAATAATTCAATATTGCAAGTATGAAAATGCCAGTAACATTACACTGCCACCAATAAAGCCTTCTTTCTAATGAATAGCTAAATTCTTCTGTAGAGTATTTGATCATAATTGCACGGTAAAGGTATTTTCAGAATATCTGGACAAGACTGCAACATGAAGGAAAAGTATTGACCTTTGAGTGATTCGTTGGTTATGATAAGATCGAGTTCCAAACGATCAAGAAGGCGGCCAAGATCAACTCCGGTAGTCCAATTTTCAGGGCCATGGTCACTTGTAAGCTTTATCCTGCCACGGTTTGCTGTGCCACCCCATATTATCCCAATAGGACATGGCTTCTCACCATCCTGGCTGGTCAAGATAATAAGGCTTCCGCTATCACCTTCCAAATCAAATGTTTGGTGGTTCTCACCAACAACGAGGAGGTCAGTGAAGAAGCATATTCCTTTCTCATCATTGTACTCGAGGGCATATGCCATCACAGTCCCAGTTGTGTGACCAGAGCTTCTGCCGACTTTGCAAACTTGCCTCCCTATGAGGCTATCGATAGGACACTGCAGATCTATAACCTTAACATCTCCAATCTCACCAACTTCCCTAACTATAGTTGTGACTGTGGAAATGTCAAAGTCATCGGCAAATGGGATGAATGCACCGTCAGCTCGTACAAATGTCTCTGCAGGTCCATAACAGGGTAACATATATGTTTGGGAATTAGAACAGCACATGTATCATTTAGAACACTAAATAAAAGGAGAAATGTGTTATGTTTGTTTAAGTAAAATTTTGTCACACAAAAATATTATTTTGCTCCTAAGAAATAGTCTATAAAGTGCATGTTGGTATTAATCTGACTAACAAAAACTGGCACAGTCAGAAAGACAAGTCCTGCTTGATATCAACCAGTTTTTAGTATACGAACTCCCTATACAAACCAGATAATTTGTAACTGCTCTACCTGGGTTAGTTCCAGCATAAATTCCATACCAAACATCATCCGTGATGAAAGATGTTGCCCTTTCGACAGCTCCAAGATAAACACCAGGCCCAAGATTGGGTGGCAATGGGTGAAACATCTTCTGGTTAGGATAGTCCAAGTCAACTGCAACATGTCTGTTGGTGAGGAAACCAACCTGCTTGTTGCTGGTGCGCCGTTTCACAATTGCACCCAAAGTTCCAAAGGTATCCTGGCTTGCAACCTGAAACATCGTGTGGAGAACTGTGAGGAGGAACTTTCAGAAGCATGCCCTCTTGAATCATCCATTGCATCATCATGACAAGCACTACCTGCTGCTCGAACTTCTAGAGTAGATAGTTCAATTATACTTTGCAAAGAACTGTCATGCAAAATAGTACGTGTGTTTAACAAGAAGTGATGACTAGGTTGGAAATCTGGACGAGAGAAACAAACCAACACATAACAGCCTAACTGGTGAAGCCTAGGAAAACTAGCTTGTGTGGGTCACAAATTGTTAAGCTGCATATGCAACAACTTACATTATGCGCATATCTTAATTCTTAAATGACATGACGCTCTAGACTTTCACGGGGGAATTAGTTGTGATTGCTGATCATCAAAGGGGGTTATCTTTAGTGACATCCAGTTGAATGAAGTGAACATTGGCATGATTGCTAGTAGTTGTCTTAACTTGGTATCAGACATAACAGGCCAACTGAATGAAGTAACTACCAGTCCTTGGCATAGCCTTAGAGGTGTCGTGCAATTTTAATCTCAAGAAGTTTGAATAAATAGTACATATTGGTAGTACATGTTTTGTCCAATTCAATTTATTCACATGATAGCATTCTGTGCTTAAAGAACATGATATCTTTGGAAATCAACCAACAAAGATAAGTGGCTAGATGTATGTACCTGAGAACCTGAACCGATATATTCATCACTGCCACACAGCTTATTAACAAGCTCACTAAACATTTGTTCTTTAGGTGTTTGAGCTGGTGCACCATAGTATGAAAATTCTACAACATCAACATCACACCAAACACCTCCCGGACCCTGTTAATGATCCAACAAAGTGAAAGATATTTAATCCATGACAAGAGCAATTCCAAGTATAAAAAAGCCTATCCAATAATTGGAAACACAGATGAAATAATGTTTTCCTACCGCAAGAATAGCAGGAAGGCACTGGGTCGGATTAAGCCACTTTTTGTGAACCTTCCGAGCAACAAAGACAAGAATCGCAGGGATATTTGTCAGAGCTCCTTTCCTGATGCGGAAGCCCACTGCCGTCCCAAGGCTGAAACGCCGCAATATCTTGCTGTGGAAAGCTCTTATAGTCATCAAGTCAAGCAAGCTATTTGCTTGCTGGCCCTTGGGCAACCGGCCAGGGAGCACCGGCAATAGTCCTTTCTGGAGGTTCCCAAAGTAGTTTGCCCGTCCCTCTGCCGCACAATGCTGTAGGTTTGATGCCGGCCATAAGAAGTATGCCGCACTGTTTTCAGTGTGTACACACCCAGAAGCAATTGGTTGCATTGACGGAGAACAGGGAAAGGCTTGGTGATGGTAGCAATACCCCTCGACGTCAAGTGACGACTCTTCCGACTGCACCGCGTCGTCTGAAGGCCTCATTGTGCTGAACAGTTCACAGATATAATGGATAGGAGAAGCTATGGCCCTAAAAGTGAGAACAAACAAATCAGAAAACATGACAGATAGGCTAATAACCAAAGGTAAGAATGTCAGAAGAGACTGGAAAGCCAGCAATCTTGCAAGTGTGTTCGCGCTTATAGACTTATATTGGACGGGGCAATCTATGGTCAAAATAAGCAGTCTGCGAGGCTAAGCTAGCATCCAAGATATTCTCAATAAACAACTACTGGTGGAATAGCCTGATATTCCTAGGGAATAGGTTCTGCGAGATTGCAAGGAGAACCACTCAAACAAAAAGCAATATGATATTTTGCACGGCATACTCCACCGATCCCTCGTACGAAGAAATATGATACATTGTATGGTGCATCTGCCGTGGAAACAAGCAGATAAGATCGTAAGTGGAATCTGAAAAGGCATGGCTGGAGTCTCCACCCATTGTTCTCTAAAGGCAACAGTGACCGGACAATTTGTGAAACTAGTCCTTGAAGGCTAAGGCATGGCACAAATTCTCTCTTTAACCGCAGGAATTAGCATAAATCGACATGACAGCTACTTGCAATGATAGTCTCGTATTAGAGCAAAGGTAGGGTCCTACACAAATTCAGTAGTCGCACTGAAAGTGAAGTTGGGCAAAGGCATCATGTACTTTCTTGATAGAAAAAAAACAGAATCGAAAGGAACAAAACAACAAACCGACAAGAAATTGGGGCTCGAAACAGCAAGAACTCCTTGTTCTAACCAAGAGCAAGCCTCAAATCCATGCTACTGGAGCAATGTTATTTCCATGGCATTTGGGATTTGCACAACCTAAAGGCACACTGAATTAGAGCTAGTCACAGGCCATAACACCTAAAGGTGCACTGGATAAGAACTTCCAAGATATATAATTTTAATTCTTGAAGGCCAAAAAGCAAGCTTTCCGTGGCATTTGGCACCTAAACCGCATTAGCAGCAACCAGCAACACGCTTACCACGAACGGACTAAAAAAGGGGAGAGAAGTAAAGAGAAAAGGAGAAAAGAAGAGGAATCCCTACCTAGCTGTTACTGTGCGACATCAAGAACAAGAACCCCAGCTCCCCTGAAGGACTCCCCGGACACAGCAATTAACCAAACCTGCAAATGCAACTATGAATCACAAAAAGAAAGGGATAAACGAAAAAAAAACCAAGAAATCGAGAAGGGCAGGGGTGAGAAGACGGCTCCCCCCAAGATCCCGCCTCACTCCATTGCAGGGCTCACGGGCCACCAAAAGGTCTGGTCTTGCTAAGATTTCAGGGGAGGAAATGAGGAATTCGAGGCACTCACCTCAAACCGGAGCAATGGCAAGCAGCCAGAGTCTTCCGCCGCCTCCTGTTCTCGCTGTGCTGCGCTATCTTCTCCCCGCCGCTGCTGCGTGGTTGTCCATAATTGCGGTATGGAAGCGGGAATCTCTACTGTTTGGGGCAGATGCCAGCTTTGCAGCAGTCGCAGAGCCTACCTGCCCTCTCCCTCCGTATGGCCGGCCCTCTACTGTTCGAGCTGCGTGTGCATGCGTGCGCGCACAGAGACCACAAGAAGAGGCTAGAGAGAGAGAAGGAGGAGGAGGAGGAGTTGGTGGTGCTGGGAATCTAGAGGGGGAAGGGGGAGCTCCGTAGCGAGGTGGTGATCATGGCGTGGTGGTCACAGATTCAGATGAGCAACAACTACACTGTTGCGCCCGTGTGATGTGTCGATTGTGTCGATGCGTGTGTTGGGTCGGAGCTGTGGCTGCATAGTCGTCCATGTCGCCCGGTGGACGGACGGCCGGGATCGGGAGCGGCGGGGGGTGCGGAGACGTGGCCCTCCGCGATCCCTTGATCATGGGGGTTAGGGTTCGAGCCTTTGGGCAAGGGGCTGAGTTCGGATGTGCAGGCAAGTCTATGCGGTATACCCTCTTACGTCTAGGATAGAAAAAACAGCTATCTCTAATATTTTATTTATCATTAGAGATGATAACAAAAACACCTTATTATTTATAGTCTAATTTATAGCCAGTCTACCAAATTCTACATAAGTTTATACAGCATAAAGATGGTCAAAAAATTAAATCAAAACTGACCAATAAGTCAAAGGATTGAGGAGGCACACGAGGAGTCTAGTCCATCATGGATTATGCCCTCTCCTATAGTCCACCATGGATTCATGGATCAACTTTTACATATTTGTCTCTCTTGCACTCATCTCTCAAGACTTGTAAAACTATCTCATAAATGGAAAACTCCAAAAGGAGAGGCCGAGGGCTCCAAATTCCATATGTAGAGTTATAGGGGTGATCTTGGGAAGTCAATGGTGGCCAAATTACGGATCGAGTCTCATATAAGGCTCCTCCCTTAAAATAAGACTAGATCGTGCTCCAAGAGGCGGACAAACTTATTCAAAAAATATCGACGTGTCATAATCTGTATGATGACATTCTCATAAAACCGTCGTACACGACCCATAAACTTTGTGACTTAACCATCGAACTATCAACATTCCCTCTCTAGTGTTGTTTCTATGATGACCACAAATGAGTTATCCATTGGTGCCATCTCTAACAATTAATGCATGCATAAATGTAGGATTAAAATTAAAATAGAAAATATGTGACAAAGGGAAGACATATTGTACAATGAAGAAAATATCGATCACTTATGCATGAAGTGATCATCCCTTCGCCAAAAGGTTTTTTCTCTATTATTTCTCTCTTCTCCAACTTGACAAAAATCGCACGTGACACCTTTAAGGGAAGGCTAACGTCACACTATGAAAATGTCATTATATCGTGGTGCAGTATGAATGAGCACGTATGTATGATAGCATGTGTATGTGATTCATATTAATTTTTATATAAACATAGCTTTCTTATAGGTTACATAAGATTTAGTATGCAGATAGTTCAAATTTACGTATACTTCTAGACCTTTCCAGTGACGAATTTTGTGAGGCAATCGATGGTTTTACTTTTGTCCTCTACCTTGGAAATACATGCTTACATCATTACTGGTAAGATGTGGCAGCTCTTTGATGGATAACAAGTTGCTTTGGATAAATTTG
Source organism: Stipa capillata (assembly GCA_019208055.1). Taxonomy (NCBI): domain Eukaryota; kingdom Viridiplantae; phylum Streptophyta; class Magnoliopsida; order Poales; family Poaceae; genus Stipa; species Stipa capillata. The sequence goes on along the minus strand of JAGXJF010002068.1, from coordinate 374,678 downwards.
TTGCATTTTGCAATTTGTGTGAGCCATAAATGGTAATGCTTATGTTGATCGAGATGGAAAGTAACAAGTGGCCTATCCCATTCTTCTTTATCATGTGGGTTTACCGTTCTTGGTTGATTTGCTTTTTATGTCTTTGGACATTTGGGTATGTTCGGTGGAAAGTTCTCGCGTTTCATCTTCATCTTCGCCAAATGATATAGTATAACACCGTCATAGTATTTTCTAGGTCTGGGATAACCAAATAAAAAAGCAAGTTAGAGACAACGTTGATCCCATTCTATATCTTCTTTTGCCTCCCGGCGGTCCTCGCTCCTCTACGGCGCCCTTCTCCCGGTTGGTGTTGGAGGACGTCAGCTAGAACGGCGACTAGATAGTTAGGTTCAGTTGATGCGGATGAGTAGCATCTTGCAGGGTGGATGCCTTCATGTTCAATGCGCATTGCCGGGAGTGGTTCACTCATTAGCCTGAAGCCGAGCTAGTAGGGGTGAAAACGGATCGGATAGTTTTCCGTCCGATCCCCAAAAAAAGGGATTCGGATTGCTCGGATACGGATATTTGTTGGATAGTTTCAGAGCGGAAACGGAAACGGATTTTTTCTCTCGGATATGGAACTGTAGATTTCGTCGAAAACTGATACGGAACCGGATATTCGAAATGACTAAAACGGATTATCCGTTTTTGTTCCGTATTTGTAGTACATCTTGCCAAGTTGGGCCAACTGGGCCAAGTTACTGATGGGATGTTTAATTTTTAACTTGTTTAATCCGGGAACATGTTTTGGAGCTGATTGTATACATTCTTCCTAGCTTCTTATCCTGTATATCAAATAATCAAAACATGTTATTTTGAATTGTTGATACTTATTTCTTAATTTCTTGACATCCTCCATAATTAAGAAGTTACAAAGTTTAGGAAAGAATGAACTCATTTATTATTTATGTTGTATTTTTGTACATTTTAAAGGGGTTTTTGTATTTTGACTCTATATTCGTCCGTATTCGTATCTGACACTATTTGTATCCGTATTCGTTTCCGGGATTTCCGCATTCGTTTCCGGTTCCGATAAAAAATGTGAAAAAGGATATGGTAGAACTAGTTTCCGTCTGTATCCGCTCCGTTTTCACCCCTACGAGCTAGCGAGACCTTTGATGCCATCTTTCCTTGGATCTCCTTTTTCTCTTGCCATGGCCCTCCCTTCTCCGAGGCTTCCTTCCCTTGTAGGGTATCAGAGTACATGGACAAGTATGGCAACCAGATAGCTTGGTTTCAGCTGGTTTTGGTGGAGGCTGGAGATGTTGGATCACTAACGTTTGAGCTCAAATTTGGCAAGCCAAGTTGCATTTTGGTGCTACGGCTTTGTGTTTTGGCCAATGCTCTCAACTTTAGTGTCACCGTCGGCCTCGGCTTCATCTCTTATTCCCGTGCATCTATACTAGTACTATCTTAAGTTGGTCAATGGTTCTCGTGCATAATCTATACTACCTTATAAAAGGGAGAGTTTTCTTCTCTTATCTCCGACTCAATCTACACCGTTCGATCATGATTATCCAATGGCTAATATTACTTTGATGGTCTGCCACCTAAAAATTACCCACTATGCCATTTACTTAAAGTTGAAAGTAATTACCCACCATTGCCCTTACTTAAAGTTGATAGCAATTACCTATCATTGCCACTGCTATACCCTCTAGCACCATCTCTCCCGAATGCACCACGCGTGGCCTCCGCAACCCATGCCACCCTTTGGTCGTGCCTGTGCGCCACTGCCGTTGTCTCTTTCGACGCAATACAGTATAGATGGTCTGGCTATAAGCAATAATCATGCCCTACGCTGATCCAGGCCGTGTCGTCCTCCCTTGATCCCACGCTCCTCTCGCCACCCTCCCAGCGCATCGCTCGTACATCACCGTCTCTTTCACTCTACAATTGACACAGTTGCTGACAAGAAGCCGACGAGCCCCGACAGCGGCAAAGGCGTGCAGGATGCGCGGCGCCAGAACACAGGGGTGGGACCATATCCTCCCGCTGCCGTCCCTTTCTGCACCACCGCCACCCATTTTCTCCCGCTGTTGGCACCTACTACCGCCAAGCGCCACCCTGCTGCGACCGTTCGATGCTGCAGCGCCATCGAGGATCGCGCCGCATTCCCCCTAGCACCCAACGATCTCTACCACGTCCTCCTCCACACCGGCCTCCCCCGCGCGGGCCTCCACCTTGCACACACAGCCGTGTCGCAGAGGGCGCGACGCCGCCGCCGCTAGCAATCTCCTCCTCCTTGCATGGCCCCCACCACCGCTAACTGAAGCAGCTCACACGCTAGCAGAAACTGCGCCATGTCAATGAGATTGACGCGCTGCTCGCCGATCTCAACATCGACATTGTGTCCTCCTCGCCACTACAGTCTAGGACAATCCGCGATCCGAAAAATAGATTGAGCGATAAGCATTTGTATTGTGTCATTGGTTATATTCGATGTTATTTTTTTGACAATACATATTCATCATTCTTTACTATTTCATAGGAACAATGGTGTATACTTTCTTTTTGTTTCATCTTCATTCGTAAGTTCTTGTAGCCACTTAAACATCATTTTCAGTAAAATACATGTATAAATAGAAAACTATATTTGTAAATGTTAGAATATATTTTTAACGTTTAAATTATGTTAGTCAAGACGTGCGTTGCACGTGCACGATTACTAGTATATAGGAAAGAGGCAAGAGCATTTCGAAACATAATTGTTAGCAAATAATTGTTGACTAAAAATTGCACTATATTTTGTTAAAATTGCATAATTTTTAAATTATAGTTTTACGTATAACAACATATAAATTTTAGGTGATTAAGATTTATAAAAGTCTCATATAACTAAGAATTAGCAAAATTGTTTCTAATAGATTTTTTTTCCAAGAGGCAGTTCTCTAGTCGATATTGGTGTGTCCAATGGTTTTAGTAACAAACAAGACTGCAAGGTAGAATTTGATCATTTCTTGCCTTTGGTATCAATGATGTGACATTGACCTTACTTTTGCTTCTCTACGTTACCGAAATGCTAACAATTTAAAGGTGTGCATATCTTAGTGACAACTGCGTTAATCGTTGGAGATGTTAATTAATGTTAGTTGGCACACAATACGAGGTGAGAGAAGTCTAACATGAGTTGTCATTAACACCTAATAAAGATAATCTTAATGTATTATATTTTAAGTATCATCATACGTATTAAATACAAACTTACATACAACTTTTTCAGTGACTTATATCTTAGTATTGCATCTAAACAAGTTATCATTTAATACATTTTATGAGAGAAATGATATAACTTATATTAGGTTCTGTGCTAAGAACCGTATTAAGATTACGATACAATATCTCTCTATTTTCTTATATTCACATTAGTCGTTGTTTAATTAATATATTTAAAATACAGTATATCATATAGCACCGACTAATAATACTTCTTCGGCCTTTGCTTCGCCTAAAATGGTCCTAACTCGACCGAAAAAAGCCCCGTATGTACTGCGGCAGACTTGACAGCGACCAGCCACCCCGAATTAAGCACATCACCACTAACATTTGCAGGCCTTTTTCTGTCTGAATCCTGGTGATCTAACAAAGCCTGACGCAAATACGCACGGTTGCTCTGTCTTCCTCTCCCCACGGCCCCATCCATACCAGATACCACCACCCCGAAGGCCAAAAAAAGAACAGCTTCCTGTAGACAGACAGCGCCCGGACGCTGCCGCCGCGGCGCGGCCCTCTGCCTCGATCGCGGCCACGCTCGAGCCACGTCTCTCCTTTCCGCCGCATCCCGGATATACGCCGGCCGCAGCTCCACGGAACCGTTCCCAACAGTCACTGACAAGCAGGTCCAGCCGAAGCCACGCACCGTCGCTAGATCGAGCTCACATGGTCAGTGGCAGCTCGTGCCGTGCTCGAGGGAGTGAGCAGAACGTCTGAATGCGCTCATACATTCGCGAGAGCCGAAAGGACTCTGTTCCGAGTCACTGTTTGCGTGTGAGATTTAAGAGCGACTGAGTCTGAGTACGTCGCGGAAGGATGAGAGGGACCAGAGAGAGAGAGAGAGAGGGAGAGGGGAAAAGGGCAGTGAAGTTTTTGTCCATGGATGGATGTACATGTACCGGTGCAAGAGACGACGAGGGGGAGCAGAGAATGCAGGATAGGGTTTGCGGCAGGGGTGGGAGACCACACCACACCACCACATACAGCTGTCCTGCCCTGCCCTGCCCTGCCCTGCCTCCATGTTTGACCACCACATTGATAATCCTCCTTCAATTCATCATGGTGGCATGGCAGCAACTAGGCCGAGGAGGAAGGTGGGGGCCGAGCAAAGCGCGGAGATGATATATATCCTTTGGCGCCATGCATGCCGGAGAGCATCACGCAGCAGTGCCACGTTTTCTCTCTCACCCGTTGGCTTCCAGATCCGATGTCCGGGCGAGAAGCTGTCTCGTCCAATCGGGGACGTGTCCTGGGCGTTGGATCGAGGATAAGCGAATGGGATTGGGCGCCGGGAATTCGACAACTAGTAGTGGTCGGGTACGTGAAACTGTACTTGGGAGATTGGTGGCTAGATCCCGGGGGGAACGGGATCATCGGCATCTACCACGGTAATGCCATGTGGAATCTAATTTTCTTCGTGCATGTAACATCACTAGATTTTTTTTTAAACACCTGGTATAAAATGTAGGCGTCTATAGATGCACTTACACATCGTCTACTAGGCGTCTCGTTATGGAGAAGTACACATTGTCTATTACTCAAGAAAAATCCATCTTAATGTCGCTCTCGTGAAGCAGTTGCATCGCTTGTTAATCGTGTGGGTACAAATATGGCTACCGACACAAGCAGTATTCTAGCGTCTTCCAAATACTTTTGTCTTTTGCAAAGAGGACGTATATGCGGTGTATCAAAATTCTTCTGACATTCACAAATTAAAATGCAATTTTCACTAATCAATCAATGACAATGTGGGTGGGTAAACAGCTAAAGATGCCCCTCCCCCCTTCCTGTCTTCTCTCATTCATTCAATCGTGGGGAATTGGTGAATGCACGTTGCAAAACCTTGGAGGTGTCACATCTCAATATCTCGTAGGGGGTGGTATCTCGTATGCTATGGCTTCAACACATAGGTAGGCTTTAATGGCATCTATTCCATCTAGCTTTATCATCTTTCACCTTCCTAGCTCCCTTTAATTTTTCCTGCCAAAAAGTTCAGTTGGGGATCTTGTGGAGGAGCATCTTTTGGGTCTAGTTGCACATAGTTTATTTACTTGAAACTTTTATTTTTGTGCCTTTTCTCTTTGAGACACCTACAGGTTTCAGCTAATCCCTATCCTACTCATGAGTAAATGGAACGGTGGTTCGCATAGCTTCTAAATTATGCCCATCACCACCCTCCTAGTCATTCATTTGTTGATCCCTGCAAAGTGTCACGATTACACACTGCAAAGGCTGAAAGTTCAGACAGGAGACTATTCCAAAGCAGCATAGATTAATAATTACTGTGGTCTTGCCCCACTGTTCTCCATCAGGATAGAAAGCTAATGGACTTTACTGAGTCACCAATGGCTGTGACCACAGTTTCCGAAGTCTTCTCAGCCTGTTAATTGTTAGCCTGTGGATCGGAAACTCAAAGTTAGTCCCGAGCACACCTGCACCTAATTTTGTTTGGCATTTCAAAAGTTCTGAAAAGGTTACACGTGCAAGTACTATATTCTTGCAAATTTGCATTTTGAAATCTGTAAAGCACTTCTCGAATTCCATTTAAAAGGGCTCACGTAAGCCCAGGAGCCATTCGTCCTCGCTAACAATCATGGTAGACCATGTCAGGATCGCGACACTAACTGAAAAGGCACTACTTCGACTCCGTTTCCAAAATAAAAAAACTTCCGTGGATGTTTCACTGACATATTGAACCAGGCTCACATGTCAATCTCACGGCCAGTTCGGTTTATCAAAGCTGCTAACTTTGGAGTGGCATTTATCCAACTACCGCTGGATGTACCCAAAAAAAACTTCTCAAGTATCAACGTGGAAGCATGTTGTGACACATTGTAGGTGTGCCTGTGTTCTCCCCTCTAATATATGCACCTGCAGAATGTAAAGAGGACCAGATTCATTCACTCATATCATATGGCCTCCAAAAGAAAGTAGCACTATGCAGTTAAAGTAGAATCTAGATATACATCATCGCGCATGAGATTTACACTGACAAAAAAGCTAAATCCGGCAATCGGCAGTATCACATAAACACAATTTCCGTGTAACTGCAAGAGAGGAGATAAATGCCAGGGGCTGAAAACCTTCTGATCTTGGAGAAATGAGACACTTTCTTGCGGACCAGCAATCCAGATATAGATCAAAAACACGGGAGTGGTTGTACAGCATAATACAACTCACAGTCCTCATACGAAGATATGAACAAATTAGCACTTAATGTGTTCCAATCCCTGAAATTCTGATTAATTTTTACAGAGAAATGTAAATACAAGCTCATTGACAGCAAAAACCAGTCGCATGCATATGGCCCTCTGCATGCAAAGGGTAGGAATGAACAAAAATCAAATTCCTAGCCCCTTAACCGAAAAGAAACTAAAAGGAAAACTCAACGAGAAGAAAAACAAAAAACTTCCCAGATTTCTGACTTCTCCTTAAAAGTCATCGATCCATTCCAGTGAAATCCACCAAAATCTCTCAAGCTATGTGTTGCTCAGCTAGAATAGTTTAGGTTCATGGGAAGCAGTTTTAACTCTCAACGATGGGATTTCCCATGGGCCGCCACAGATCTTCACAAAAGCAGCACTAGTATCTCTTTCCAAGGAATACACCGATGATCACAGACAGAAGGGCGACTCCCAGGATGAACTTGAAGGCCATGATACCGGAAGGCTCTCGCATTTCTGGCTGTATTGAGTTTGGAGAGGCCGAGCCAGGAGCCTGGGATCTGTCTCTTTGTTTGTTCGGCAATGCTGATGAGTTCAGACTGAATTCTCGGGATCTTATTTCCACAGCATCCTTTGCCTGCATAAGACATGGTGTTATTGATTGCTATTAACAACTGATCAGGGGTAACTCAGAGATTTCATAGCATGCTTGCCTGTTCGTCAGATTTGGAATAAGCTAGCTGCAACTTCTGCTCAAGGTCCTGTACCTTCTTCTCCATTTCAGCACTCCTGCTCAGATTTTGCGTCAACTTGTTGAGCTCTGTATTGACGAGAGCAAGTTTCTCCCTCTCTTCTATAACCTGAAAAACTCGGATAATTCAATACATGAGAAAAAATTGTAAACGTGCAACTACTACTGTATATATAATTTTTTAAGGCAGTGCTGTATATGTACTTATTAAATGCCAAAGCAAGTGGGGACTCCAAGTTCTAGCAGCAAAGGCAAATTTTCTGATGCAAAGGCAAAGCGCCCTTCATCAGTGGAAACAGTGGACAGTATGAAGTGTTATCATCTTTTGTATCAGCAAGAATCTGTAATTATGAATACCACAATATTGAAAAGGCTATTTGCTAATTTGAATATTTGCTGTCATCCAGTATTGCGATATTTTTTTAACCTACTCCAATAAGGATGGAAGTTTACCTTCTGCTTGTACTCTGTCTCGGCTAATTGTAACTGTTGTGTAAGAGCTGCAATTTGTTTCTCTAAATCTGCAGCATACTGACGCTGAGCTTTTAGCTCATTCACCGATTGTTGTCGATCTTCTTCCCATTGAACTTCCCTTAGAGAAGCTTGTTCTTCCTGTCATCCGAAAGATAATCCATTTTAATAAAACTTGATGTGATAAGGTATAACTCTCAGCATCTCATAGCTGCCACAAAAATTGTCTATTTCCGTTCATGTTTCCTAGTTCACTATCACGCAAACCTTCGATCATGATGCTTCCATTTTGAATGGCAAACGATAGAGCAATATACTGGATGCCTCAGAACAAGAGAGACTTTCACATTTAAGGATATGAAAACTAAAAATATGCAAAATTTATAGCAATATCCTTGATCTTGGAACCATAAGAACTCCTGTCACATGCAACAGGTGAACTAAGATAAAATCCGACCTTCTATTGTAGTATAAAATAGACACTCAGATAAAATCCGACCTTCTGCTTGTAAAGGATCTCAGCTTCTTGCAGCTGTTGTTTAAGTGATGATACTTGTACTTCCAGCTCTGAAGCATGCTGCTGCTCAGCTTCCAGTTGATCTGCTGAATACTTCTTATACGCATCCCACTTTATCTCCCTCACTGAGGCTTGCTCTTCCTGCCAAAACAAAGATTTTTCATGTCAAAATAGGTTCAGACAGCAAGTCAATGTTGAAGAAAGAAATGTAAAAAGAATTGAATGCTCTTGAGTCAACTTCACTACATGACAAGACTGTTGATCACATAGAGATACAAAGACGCATGAGCTATCATTTTTAGAAGCCATCAGTTAAGCCAGACAAGTTGCTTTTTTTTTGCGGGGAAGCAGCAAGCCTTGTCAAGGCACACAAGCTTGATCTGTAAACAAGTAGGAAAATGATAGATCCGGAGATCCCCTCTGCATTTGGCAGAAAGGCTTGACAGTAGGATATATATATTTTTGGAAAACATTTTACAACGCCAATTTACCTGATTTGCTATGGTATGGTAAGCATCATCCAGTTCCTTTCTAACTTCCAGCAATTGTTGCTCCAACTCATCCTTTTCACGAACTAAGTTTGCATGCTCCTGCATCTTGGTTGTAAGCGCTTCATGCTTTTCAGTTGTTTCAACTTGCATAGTCTGGATCTGAAAAGATCAAATACATTATACAGATAATACTTCGGAAGTAAAAACCCTAATAGTTTAGAGGGAGATAAATAACAAGATACCTCCTCCATGTATTTTAGCTCAGACACTGTAATTTGTCTCTCGAGTTTGGAGATATGTAATTCTTTTTCTGACTTGTCCACATTCATTTGTTCCTCCAACCTGGCTATTGCTTCATCAAGCTCTTTCTTTGCAGTTTCATACTTGTCATTCAACATCTGCTTCTCTTCCAGTGTATTTTGGTACTTGCTCTTCAGTTCTTCATGCTCTTCCAAAGTAGAAGATACCTGAAAAAAATATCTATCTTGTTAAAGAACAACAAAGGTTTTTTTTTCCGAGCGCTTTTGAAGCTACAGAATATGTAATGGCCAAAAAATAGCTATATAATGGTATGATAAAATATTCTGAAGCCACGGGAGGTAAGCAGCGTTAACAACAAAAATAGAACACTTGATTACCTGGCTTTCCAGTTCTTCTTTGCGTTGAATCATGCCATCTAGTGTTTTCCGCAATGAGTGGATCTCTTCAGATGATCCCTGCTTTTCTGCTACTGCTGCAGCAAGTGCCAGCTGTAATTCGTTCAGCTTGTTCTGATGTACTTCCAGCTCCTCATTCAAACTACTATTTGCAACAATCAAGTTTTCTTTCTCTGTATGGAAATGCTCAACCTTGTTTTGTGTTTCGGCGAGTTGTTCTTCTAGGCTCTTTAGTCTCAGCACAGCTTCATCAAATTTAATCTTCTGATTTTCTTCAGTGGCAGCAGCTTCGGTTGCCTGCTCTTCATAATATCCCAACTCAATCTCAAGAGCATCCAGCTTCTTGCTCAAGTCTTTAACTTCAGCTTCTTTCTGTGCTATCGTCTCAAGGGCTTCCCGCAGCTTAACTTCGATTTCTTCATTCTTTGATTCAGCTGAAGAGTGGAGCTCCAAGTTTCTTGTGTGAACCTGTGTCAAGTGTGTGATTGTTCCCTCATGAACAGCTAGCTTCTCTTTGGCCTCTTCCTTTTCAGCATGAGTAGCGCTAAACCGTTCCTGTAACTCATCAAACATGGCCACCTTAGCATCCACTTCCCCTTTTAAGGCCTCATTCATACCTGCCAATTCTCCATTATCAGCTTCAAGAGAAACCAGCTTTTCCTTCAAATCTGTAACTTCAGCTTCTTTATGTGCGATTGTCTGAAGAGCTTCAGACAGTTGGCTCTCAATTTCTGCATTCCTTGATTCAGCAGTAGACTGAAGCTCCAAGCCCCTTGCATGCTCTTCTGTCAAATGTTCTATTGTTTTCTCATGAACCGCCAGCTTCTCTGCAGCTTCTTCTTTCTCGGAACTTATGGACCTAAATTTCCCCTGCAGCTCGTCAACCATAACCAGCTTAGCATTGATTTCCTGTTTCAAGGCTTCATTCACATGCATCAAACTTTCAGTCTCAGACTGAAGTGCAATCAGCCTCTCATTCAAGTCTTTAACTTCTGAATCTTTCTGTCCTATTGTCTCAAGAGCTTCACGCATTTGAGCTTCAAGTTCTGCATTCCTTGATTCAGCTGCGGATTGGAGTTCTAAGCCTCTACTGTGCACCTCAGTCAAATGCTCTATCGTCCTTCCATGCTCAGCTAGCTTCGTAGCAACATCTTCCTTTTCAGCATGAGTAGAATTAAACTGCTCTTGCAGTTCATGAAGCATGGCTAGCTTAGAATCAAGTTCCTCTTTTAGGGCCTGATTCGCCCCACTCGTCATTGCACTCTCCGCCAACGCCTGTTCAGCCTTTGACTCAGAATTAGAGGCCTTGGTTTCGACTTCCTCAATGGTGGTCTCAAGAGTAGAAATCTCATTTTCAAAGGCTTCGAGCTCCACCTTCATGGATTCCACCTCCTCAGCAGCTGCAGTTGCTTTTGCTTGATAAGATGCCACTTGTTCCTCGGCCGACTTCAACTTTTCTGATAGTTGTTGGCATTTTGCCTCCTTCTGAGTCAAGTTGTCTGCTGCTTGTTGGAGCTTCATCTCTGTATCTTCGAGTAAAGACTGATATAGAGATTCTAGATCTATCTTCTTGGAAGTGGCATGTTCTAATGCCCTCCCATGGTGCTCCAGCTGATCCTCTGCAGATTTAAGCTTGTCAAGTACTGAGCTTTCTCTAATGCCCAGAGCCTGAAGTTCGTTCTCCACCTCTTCCATTTTACCTCGGGCAGATTCTACTTCACCCTGTAAAGTCTGGACCTGCTTCTCTGCTTCCAAATGCGCTATGGTGGCCTTCTTTGATAGTTGTTCAAACTTTTCCTTTTCTTCATTAACTTGAGCCAACTTCCCTGACAACTCAGCCTCCTTTTGGTTTGCTTCTACCAATGAAGCCTCAAGACTAGTTGTTTTCTCCTTGTATGCTTCAAGTTCCCCAGAAAGTTCATCAACCTTCACACGGCAATTGTTGCATTCATCTATCGCATCTTTAAGCTCTTGCTCAACATCCGTGCTCTTCTTCTCAGCAGATGCTAATTTTGACTCAAACTGGGTAAGCTGTAACTTCAGACTTTCTTCAGCAGCACTTGATTCCTGAACTTGAGTTTCAAGCTCAACAATTCTCTGCATTGCTGATTCTGCAGCTGTTTTGGATTCGGTGTGCAGGTCATTAAGAGATTGCAAAGTTAGCTCCAGTTCCTCTTTGTGTGATTGTGCATCAGAGAGAAGTGATCTTGTTTTGCTATGATCATCCCCAGCCTGGCTTAACTGGGACTCCAATTGCATGTACATCTCGTTCTTATTGGATATTTGCAGGTTAAGATCAGCAATGGTGTTCTTGTCACTTTCTTTTTCTTCTCTCAATTTTGCCAACAATTCTTCTAAATCAAGCACCTTCAATTCTTGGATTTGCAACCTCTCTTCAAAAACTTGCTTTTCCTTCAAGTATTCTTGAAGTTTTTCTTCATACTCTGCTGTTAGTTCTTCAAGTTTCTTCTTTTCTTCGGTAATTTGGCTCAATGAGTCCACAAGCTCTTTCTCCTTCCCGCCTGCAGCTTGCATCACAGCTTCAAGACTAGCTGCTTTTGTCTGGTAAGCTTCTAGATCATCGGAAAGGTGAGAAACCTTGCTTCTGTACTGTTCTAGTTCTGCTTCAACCTCCTTGAATTTTGCATGTGCAGTGTCAAGCTCCTGCTCCAGCTCCTGTCTCCGGGAGTGTGCACCATCAGCATCAGACTTTGATGTATGAAGCAAGCTCTCCAGTTCAAGGCTTCTTTGATGAACAGCATGAGCTTGTTCTTGATGCTCTGAGAATCTGTCAGTCAGATCTTTGACTTCTTGTTCAAGTAGCTCATTTTTAGATGTCGAGGAATCCAGAGACGATTGCAACTCATTGATCTTTTCTCTGTATGCCTCTGCACTGTTCACTGCTTCTTCAAGCTGCTTTTCTTTTTCTGCTGAAGAGGCTGCTTGTTGTTGAACGTGCTCTTCCAGCAACTTTACTTGTTCACTTGAAGTAACTGATTTATTCACAAACTCACTGAGCTGTTGCTCAAGATCTGAACTTTTCTTCTCAGCAACTTCCTCCCTTGCCTTAGCCTCTTCCAGCTGCAAGTTCAAAGCCTCTTCAGCTACATGCAGTGCCTGGATTTGTGCTTCAAGCTCAAAAATTTTCTGGTTTGCATTTTCAGCAACAGCTCTGGACTCACCATGCTGCTCATTGATAGATTTCAGATTTACCTCCAGTTCTTCTTTATGTGACAATGCTTCCGAGAGGAGCAATTGTGCTTTAGCATGCTCCTCTTCAGCCTGACGCAGCACCGAGTCTCTCTCTGAAAGTTTTGAATTAGTATCAACAAGAGTCCCTTTGAGAGTTTCATTTTCATCCTTCAATTCATCAAGCCCAGATTGCAGGTTGAGTATCTGCAGCTGTTGCTTCTCCAGTGTAGCTTCACTTGTCTGTTTTTCCTTTTCCTGCTCTTGGAGTTTCATCTCAATTTCCTGCAAACTGAGAAGCTTTGCTTGTAGTTCTTCATGCACTTCAGAAAGTTCAGTCTCTAGTTTAAGACTCTTTTCCTTCAGAGATTCTTCAGATGAACAATGGAGACTCAACTCTTCAGTGAGTTTACTGATGTTAGCATCCTGAGAGGCAAGCTTCAGCTCCAAATCAGCCACTTGTGATCTTGACAGTTCCAATGCCTCTTGTACCATCTTGAATTGTGACATTGTGGTACTCAGTGATTCTTCTACTTGCTGATGGTCTATGGCCTTATCTTGGTGTCCCTTTATCTCCTCCTGAAGACTGCTGATCTGGTTTTCCATCTCTTTCATGTCCAGTTGTGCCATTTCCAGCATCTTATCAAGTTCTGCAGCCCTCTTCGCCTCCTGTGCAGCATGCAAGCTTCTTTCATCCTTCAACTCTTCAAGTTTGTGGAATTTATCAGCTGATGAATCTAATTCAGCCTCAATTTCTTGAATCCTCTTTTTGGAGCTTTCAAGCTCAGACCCCAGCTCCGTCAGTGATTGTGTTGCATCAGCCAGCTCCTTATCTTTCTCAGTGAGAGATCTCTGTGCTTCTTGTAGAGAATCATATTGCAGTCTCTGCTTATTTTCTGCTTCTGTCATGTCCTTCATCAATCTGTCCTTTTCAGATTCAAGCTCTTCAATACGCCTTGATAGTTCTTCCAATCGTTTTGGTTCTTGGTTCATCATGGAAGATTCTGTAGGTTTTTCTTCCTCTTTGGAACTTCCCTGTGTCAATGGTGAGACATCATCTGTTGTAGTTCTTGAACTTGCCCTTTCTTCCTCCACTATTTTTGCAGAACCAAAGTTCTCCTTCACATCTATCAGCTCAAAACCATCAGATCCTGTTCCATCATCGTCATCATTGTGTGTTTCCTTTACTTGCGGATTTGAATTCCTGTTAACTAGATTTTCTTTGTCATCATCATGTACCTGTGTCATTGGCATTGTGAGAATTCAGTGGTCTCTTTGGAATATCAATCTAATAATAACCAAGTCACCAGTGAAACATAAACACATCTTCATTGAAAGAAAAATACCAAAGCGAGACTAGTAAAAACGTGTGACTTTCAGTAACCATGGTCTTTAAGCAGTTGTTTTCCTGGTGACTTTTCTAATCTCCACCCTCCTAGAACCTTATTCAATGCAGTAGATACAAATATTTAAGACCTCAAACTAAAAACTATATAGTAAACTGTCAAATATAACCTCATTTAACCAATCATGAAAAGTGCACCACAATTTTCAATACGAACCGTTTCCTCATGCTCACTAATTTTCATATACACCAGGAATTTCACATATCCAAAATGAATTGATAAAGACCGGTGTAATGAATTTTCAAATGACTGACAACATTCCCTTTGGTCACCCACCCAAAAGAAGTTCAGCAACCACACTTCTTTGTACCTCAAGAAAATGCTAGGGTGATAGTATTGGAAACCAAACAACTAATTAGACATGATAAACAAGTTATTGCAAAGGACAAGAATGGAACATACTAATAAACTAACAAGATATGTAACAACAGTCATTTTTTAAAAGATGTTAACAATAGCAAGCATGGCCTCGGCGTTAAGGATATATTTCCTTACCAAAATCTTATCAGTCGACGTAAGACCAGTCATCTCTTCAGAGCTTACTTCCGCAGCGGGTTCGACTTCCATATTGGGTGACTAGCTTAGCTATTCCTCTCTGCAAATTACAACATGAAGTACTAGCATCAATCCTTACATCACGAATACAAATGCTGACATACACCAAGCTGATGTGCAATAATTCTGTAAACTATAAATAGAATTCTACCAAAGCAGCATCAAAAAGCTCAATGGGTCTTCCTAAAAGAGGCTCAATGGGATAAAAATTAGATTTTGTATACAGGCTGGATTACGAAGGATACAGAGAAAGGCAACAGCTAAAATCCAATTATTATTATTATCGTTTTGGCAAAGTAAACACTGTGATATTATTAATAAGCTATTAATAATTAGCTGATCTGTCCTTCCACCAAGCTACCAACTCCACCAACTCCACACAAGGCCGATTAGGAGCAAGAGTACATTACATGCACAGGACATAAACTAGCAAAAGATCCGATCATCCAGTCTAAAGAACAAGCTTTGATCCGATCATGGACAGGAAAATAAATTATCGATAAAAATTTCCCCGAAACTTTGATCTGAGCTCACTGACATTTGAAGAACAAGCTTGTAGCTACCAAACGCAATAACCAACATATAACTCGGCAACCAACCCAGAAAAAGCAAAAGACAAAAACGACAATTCGAGCCCACCAACTCTCCCACGATCACTGCCTACCCCGAGCAGAGACGTGCCATCCGCAGCATTTAAAAAGTTAAAAAAGAATAATCTGATCGATTTCACAGGAGCAAATCCACCATCCGCCGCTGCGAGAAAAAAAAAGGTGGTTCCAGGAAAATCGAGCAGCAACCGATCGAAAGGGCGAAAAAGGCAAACAACGAAGCAACGGAGAAGAAAAAGGCGAAACCGAAGCAAGGAAGCACCAACAAGCACACCAGCTCCCCACTGCGCAGGCGCGATTCAGGCGAAGAAGGCCGCTCCAAATCAAGGCGAGAATATCAGATCAAATGGCGGAAAAAGCAAGCAAAATCCAAGCTCCCGAACAAAACCAACGGATAGCTGACGGAGGCGGCCACGGACGCAAACGAACTCAAAAAACGGAAGGGAGAAAATCACCGAAAAATGCTAACCAAAAGTGAACAAAAGCTCACCTTGGGAGATCGAGCAAGCTCCCCGCGGAGCGATCCTTCTCCCTTCTCTGTTCTGTTTCACGATGATCTTAAGCAACCGAAGATCAAACGCCGATCAAAACCCACGAGAAATTCAAGAGAGAGAGAGATTTATGATACCAGAACGATCGAGGGGGAGCAGAGAGAGGGGAGAGAATCTTTTTATTTTGTCGGGGTTTTAACTTTTTTTCCCCTTCGTGGTGGGGGTTTATACGTGGGTACGTGCTGCTGAGTTGGCGGTGTCCTGCCGGTGGGCCCACCTCAGGCAGGCGGGGTTTCTACTTTCTAGGCTCACCGACCCGTGCGCACACCGGCTAAACAGTCACTGCTCCGTGGGTCCATACGAGGTGGAGCCCATATGTCGGTGGGTGAGAGAGGTGGTAGAATTACTAGGCTGCCCCTGCGTGGCGCATGACAGGCCGGGGGCTTTTTAATTCAATTCAAATAAATTTTACAGAAATATTGAAGATTTTTGTTTCTTAGAATTTTTTTATAGAGCTAGTTTGATTTGTAGGATCAAAAATCATAGAATTTTTTTCTATTGGCTACTTTGCATGCAATTCTAAAAAAATTAAAAATATTAAGTCTAATTTCATAAACATTTAATTTTTCTTCTATGACAACTACGATAGACGCCTAATCCTTCAAGAAATTCTTGTATTTTCTCTGTGATACAATCAAACGGCTTCTATTACTTATTCATGTGCTTTCTATTCCCGTAAGATTTAAGATGACATGACATCCAATTCCTACTTTTTAGAATTCCTGCGAAACAAAGAGGCCCTTAATATCTTTTCCTCATGAGGTTGCTAATTCTCAGCCAATCGAACAATAGGAAAAACCTCTTATCACCTTTCCTCTTTCCTCTTCATCCTCCCCTCCGATGTCTTGTGCTCGAATCTGGAGTATTTGCTTATTGCCATGTTTTCTTCTCTTTATTTTAAAGTGACGCCAGGAAAAGATATAGCAAGCATGCCAAAGTAGAAGAAAGTCGCCAGAAAGGAAAAGGAAGGACACCATTGATGAAAAGGAGATAGGTTGGCGACCATGGTGAAAAAAATTGTGTATCAATGGGTAGTAGGGGAGTTACTGATAGGCCTACAAATGCACATGATTCTTATAGGGGATGGATCCGACCAACTTTGAGATAGGTGGCTAAGGGAATCTTTTATTTGTAGGAATTTTTCTTGTTTCCGCCGAGAACTGAGATAAATATCCTATGAAATCCGTGTGAATCAAAGATGCCTTGAGATGTTAAAGAAATCGAGCAACTTAATTTGGAATATTGAGCATATTCGTTAACACATTTGAAATGGTGCAAAGCTGAGGATTATAGTAGCAAGAAAATGTGTTTCAAATTTTGATTCCACTAGGTTTTCTCCTAAAATGCAATGATAGATTCCATTAATCCAAACTGCCATACATATGTTTGGATGTCTCGTAAAACGCAAAATACACATAGAAGGCAACAAAAAGATTCTTTGTGTTATTGTACGCGGCATGGACGCTCGCATGCATGATGTCGTTACCGGCGCCGTGGTTATCCCATGCACCGTCCTACTAGTGACAGAAGCCTAGAACCGTATCCATCATGCGATTGGTGCAGGCTATTGTCGAGTTGTCGTCGAGACTGAATGCCAGATTGTGTTTAACTTGTCGGAGAAGCGAGGCTAACAACGATCGAAGATCATAGCTAGCGATCCTTAATCAAATCTAGGAGATCCCCGCATATGGAGCCAATTTTGCCGCACACTATGTGCGAAACAACCGGGGCTTATTTTGTTTTACATCTTATGATCGAATGAGTTGGTTTTGTGCCACCCTTTCTTTTGAACTGCATTCAGCGTGACCGTAATTCCGTTGATCCACAAAAAACAAAAGAAAAATGAGTCCCCATCTCAAGAGCTGAGCTTACTTGTCAAGCGCCATATGCTTACTTTGTGATGAATAAATGAGTATATAGCCATCTAGCCGCCAACGTAGACAAGCGATCGGTCTTCCTCTCTCTTTTTCCCGTTGTCTACACTCCTGGGTCCAACAAAATGACATAAAAGATCACCAATTTTGAGCGATTTTTACAACGTTATTGTGTTTCCACGTCAGGTCATTTTCACACCCCACTTCAAAGCCTTTTCCTTTTGGAGGACCAATTCTCATTCAAAGCTATGTTTATCATCACTTAAGAGAAATTGATATACGGATAATGCACTCCAAAAGGTGCTCCCATCGTGCACGTCGTTGGGATTATGGATTACCTTGCAAGCATATCTCTCTGTTCATCTTCAAACGAAAAACTTCAATCATTTTCAGGTGTGCCTCATGGCTTTTATCACCATGATGTTTTTCTCCCCTCCTAACCCAATTAGGCGAGCAGAACCAATTATTTGGCAACTGACTGAATGGTTTGATATAGCCAACCCAATTAATTACTATGAACTGGCCATTTCTTGCCGAAACTGTGTAAGAAATTTTCTCTCATGCTATTAAAGCCATTTTGATTTGTTGGAGGAGAATTTTCCATGGTGAGTGCAAATGAGAAGAATGCTGTGAATCACAGAAGATTCTTCATGCATGACTTCATCAACCAAGAGACCGACTGATCAATAGATATATAAAAGTGTTAGTAACAGGCGATTGCGATGACGTATGCTTATGTTAAGTAAGCATTAACTGGTGATAACCTTCGGGTCTACATCACGCAAGATATAAAAGCAACTTCCAAATTAATCACACATTTATATTTCTATATGCTTTCCAGAATGATAAGATTGCCCACCTTAAACTTAAAGTACTGACGTGCAAGGTTGGCACACGAGACGAGAGAAGAAATAGTTTTGAGTAATGGCATCATGCATAGGCATAGCACATACCAAAGCTGGCCCAGTTGATCACAGCCACAAACTCCATCAAATTAAAGGGAAAAATTGGTGGAGAAGAGAGGATGATGCCTTCGGCTTTTGGTTTCTCTTTGGTTGGTATCGTTGGGGCCACAGTGCAGTGGCCGGCAGCTAATAATCGGCCGTCCAAACCGACCATAGCGACTCCTTTTGGCATGCTGAATTGCTGATGCTGTCACTGCCTGCATGTAGTTGTCTCTAGTTCAGTACAAGAACGCTTGCAATTTGTAAAGGAAATAGTCTCAATTAGTCCAAAAACCTTCTGTTTTCTTTAAGTTGAGCGATTCTTGTTGCTTGGGTAGTTCCCTCAGTTAACCTTTTTGTTTGCATCTTCTAATGTTCAGACTTTGAGATCTCACACCAGTGTTCCCATGTGAAAACCTCTAATGGTTAGATCCATATAGTTGTATAGCTAGTTTAGTTAATCTAAGGATAGTTTAGCTTTGATTCACAAGTATGATTTTCAGTTTTCACGTGGTAGTCATTTGAGTTACTTCGATTGACAATCTTACACATGTGGCTTAGCACTAGGAAATTACAATTATTCAGCTCCGATATGCCAATTTGTACGGTTCTTAATGTGCACAGCCTTTCGGAATCTCTGCAATTGTTCTCCGATGTTGTCCTCTATGGCAATTTCAGATCTAAAACTCCTTGCAATATCATGTAATACGAGAAGGACATCGATACTGTTGCATCACCGGATCTTAATTGCAATGCCAATAGTGATCCTGTGAACGGTTCGGATCACATTCAGGTTTGGCCATTCTTGGAGGCATTCTGCGTGCTGCAAGCGACTTGCTCCTTGCCGGTTCAAAAGTGACTTGGTCCATGTGGGCATCCATGGCCTGCAAAACGGAAAAGCGAGAACAACGCAATTATGCGAGAATCATTACACGCTCATTGCTGTCTGCAAACATTTTCTAATTGCTCGAATTGTTGTGTTCTGTCTTGATGAAAGCATAATTAGCAGCTCTTGGGTCTTGAGATGCATGCATGGGTGAGGTGGTCTCATGCTGCCGAGCTTTTTGTGAAAACATGTTTTTCTCTTGAGTTTGCCGTTTTATCCGGTCAGAAAACTTTCGGCACAACATTCACCGGCTGCCGGCTCTACGGTCCATAATGATGTCCAAAGTCCAAACGCTTCTGTTTTCAACCGTTGATCTTGTACGTCAAGATTTTCAGCAATTCATACCTACGTACGCAGCTACCTCCTTAATTCTAATGTTATGGCACTACTACAAAAACCTCCTTCTCAGCCGGTTAAAAATGGCTATCCGAGCCGGTTTCATAGTCGACTGAAACAAAGGGGAGCTAATAATAATTTTTAACCGACTGTAAAAGTTACTCCTCTTAGCCGGTTAACCATACAAAACCGACTGTAAAAAATCACTCATCTCAGCCGGTTAATCATGCAAAACTGGCTGCAATACTAATTAAAAGATTTTTAAAAATTCCACCCACGGCATCTGCGCACTCTCCCTGGTCGGCTACCTCCGCCGCTGCCACACCACCACCATCATCTCCATCAGCCTACTTAGATCACTGTATCATCTTTCGGCGCGTCCTCTTCAGCCTCCTCATGCGCTTGTTCTTCCACTGGATTACAGAACACATTAGGTAAGAGAACATCAGACCAAAATGGAGAAAAAACAGCATTACTATACACCTGCAGCTCGCCTCGTTCCCGGAGCAGCTCGCCATGCTTGACCTGGGCGGCAACCACCTCTCCGACGTGCTCCACTCGGCTGAGCGGCTCTGCTCCCAGAGCAGCTCGCCGTGCTCAAATCGAAGCCCCTCAACGCAAAGTCCTCCCGCACGGCTACACCCAATAGGCCATCGGGCCACTCCCTTCTCCCGCACAGTATGTAGAGCGACCTGGTCACCGACTTTGGGCGTGCAGGGACAGCATGGATGTCGGCACAGGCGGTGGCTTGGCGGCGAGGAGGGTGAGGACGCCTCGATACCGTGCCGGCGCCGCCATCCTCGCGCTCGGCTTCTCCAACATTGCCAGCGGGCCGCACAGACCTCCTCCACGCCGTGCTTAGGCGCACCGCTGTGCTGCTGCTTGAGGGGGCCCTCGTCTTCGCCGAGCTCGACCTAGAGAAAGGGCCATCGGTGGCGGATCTAGATCTAGGGGATCCGACCGGGGTGCTGGTGGAGAGAGGGAGAGGGAGAGGGGCGGACGGAGGGGAGGGAGAGGGGCAGGCGACGGCGGAGGGGAGTGAGAGGGGCGCACGACCGAAATTGGAGAAGAGAGAGGGAGAGTGGCGGGCGGAGGGGAGGAGAAGGTGGCGGATCTAATTGAGGAGCTAGCAATGGATGAGACGGGCGGTGAGAGAGGAGCAGTGATTGGAGAGATTGGAGAGGGGATCGATATGAGGGGCACATGGGGTTTAGGGTTCTTGCAGTTTGAGCCGGTTAGCTGGGCCAAAATATGTATCTCAGTTGGTTTTTACGAAAAACCAACTAAGATATTATAAATATTTTAGTCGGTTCATTTTTTAAGCCGACTGAATATTTTTTCAGTCCGTTAGCTTTTCTAACCGACTGAGAAAGGTAACTATTCCTGCCGGGTTAAATTTTTAATTGACTGAGATATTTATAACCGACTAAGATTTGTTTAACACAGTCGGTTTTACTAAAACCGATTGAGACGAGGGATCCAGAAAAGTTGGTTTTATAGTAATATGGTCTCTCACCGTCCATCCTTCTTCTTTCTTCTTGGCATTAAGTACGTGCATACTTTTGATCTGCGCCGGCCTCATGATCTGATATTATACAAACTCATGCCATGAAGGTACGTGCATGTACAATATTGTGTTAATTAGTCTCGTCTACATTGTAATACGATTTCTAAACAAAAACCTCCTTTTTTCTGCGATCATTTTTTCCTTTATACAAACTAGTACAGAAGTACGTATGCGTACAATACATTTTTTAGCGAGAATTTCCTTTCAGGTTTGCCTACGAAGACACGGTTGAGCCTAATCTACGGACTACGGGGCACTGAAAGGCTACGACATCATCGTACATCGACGGGGGCATTTCCGGCAAGATGGACCGGTAATTTACGAAACATTCGGTTTAAGACAGGCACTTTTCGACAGTGCGGGGCTCCCACGGTTACCAAATCCCACAGCAAGAAGAAAAAAATATGAGCATTCAACCAAAGTTAAAGATTTTATTGAATGTAAAATGTAGTAACAGAATTCAGAACCCGGAGAATAGGATGAAATGATCTCACATCTTCATTTCCTCAATTGATTACATATATATACAATCTGAAGGGGTGGCAGTTGCCATTTGAAGGGATGTTTAGCAACTGCTAATAGTAGTTTACAATTGATCACAACCCTTGATTCTTAACACTCCCCCTTGATCAATTTCAACTTGTATATAATGAACATCTGAAAATTACTCCAAAAACCCCGTGAGAAAAATATGAGGAATGAAGTTTGATATGCTGCTAAAATCCCTTCAAACCCAATGGGGAAATAAGGAGAAAATATTACAACGTATAATGGTTATTGTCGGCGGAATGGGGCCCAGGGTACCCCTAACCGCCGGCGGAGGCCAACCAGATACCGCAGAGGGTGACGCGTGGCGCTCCGGTCGCTGGGGCCTTGGGCCCCACCCGGGTCGTCGTACGGAGCCCGCGGCCAATCCCAAGGAATCAGGGGTCTCCTCCAGAGGCTGCATCCACAAACCAGAAGGAATCGTGGGCCTCCGGGAGTCCACGGCCCATGCGCTGAGCAAGCACTCGGGGTCCGTCCCCGAGCGCTCGGCGTCCCGGAAGGCGAAGGGCGCGCTCGGGGTCCCCTCCCGAGCGCTCGGCATCTGGGCGGATGCGGGGCCCAGGGGAGCGCTCGGGGTCCGCCCCCCGAGCGCTCTCCCTCGGGCTCCCCCTTCAAGGCGCCCCGAGCGGCCCCCCAGCGGGTGCTCCCCGAGTGCCCGGGGGATGACGTGTCCTCTGGGCGGGGCCCTCGACCATGCACGTCGTCCCAGCGCCAAGCTTCTCCAGCAAGCCTCCGCCCTGGCGGAGGCATTTAATGCCTGTCATTCCGACGGGGAACCCAAAGCCCTGTGAGGGCATGATGACGATCAGGCCGGGTCCCACCGGTGCAGGCGATAAGCTCTGTGAGCTATCTCTCTCTCTCTCTGAGGGGTGGGCCCGGCCTGACAGATTCTTTGACCGACCAAGCGCGCCGCCTCGCACGCCCTGTCGCTGTCAACCCTTTTTTACCCCATGGGGGACGCCGCCGCGCGATCAATTGTGCGGCATGAGAGGCTGACCTATGGGGCCCGCGAGAGGACGTCTTACCAACCCAGTCAGAAGAAACCCCGTAAGTCTCCGTCCGCGGGGCCCGCCGAAGGCAAGGGTGTCAGAGCCCCTGCTCCGACACACCGCGAGGCGACGGCCCGGCCGAAAGTCTCAAGTGGGCATTAAATGAAGGTATGGGCGCTTCCAGTAGCGCCCACGTCGTCTACAGCACAAGTATAGCTCATGTTCTCCTTTGCCGACCTATGTGGTATTCCCCCGAGTATATAAGGGGAGAGCCTGGTCCATGCAAAGGGTCAGCTGATTTTCCTAGGTCAAATCTCTCTAAGTTTACTCCTTATCAAAGAAGCACCGTTCTTCCTCCGGGCTAGAGCTAGAAGAAGAACAGTGCGTACCTCTGTAATTCATCATACTTGCCATATACACACATATATACAAAAACAAGCAGGACGTAGGGTATTACACCTCCGGGTGGCCCGAACCTGGAAAAATCCCTGTGTCTCCGGCATCAAGCATCATAACCACCCTCATCCTTGAAACGCCGTCACCGGCTCATAAGAAAAACTCTATATCGCCCCCGGCCGAACCAACAAGGGGGTCCATCCGGACCACCGCTAGAGACGTTTACTCGTCGACAGTTATTGTCTCTTTGTTAACTCACATGAGGAAAACCTGTTAAGGGAAAAACCCATAAGTGAGTTTAGAGAACAATAGGTATGTCTTGTATATCTCCTTTAAAAACGCCTGTAGGGAAAATAGAAGATACGACATATAACCTTGTGTTGATATTACCTCATTAAAAACCTTTTATGAGAAAGCTTGAGAGAAAACTCATAAAGAAAAGAGTGCAATATGATGTATGAATAAGTTTAATAATCAGAGAGTAACTCCCCCTGATTCTTGCAAATCTTGAAGTCCTCGCATAGCAATTGTATTAACATACTATAGAAATGTTTGAAGTTGGTAGTGACTTTGAGAATAAATCAGCGAGGTTATCGTATGATCTAATTTGCAAGATGGGCAATATAGTGATATTGCTTATTATGTAACCCATTTGCATCTGAGCAACACAAGCAACATTATCTTGGAGATAATGGTTGGTGATTCAATAGAATCAATTCCACATGATTGCTATATGTGGTTTATCATTCTACGGAGCCACACATGAACATGTGATGTCTCATATTTTAGAATGATTAGTGGATGTAGTCACTAGGTCTGTTATACCAAATATGTTCCGACTAATTTAAGCCATGTAGTGACTTATTGATTTTACACAATATATGTTGTGTTTTTGTGTTTGGATTCAACATTGTGATTCCATGGGGAACCTATATGACTAAATCAAGTGACACATAAAGAGATACGGTCACTACATCTATCAACTGCAAAGATAGATGATTTGTACTGCCATTAAGATAAAGTATCGGAAAGAGATTCCACATCTGGAGAATAGGTTTGGGTATCTGCGTGAACCCTTGTACTACAAGACTCGCTCTGTGTCTCACCACCTCGTTGTTCTCATTCCATTTTAGGAAGAAAACTGGTGTAGGTATTACTTTTGTGAATACCTTTCTTTTATTGAGCAAGGTTATTTCTACTTAGATCGCATCCTTCGATTGAGTTCAGTCCGACACACTTTGCCATGGCTATGGTCTTTGGATCTGAATCATTTGGAAGGTTGTTTACAATCTAGTTGAGAAATGTATGTCGACAATTGTAGACTTCCGGTTATATGTTTCTCCAGAATCTATATATATGTATATAGTTGATGGAAATATCGTTTACCCTTGGTGACTATTTGTGGTTTCCCAATGCGGTTGAGTCTAGGTTTTCCGATGTCCCAGTCATTGTGTGCACTATTGAGCTGGGTTAGTGGAGGTTGCCCATCCACCGAGTGTATACTACCCATTAGGTGTCTGTCAACATGGAGTTGACTTGCATTTACTGATTCGGAGGCCTCGATATCCTTTGTTGCTTGTAGGAAGCCGAATCCTGATGTGTGGCCATACTTCTCTCCCTATTACTTTGAACGGGGAGTTGAGTGATTTTTGTTGGTACCTCCACTCTTTCCGGTGCATTACTGCAGGATCATAGGATTTTGTGACACATTTATAGTCAGTAAATGAATTTGGCAGGTTATTTGCAATGTGTTGCAAATTTTCTGAACGTGGGGTTCAGAGCTTTGAATACGTGGATTTGAGGCAGAAATGTCTTGGACATTTCAACTAATTTCCTGGCATTCTGTTTGGTACGAGGGATCCAGAAAAGTTGGTTTTATAGTAATATGGTCTCTCACCGTCCATCCTTCTTCTTTCTTCTTGGCATTAAGTACGTGCATACTTTTGATCTGCACCGGCCTCATGATCTGATATTATACAAACTCGTGCCATGAAGGTACGTGCACGTACAATATTGTGTTAATTAGTCTCGTCTACATTATAATACGATTTCTAAACAAAAACCTCCTTTTTTCTGCGATCGTTTTTTCCTTTATACAAACTAGTACAGAAGTACGTATGCGTACAATACATTTTTTAGCGAGAGTTTCCTTTCAAGTTTGCCTACGAAGACACGGCTGAGCCTAATCTACGGACTACGGGGCACTGAAAGGCTACGACATCATCGTACATCGACGGGGGCATTTCCGGCAAGATGGACTGGTAATTTACGAAACATTCGGTTTAAGATAGGCACTTTTCGACAGTGCGGGGCTCCCACGGTTACCAAATCCCACAGCAAGAAGAAAAAAATATGAGCATTCAACCAAAGTTAAAGATTTTAACTTGAAACTCAGAAAATTTCAACGAGAAAATATTAACAGCTTCCAACCCATATTTATTACACCTTTCAACTAACAAACTAAAACATTTCTACTTATATAACAAGCTTTCAACTACACAAATCAGGCATTCTACTCATAAATCAAACTTTCAATTACACAGACCGTCTTTCTACCACCGTACATCAAGCCTTGAACTACAAATGATCGAGAGATTTCTACTCTATGCATCAGCTTCTGATTGCACATAAAAATAACTACAAAGCATGAGAACGACCCGAAATTACATATTCCTATTGCAATCTCACCTTAGATCCAAATAAAAAATAAAAGGGAGAATGTTCAAATAAACCCAAAGTTATATCTTCCTCCTATCTTCTCCTCCTTTGCGCAAGCATCGGTGCTGGGGAGGAGACATGATAAGTTGATGGAAGCCTCAGCGTGAAGAGCATTGGAAGGTAGGGTACACAACGACCCATGGCGGAACGGTGCTGACCCAAGTCTCAAGTGGGGAGAGATGGCGGTGCCAGAGAGGCTAGCATTGGTGGGCGTCTTGTCCGAAGGTGTGGGGACCACATGTTGGAGTTTCCACTGGGTGAGTTTGTCTGATTCGTTCGTTGCGAACAGTTTTCGTCCGCAAGATAGAGGCCGGCGTGTGGTAGTATTCACGCTGACGTGGACCGCCACTGCTTTTTCCCCGGCCAAGGCCACCGCCCACTCGCCTTTCCAGCTACGCATGGCCCCACTTGACTAGCCCAGCTGAGCGCGACCTTGCTTACACTGGCATGTGGGCCCATTGACCCGACGCTTTTGCAGCGTTCGGTGTGGTAAAACTCGTGGAGAGGTGACTGGATGACGGATCCGGCGAGAGACAGTCTCTCGTGCAGGGACCCACGCACTGACAACCGGCCCTCTTTAAGAAACCCGAAGCGACCGTTGCCTGCCTACCGTTTCAACGACCTACATTTTCCGGTTCCAACTCAGCTACGAGTCTACGACCCGGCACCGACCAGTTCCTGGATATATTTCGTTCCAGACGTACTGTGCTATACATGTTCAATTTATTCAGAAATTCCAAGATGTCAAACTTAATTAGAAACCGACCAATATTTAGCAGGCTATACTTACTAGTAAGACTACCAAAGTCTATCTCGTGTGTAATCTCCCGTACTTGGTGAAAAGAATAGTTTGCCAAGCCATTTTGCACATCAAGAACAACGTTTGTTCCGAGTGCATTAGTACCATTTGACAGCGACGAATCATTCGTTTATTCTGTGCATGTTCAGCCGAGCTCATCATCGCAACCGACATTATCATCATCGTCATCGTGCATCACCTAGTCCTCCTTGGATTTGAGCGCTGCCATGCCGCGCTCTCTCCTGCGTGTGGCCTTCATCGCTTCTGATCCGTATATCCTCACCAGCTGAAAAGAGTTTTGAGTGAGGACGATGGCGATGGTGTGAGTTTATGATCTTTCGGCAAACCATTCACATCATCAACCCGGTCAGAAGATTTGACACAGCCACGTCCAAAGTAGGTTAGGTTACGGCTGCTGGCGGCTCTATATACGGTCCATGATGATGTCCAAGCACTTCTGTTCTCAGCCGTTAAATCTCGTCAAACTACGGTCAAGGTTTACTGGAAAAAACATCAAGATTTTTCGGCAATTGAAACGTTCGCAGCTCCCTCCTCAATTTCATTCTTCTCTTCTTGAGCGATTCATGATCTGCATATTCCATGCAGATGTGGACGGCGCTGCCTTTTATTTCTGTGCCGTGACACGGCCCAGCGCGGGGCCTGACATGCGCACTCGGCTGGCCCAGCTAAGCACGACCTTGCTGCCCATGACGCCATGACGCTTGCTTAGTTTCTTTACAATGAGAGGAGAAATGGCTAGCGCCTAGCGGCAGCACGCTCGGCTTGTTAACGTGTTGTTTCTGGTCAACCTCGGCCGAAGGCCAACTCGAACTGAAGGCCGAAATGTTTCCTCGACGGCTGCTTGCTTGGGCCTGCCGCCTGCCTGGCCTCCGGCAGAAACGGCGGCTGTCCGCCTCGATCGCGGGCGCTCGTGGGAGGTGGGAGCGCGGAAGCTTCGTCTACGGCCGATGGGCGCGCGCGAGATGCCTGCGAACCTTCTCCATCGGTGCCGGCCGTACGCTGCGGGCGGCATGTGTGCCGCCCCCAGTGGCCACCTAGTCCAGGCTGTGGATGCCGGGCGCAGGCGCGCAGCCGCAGGCCGCAGCGGCCGGGCCGATTGAGGGGACAGCGGAAATTAATGGCCACTCCTTCCCGTTTCAACGCCCTCCATGCAGGCATGCATGCAGCAGGTACAGCGCGAGTCCACGTGAACGCACGCAGCTGGCACCTCGATCATGGCGCCGCTGCACCTTGCACCCACGCGGTCATTCCACCCCGCGCGCGCGCGGAGCCGATGGGCCGGGGCGCGTTCCGCGGCACCGGCGACACCCCTCATCCATCAGCTAGTAGCATTCCTATAAGTGCTTCATTCCCAGCCGAGCTTCAGCTCCAGAGTATATTGCATGTTCCTCTCCGGAAGCGGATCGAGGAGAGCGCTACTTATACCGTTATACGTACACATATACATTAGCCGATCGGAGAGGGAATCGTACAATTAACCGGAGGTCGATCGATGGTGGTCAACGGCGTCGCGCTGATCTTGCTCATCTGCGCGGCTGCTCTTGGACCTGCTTCGGCCGGCGATGGTACGTGAGAGAGCCTCAAAACCTATAGAGTCTTGTTAATACTCCTTGCTAGCTTAGAGTACTTTGCACGTAGGTGCCACGGGCAAGCAGCTACGTACCTGTTAGTGAAGCTAATTGTTCCTGATGCTCTTATTAATCTTGCGCTAGCTGTTGAGCTAATGTTCTCATTAACCGCATTGTCTCGTGCTAGCACAAATTTGCTGCATAAAAACACTAATGCATGTTCTTTAACTTGATTACATTTCCAATGGGCTAAGGTTTCCAGCACTAGCGATTGATCATTCCCTAGCTAGCTACTACAGCAGAGATTGAAATAGCTAATAGTACCTGCTAGCTAGCTCCAGCCGCCGGCTAGCTAGGCGCCCCTTTTGAAAGTTAGGACCACGAAAGTTACTCTTCTCTAACTCCGGCGACCTTGTCATTTACTGCGACGGTTGGCGACAAATTCAATATGTCAACTCAAAATAGGGATAAGAAATGAATGATTTTTGAGCAGGCTGTTCTTGTGGCGCCGGTGCGGCTTCACGGGAGGCCAGGAAGATGGCCAGAGGCGGTCATCGGAGAGGGGGAGGAAAGATGATCGGAATTTTTTTCAGAGAATCAGTCACCTTTTACACTGGCAAAACCATCCAATAACTAATTGTGATTGTCTAGTTGCTAAGATTTTCTTAAACCAGGGCCACATTAATTTTTAGCATTTGGATTAATATCCTTCGTTCCCATCCACCCTATATATGATTATAGGAGTTGATTAAGCCGTATAGAAATATATTGAAAAGACAAACAATAAAGCTAAGTTAGAAGGAATTATAGGAGATTATGAACCCTAGTAGAGAAATTAAAGGACTAAAAATCACAGTAATGTTTTCCTCTGATTGTACATTTCAATTTGAGAAGATTGAGATTTATGAAATTTTCGCACAACTAAAAATTAGCAAAACCGTAACTGAAATAGTTCTCCTTGAACTGGGATTTCTTTTCCTTGACAAAAAGACAGCACAGCGAAACAGTCATGCAAAGGGAATCAGCCCAGCATAGATTAGTATCTCAGGAGCACTGCTAAACGTTACTCCACGTAGCGCATTCGTGTGAGTTGGAGAGTCGCTAGCGCCGGGGTTGACTTGTTAGTTGCACGATAAGGCGCCACAGGATGAGCTCTTCATTCTCACGTGCGTCGGAATCTCATCATGTGTGAGATCGATCCAGAATTCTATAAGGTCGTACGTTGATTAGGGGCGTTGACACAGATCGAATGATCATATATATTCCCACGTTCGTGACCATATTTCTAATACACACACGCCGCGTGTGGCACGTCAACCCTGCAGGCCCGCTGCCGAACGGCAACTTCGAGTACACGCCCAACAGGTCCCAGATGAACGGCTCGAGGGTGACGGGCGCGTACGCGATCCCGTACTGGAAGGTCACCGGTTTCGTGGAGTACATCGAGTGCGGGCAGATGCAGGGCGACATAGTCCTGACGGTGCCGGAGGGTGCCCACGCCGTGCGTCTGGGCGTCGACGCCTCCGTCCGCCAGCAGCTCAGCGTGACCCGTGGCGCCTACTACTCCGTCACCTTCAGCGCGGCGCGCACCTGCGCCCAGTCCGAACGGCTGAACGTGTCCGTCGTCCCCGGCGACGCGCCCAACGAGCTGATCCCCATCCAGACGGTGTACACCACCACCGGCTGGGACTCCTACTCCTGGGCCTTCAGGGCCAGGAAGGGCGTCGTGTCCCTCGTCATCCACCACGGCGACGACGGCGTGGACGACCCCGCGTGCGGCCCCATCATCGACGCCGTCGCCATCAAGACGCTCACCCAGCCGCGCGCCACCAAGGGCAACATGCTGAGGAACGGGGACTTCGAGGAGGGCCCGTACATCACCCCGGGGTCGTCAACGTCGGGGGTGCTGGTGCCTCCCATGGACGAGGACGACGTGTCGCCGCTGCCCGGGTGGATGATCATGTCCTACTCCAAGTCCGCCAAGTACGTCGACGCGGCGCACTTCGCGGTGCCACACGGGTCCCGCGCTGTGGAGCTGGCGGCCGGGGTGGAGGTGGCGCTGGTCCAGGAGGTGGCCACCGTGCCCGGGAGGGCGTGCAGGCTGGAGTTCTCGGTCGGGGACGCGGCCGACGGGTGCGTGGCGTGCACGCCGCCCATGCGCGTGGTGGCGGCCACGGCGTCCGGGAGCACGAGCGTGGCGTACTACTCACGGGGCACGGGCGGGCACACGCGCGGCAAGCTCGACTTCGCGGCGGCCGAGAACCGCACGCGGGTGGTGCTGTACAGCCAGGGCTACCACACCAAGTCCGATGGCACCGGCACGCTGTGCGGGCCCGTCGTCGACGACGTCTCGCTCGTCTGCGCTTCCAAGCCGCCCGCTCGCCGGCTGCTCCTTCGCTAGCTGATGCATGGCCTTGGAAAATGAGAGTGCTGGCCGGGTAGTGTCCCTCTTGGCTTCGCAATTGTACCAGTACATGTTGTGGCGTTCGGGCGCGCTGTCAAGCTTACGTACCGGCCCAAACCCGTTTCTTCATTCATTTTTCTCGATTTTCGGTTAATTCCTATCTTTTTTTTTCTTCTCAATTTGAAGTCCCACGTTCTCTGAAAATATTGACAACACACACCCGCCACTCCACTGCTTTCTACAATTAACTCGAAAGAGAGTTCAATATTATCAATCGCTCATCTCAAATTGTTGAACTTCCGGAAAGAAATGAATTGAGGTAGTGCAACTTTCAAGATATAACTACTCCCTTCATCTAAATTTATAAGATGTATTTAACCGTTTAAATTGACGTTTGAACCGTAAATTTTTTATAATATTTTATTAATAGTGATAAAATTGCTATCATAAGAAACGTGCAATATATTGTCAGATTAATTGTTTATTAAAATTTAAAATTGGACAAATCTAAAATGGCTTATATATCTGAAGGAGTAGGTAAGTGTTCCATGCTGATGTAGACGTCGTTAATTTCTCCGGGCCGAAGTGCGCTCGGCTTTCCGGCACTTAGCTGGTGAGGCGTTGCTCGGGAGGTGACTGGTCCCACTCACGAGGGCCCACTTAAAGAACCCAAAGCACCCATTGCCTACGTACAATTCCAACAAGAACGCGGCTTCCCTGTTCTTGACTCGCTGTTCCCATGCATGTGCCCGCCATGCGTCCATTCGCTATCGATTTTTGGGTTGCACCAACGACTCTCGATTCTCGGCGATGTCGCGGGCTCTAGCACCAAGCTACAAACTCCAAAGAGGTGTCGAAGCTGGTATCACCAGAGAAGTAGATTTCCTCTTGGAATCCATTGAACTGAGACGCATCAGCCACGCGAAGAAAAGCATGCACTTGGCAATCCAAGCAACCGAAGCTTCGAAGTGGTCGTCCGGTAAAACCTCGCGCGGGCGAGGCGTGTCTGCGAGGTGGGCGCTGCCCGTGGGGCGACCGCGCGGGAACTGGCCGGCGAGCCAGCCTGGCGTCACGGGAGCAACAGAGAAGCGCGCGCCGTGGGAGACGTCGTAGAGTAAGACGTCCCGGGGGACAAGCCATGGGAGCGCTGCAGCGCCTCGCGATGAGAGCAGATCGCGGCAGACAGTGTTGACTGGTGAAGTAGACACGATCAATGAGGATGCGCAGGTGGAGTAGGCCGAGCATCTCCGACAGTCCGACCAAGACGGTGCCATCGGATGAGCGGGAAGGGAGAGGACGAAGGAAACTGACCTGTGAACGCTAGGATCTATGGAGGTGGCTGTAGCAGGCTGGCAGCCGCAACCCGCAAGCGTGCAGCCACCTGGGAACGCCACCGGAGATGTAGGGGATGAGATAGGACCCTGGAGAATTATTGGTCCCACCACCAAATCAACAACAAATTGTTGTGCGCCACGTGGAGGGGCATGCATGGGAACATGGCTCGGCAACAGGGAAGCCGAGCTTACCAGTTCCAGCTCATTCCTCAGGAATTGACCATTGGAAAAAAAATCCGTCAGGAATTCTTTGAAAACAATTTGTTCTGAACCGTACGTGTTAAATATAATATGAGAAATCTCCAAAGTGGCAAACTTGGAAATGACAATATATAGCAGATGATCCTTACAAGTAAGCATGTACCAAATCTATCTTGTGTATAATCTCTTCATCAATCACGGTTGCTCGGTGAAAGAATAGTTTGCCATTATGCACATCAAGAACAGCGTTCGTTCCAGTGCATTATTACCACTTGGCAGCGAGGAATTATTATTCTGTACAGAGTCTACCGAGGCCACCATCGCCACCAACATTATCATCATCGTCGTCGTGCTGCATCTCGCCTAGTTCTTGGATTTGAGCGCTGCCACTCTCTCCTCTGTGGCCTTCATCGCCTCTCCGTATATGCTCACCAGCTGAAGAGAGTTTTGAGTGAGACAGTTCAGTGCTACTGTCATTACGATATGAAAACAAGAGGATGATGATGGTGCTGTGCGTTTCTGATCTTACCTCGTCAACTTCACTGGCAGTTATTGTCAATGGCGGCGAGATCATAATGCTGTCCCCAGCAACCCTAACCAGCATGCCACGCTTCTGGCACTCCTCTCCGAAGATCGCACCGACACCTGAAAATACCATCAGAAGGGCCTCCACTTGTTTCAGGGAAACAGTTCCTGGTTCCGAGATCTCTTCTACAAGATACATGTGTACATCTTCTAGTATAATAAGCTTAGGTTAAGTAGTCCAAAGCTCCAATTTTACTAGCTGAAAGATTCTACTGACAAATAAGAGCAAGTAATCGTTAGTCACTACTGTTACTTACCCCATTCAGCAGGGAATGGGTCATCTCGTGATTTGTTGTTGGCAAATTCAGTTCCGAGT
This sequence comes from Stipa capillata, assembly GCA_019208055.1. Classification (NCBI taxonomy): domain Eukaryota; kingdom Viridiplantae; phylum Streptophyta; class Magnoliopsida; order Poales; family Poaceae; genus Stipa; species Stipa capillata. The sequence continues at coordinate 341,592 of JAGXJF010002068.1, read as the reverse complement.
ATCAACCCTACACCACGTATCTGTATACAGGAACACGACGATCATGTGTTTGAACAAGAATTTAGTCTGCCATAACAAATAAGAGAATGGGTACCTCCCCAACAATTGGGCTTCCTGCAAAGGCCTTCGTTCCCTCCTGGAACCTCGGAGAGATTTGCTTCACGTGATCAGGAATATTCCTTTCCCTGATACCAAATTTGTGAATGATTCATCAGGGACAAGAAAAGCCAATAGGGTCAGGGGCACTGTGTGTTATGGAAAGTGCAGTATACCGATAGATTTTCAGCGCTTCTATGGCGACTGCACAAGCAACTGGATGGCCAGAGTATGTAAAGCCATGAGCAAATGAACCTGTGACAAAAATGGAACAGGTTAGCACAAGTCATGTTTCAAAAGCTCACCAACTATCCTTTAGAAAAGCTCAGCACATTGCAATGCAGATGCGAGGAATTGAGATCACGCAATGCCATTAACTTACCAAGTTTATTGCTCTGAGAATCAATCACATCTGATATTTCCGGGCTAACAAGAGTTGCTCCAATGGGCACATAGGCAGATGAAAGAGCCTGTTTTCATGAAATTGGCATCACTCAGCCTATATCAGATAATCACTATTCACTGATATACTGGTATTGAAGAATTCACCTTGGCCAAGGTGACTAGATCTGGCTTGATGTTATACATATCAGATCCAAACATGGTTCCCAACCTTCCAAATGCAGTAATGACCTAAAATGCATTATAAATTAATAATAGTTGCATAGAAAAAATTCTTATGTTCATTCACGATATTGTGTGTTTGACTTCAGAAGTGATTGGGAAGTACCTCATCTGCTATGAAAAGGATGTCATACTTCTTAACCACTGCTTGAACCTGTTGACAGGCAACAAAATGACATGAGATAAACAAACAAAACAATATTCAAGTCCTTGATGTGGAGCTACCTATAAATATGATACACTAACTTTAACAGTTCATCAAGTAACAATGTTCTCTATGTAACTGGTGCAGCATAACGAAGGCAGAAAAAGAAAATAGAAGAATGAAGCAACTATTTAGAAGGTTCAGTAAATGCGCAAACTTAGCTCCACTGCATTTTAACAGTGGGTTCGAATAAATGAAGCCATGGAAGGATTTCATTTTTCATATAGGAGCTATCAAAAGGTTGCAGCTCAAGGTGTTCAGAATCACCTTATCAAAATAGGTCTTTGGAGGAGGGATGACACCACCAGCACCCATCACAGGCTCGGCAATGAATGCAGCAATCTGAAAGGAGAAATAGATATCAGTCAAGTAGTATACTTGGGACCTCTTTGCATAGTACTCCTATAAGCTTTCGTGACAAGAAGACTTTACTGTTTCTGGTCCTTCCTTGAGAATAAGATTCTCTAAATTATTGGCAAGTCTAGTTGCAAAATCTTCTTCTGTCTCACCTATCTCCCACCAAAATCACTTCATTAGCAAAATATGCTTGGTTGATCATAAATATGCTGGGTCGATCATACAGCTAAATTTTGGAGTAAAGGGTACCAGGAAGATGGAAGCGCCAGTAGTGAGGGCAGTCTGTGTGCAGAACAAAAGGTGCTGGTAGATCAAACTTCTGGTGCAGGGCTGGAAGACTAAGGATGCAGAAGCAATTAGCAAATTTATCAAAAAGAAATAAACTAGTAGATTCTTTAGAGAACTTCTAAGTCCTGAGAGAAAAAATTATCCACATATCAAGGAAGAAACTGAATTTTTTAGGCCAATACTCACCCAGTGAGACTGGCTGATATTAATGTTGATCCGTGATATCTGCAATAGATGTAACAGTAGTAAGAATGGCATTTAAAATGCCTCTGTATTTCATAAAAACTTAAAAAGAGACCTCAAGAATGTTGAAGTGATGAGCTGGATGGACATTGATGCTAATGCAAATTATTTACTGAACAAATAAAGCAAAACATATATTTCATTGTTTGAGGAACAAAACTTAACAAATTATGTTGCTTACGCTTTTGATCGTGCAATAAACTTTTTCTTGTTCGGCCTCCCCAATGCATTGTTATAATACCATACTAGTTTGACCTGCAATGGAATGCATGTAAACATTGTAAATGTGGGAAATAGTGCTTTGAGAAGACCAAAAAAGGGAACACATAAATTGTTGCGCAATCCTATGCGCGCTAAACACCAGTGTTCTACGTCCCAGGCCCAACCACAGAGTAACACAGCCAGAAGGGCGTCTTATTTTGGAGAAACGTGGAAGTACCATGTAATTTCACAATCCACCCTACTGCCTAAAGAAAAAAATGGTCGACAGTGCCATGTTCATTAAGATCAAAAGCTCATGTGACTAACTCTTCCGTGACACAATGTCAAACAGTTTCAGTGATTCTCTGTAGATGTGAATGACAGTAAGAGTAACATATCATCAACAATATGAATAGAGTAGGAAATGGTCAGTACTTTCAAAAATCATACCTGCGAGTCATTTGCTTCTGAACCGCTATTTGTGAAGAACACCTTTCCCATTTCCCTTGCAGTAAACATGCTAATAATTTCATTTGCAAGATCCTGAAAGTACCAGCGTATCTCCAATCATCAGTATTTGCAAATATAGTAAATGCTTTCAACAAAAGCAACCTCTATTTAAATACAGACAACCCAATAATTGATGAAGACGCAGAAATTTACCAATGTTGGTTTGGTTGTACGGTTCCAAAAGGAGTGATAGAAGGGTAACTTGTTTAATTGCTCCATTGCAGCTTTGACTAATCGAGGCTCACTACCACCTGAAGACATTGCCAACATCCGTGAAAGAGGAATGAAATTAGACTGTAAAAATTACTAGTAAAGGCTCAAACATAAATAATGGTGCAGATATTATCCCAAAGAATGCAACAACCCTGTAGGAAAAATCACACTCTAAGATTGTACTTGTACATACCTAAAGCTGTACACCATAATCCTGCCAGGGAATCTAGATACTTGTTTCCATTGATATCATAAACATAAGAACCCTGCATATACATGTTATAAGGTATAAGCGAGAAAATATACTTGGTATAGAGTAATCAACATCTTAAGCTTCCTTTTCGAAAATCCAATGCTACACTGCAAGACAAGTGAACGTATATAATGCTAGAGTCTAGAGTCACAACCTCAGATCTCTCGATAACCAGCGGATGCACATCATTGCTCTGCCATCCAGCTGTGAATGGTGCCAACATGCCATGCCCCTTAAACCTGAAAAGATCGTACTTTCAAAATCAGTAATGTACACTACAGTGCATAACAGAGTAAAACTATGTGACAACTCTACAAATAATAATAAAAAAAGATCATATACCCATTTTCTTCAGTTGAGTTAGACTGAGGAGATGGTACTGAACTGAAATGTCTAATTGATGCTTCCGACAAACTATCTGCATGCCCTTGCAAACTTCCAGTGCTGGCTACATACTTCAGCAATTTGCTTGCCTGTGAATCAGGGAAAGAAAGGATCACACATGAGCTGCGAGTCTGAACGACACAAAGTAGTCGAGTATCCATGCCATAGTATCTCAAGCTAGAATGTCTAATATAGAACAAAACCATCATAATTTCTACATGAAAGATCAAATACATGATTGTTTTGACCCCCAAAACAAAAGCGAACCACCTTTCCAACCATTCGAATAACGATGTTGCATAAAAGCAGTACTAAACCTACGAAACGAGGAAGGGAACAGGTAACTGAAAAAGTATCAGGTACAGTAATCCGTACGTAATTCACGACGGGGAGAGGATCAAGAACCAAATAAAGATTCCCCTTTTATTAGAATCTCCACCAGTCCCTGACTCGAATTCGAACAAAAAGGCTACCAATAAGGAAGCATATTCCCCAACTCCGACCACTGCTGAACCCACAGTTCTCCTCAAGCGATCAACCGAGGCAAGAATCTTCCCAAAAAGGCGGCGGCTCCACGTCGACCCCAAGCCACTGTCACACTTATCGCGGCACCGCTCCAGGCCGGTGCGGTTTCTACCTACCTAGCGTACCGAAGGAAGCCGACGAGAGGGGAGCAGGGAGGAGCGTCACCTGGGAGGGGGCATTCGATCGGAGCAGGCCGCGCGCAATCATCTTCCTCGGCAGGCAGAGATGGACGACGCCGTCACGGGTTCTTGGAGGGATGTTTTGGGAGAGAGGAGACAATTAGACGAGGGAGAGACCTGCGGGGCAATGCCATGTCATGTCGTGTCACGGCTTTATTTTGGATGGAGACGTGGCCAAGTTTTCCGGCGTTGAGACGTGGCCAAGTTCTCCTAGCTAGGTACGCAAACGCGCGCCTACTTGCTGAGTAATTGTTTATAATGGCAGATTCAAAAATAGATAAAAGGAAGGAGTTGTGGTAGGTCGAGAGAGGTTAGATTGCTTAGCATTCATTACTTTTGTCAAATATTACTTATCTGTTTCTTTGCGTGTTCTGAGTTGGACCGGTGCTATAGCCCTCTTCCCTTCGGTCTATGTCCGGTTATTGTTTATCATGTTGAGTTAATGTTTATCACGTCGTATCTATAGTATTTAATCTCTTGCAAACTGATGTTAGCATAATTTTTTAGTGAGATTTGTCGAGGAATCATGCATGGTGTGCGAGACTACAGCACCAGGAACACCTGCGACAAGTTCAGGAGTTAGAAATGGCAGGCACTGATAAGGGTGCAAAGAACGTCATCAAGCCTGACGGGAACTGCAATTCTGAATTATCATGCACATAAAACAGATTTGTAAGAAAACAAGTGTGGAATTCCCACTTGATTGAAGTTCCCGAAAACTACCAGCTTGTAAACTTTCATCTGAAAATGGCACAGGCTCATCAGTTGCTATACATAGAATCTAAGAGGTTTTCCCAAACCATGGAACGGTAGAAAGTAGGGTGTTTTTTTTCCTTTTGTTGTTGTGAGAGAAGTAGAGAAATAGATAGGATCTTTTCTGGTTGTTAGAGTTCATGATGGAAAATCAAATGGCATCATAGCTTGCATGTGTGTTCAACCTACCAAATAAATCCCTATTAACAGTAAGTTGAGTACATATAGTCGATGTGTAAACTGGAAACCGGAGATGAACAGAGCAGAGGCTAGATTTACCAATAATATATGCCACCCACTTCCTTGTCTGATCTGTCAATCCTGCCACTAGAGAAGAGTAAATATGGTAAACTGTCGCAGATACACCGAATTTAGGAGCTACATTACTTAAACTGTCGCAGATACACCGAATTTAGATGCTTGTAAAGAAGGTACGATACCACGGTTGAACTCGTGACGCTGAGTTGAAGGAATCGGGGAGCGCCTTAATTAATTCGTCTCACCTCAACATATGTGATCATGTGGTTACCTCTTCTTGGTCCTAAGATAGATCTTGGCAAGGGTTTTAGGCCTTGGCCGGTCTTGTTCCTTCACGTGGCGCCTCCGGCGAAAACTAGCAAAGGTTACGTGTCAATCAAACTGACAGTTAATTGCTACTGAACTTGAAATTGGTAGGCAAGAACTTATATCAAGTGCACATTGACTAGACCAGCGGCATACCCGAACCCAATGGGAAGTCCATCGTGCGCCATCATTGGGCTGCCTGGCAATACCACGAGGTCTGTCAACTCTGGAGCCTTATTAGCCAAGACTTGAACGATATCTGACGCCTTTTGAGTTTTGACGCACGCGTTCTCAGTCCAGGGAAGCCCTACAAACATGAACAAGGAAGACACAGCTCACAAGAGCAGGGGAGGCAGTCAGGCAGCAACACAAGAGGAATTATTGAGTGAATATTGCATGAATGAATTGATAGAAAATAGGAAGCAGTAGTAAGATTGATCGATATAAAAAAAAAGGTACCTGATTTGGTCCGAGTAGAGCAGGGAGATGGTGGTGGAACGGATCCTGAGGGCGTCGTGGCCTCGTGGGACACGGAGTCGTCATGCTTGAGGTACTGCTTATAGTTATCGTTGAGATACGTGACGTCCCGATTGTTTTCGCCGGCGATCATGCTGGCGAAGGCCTTGTGGTGCCTGAGGAAGTGGAGGAGGACCTGGGCCTCCTCGCTCTCCGGGTGGGAGACCGGCCGCAGGAAGCGGGAGGCATAGCCGATGGCGTCGTCCCACAGGCCCTGCTCCACGAGCTTGCGACAGGTGCAGCACGCTCATGACCGCGTCCATCTCGTTGAGCAGCCTGCAAGCGCGGGAGACATGCAGCAATTTCAGTGTCGAATTCAGCGGCAATGCAATGCAGATAGGAAGGAAGGAACGCGTGCATGCATACCCTGCGAGGGTGTCGCGGAAGCCGTGGACCCAGAGGTAGGAGACGAATCGCCGGTGACGGCACCGCCGCACGCACGCACCCATAGTCCACGGCTCAGCTTGCCTATGTCTACGGGGATGAGCACGCAGGGGCGCCCCATCGATCGATCGATCACGCCTGGACAACGGCGGTGGTGGCCGGGGTTGGGGATTCCGATTTGGGATTGGGTCCTTGGAGAAGCGTCGCATCTCATCTCAACTCATTTATATCCGGAGCAGCGGGATGCGACACACGCTTCCTTCACCACCCCCCAAACCCCAACAGCACCACCTCTCACTCGCTCTTTTCGAACAAACAGAAGTCCCTCGCTCTCCCTCGGACTCGGCTGGGTTAGTAGTTGGGCCAAGCAGGCTGTTTTGCTCCGTACTGGACATTGCACTGCCCTATTTTTATTTTTACCGTGTATGTGCAATCCATGTTTGATATAATATACTGACATATGTAACTAAGAGAAAATACATATAACTGTATAAAATATTTACTGACATATACAATCAAGAGAAGAGGTCAGCAGGAGTACCATACGCATTAGTGCACGCTGCAAATAGAACATGGAAAATAAGACGGAATCTGAAACATCGAGGAGATGTTAAGTGCAATTATTTGGCAACAAATAAGAAAATTGTGTAATTAAGAGGGTAATTAGTATGTGAATGATTATAGGTATAAGGTTCTAACTTATTGTTTCATCTATCAATTTTGTTTGGATGGTCTAGATTGGTTGGATTAACTCGTGCTTTTTATATTAGTATAGATTTTGAGAATCACACTAGCTTGTTTATTTATCGAAAGAATTGCTTATCTACCACAGAAAAACTTATGGTGCAATGATTTGCCATTGAAAAACCGAGGTTTGTTTATATGCCACTAGATTTTACTGACTATTTTGTTATTTGCCATTACCATTATCTTTTAATTAGAGGACATCTGTTAAGTCACTTAGAGTCGTCGGTTTTCTCCGTAATAGTTAAATCACCTCTTCCTCACATTACCCTACACACGAAAAATGCCCAACCATGGCGGCTACTCCTCATCTGCCTAAACACGGCTCATCCTCCACCACAACGGAGGCCACAACTGGGTTCTCTCGTGCCTCATCCCGTAGCTCTGCATCCGGGATCCATGGTGGCGGCTCCTCCCGAGGACTTGGCAAGCGAGCTCGAGGGCCGCGTCTGTGATCCTTCATCCTCCACCACGGTAGGCACGGTGATGCTCTCTCCATGCAAGCCGTCGCAATGCTCTTCGAGAGAGAGATGGTGTAAAGGAAGTGTGTGTCACATCCCGCAATGTTATCCGATGTGTGGTTCAAATTTGGATTTAAAATTTCATGTCAAGTAGATACATATTGTGTCAATATTTTCAAAATTTATTGGAATTTTAGATGAGCACCGACGATGCTAATTGTGCCTCTAGTGAACTACCGCACCTCATGTATCTAGTGCAAACAATATGCCCATATTGTGTGTATTGCAAGACTAATGGTGTACTAGTGTACTAGAGACTCAACTAACACATCTAATGGCCATAAAAAAAATTCTAAACGAACTAGACAACATCGACATTGACAATAGGATTTATCTTTTCTTTTAATAGATCACGTGGGTCAAATCTCAATCTAAAACTTTAGGAATAAGTCCGGATGACCCCTGAGGGTTGGGGCAACGACTAATTAACCTCCTGAGATATAATACCGGGTATCTAGTCCCCTAACATTTGTAAAACCGTTTAAATAACCCTCTCCGAGCTCTGTAAGGTGATTTGGAGGACGGTTTTTCCTACGTGGCACGCTGACGAGGATTAACTGCCGACATGTACTGCCACCGCTCCAAACTTCAAGAGGTCATCCGGATTTATTCCATATATATGGAAAAAGTCTATTTTTCTATCATAAACTATTTGTGAGGCTCACTTTACCCCCTAAATAAAATTTAAACTTCTACTTAATATATATGGAATAAGTGGATCCATATAAAAATGTAATCCCTAAACATTTTTAAATCACAGAATGTTTTGTCGTGAAGTGAACCTATATAAAAATGTGTAGGGATTAAGTAAGTTTAATTTTTATTTACTGCCAAAAAAATTTAAAATTTTATTTAGGGGGTAAAGTGACCTCACAAACAGTTTACGAGAGAAAAATAGACTTTTTCTTTATATATGGAATAAGTCTGGATGACCCCCTAGTTTGGTGAGATGGCAGTATATGTTGGCAATTCATCTTCATCAGTGTGTCATGTGGGCAAAACTGCCCTCCAAACCACTTTACAGTGCTCCAAGATGGTTATTTAAATGGTTTTACAAACGTTAGGGGGTCAGATACCCGGTATTATATCTCAGGGGGTTAATTAGTCGTTGCCTTAAAATTCAGGAGTCATTCGAACTTATTTTAAAATTTTATTCCAAAGTAGATATATATTCAGCCAATACTGTCAAAAATTATCAAAAAAAATTCATATCCATTAAAGATGTTTAATATGCCCCCACGGATAGATCACCAACATGTGGACACAACCCACCTCTAGCTTTACCTCGCCGCCAACGAGCCCAGTCAGAGCCGCCAAAGGGTGTGCTCTGTTTCTGCTGCCTCCCTCTTAGTTTCGTCTCACTAACAACATGTGCCCGCTTGTCAAATGTTAGGAAGAAGAAGCGCCATGTAGGTGGATTTAACATGTAGGGCTAGAATGTTGAGTTGGCCTGATTTTGCTTGAACTGTAACTGCGTGGTGCAAAAATATAATATTATATTAGGCCTATTTTTTCAGTCTGGCCGATCTAACTATAAATAGTGTGAGTTGAAATCGTAAGCACGTGGTTGTGAGTTGTAGACCTCAAGTGGCAGATGCCACGGATAGGGACGGAGATAGTTTGAGATAATTTTGCTTCCATTTACGGGTTATTCAATTCGCTTCGATAGAGGAGCCATGGTCAGAGTCTTAATTAATTTTATGACTTGAATTAGTCTAACACTAGAATCAAGAAATAACAATGCTACTATCGTAGCGGGCAACTACTATATTAACTTAATAATGATAGAAGCGTATCGGGTGCTCCTATCCCTTATAAAAGTTGTAAAAAATTTATTACATAGATACAACATATATCTACCATTTTATAAAATTTTAAATTTAAATTTAATTTACAGCTCGAGAAACAACAAAAAAGATAAAAAAAATTAAATAGTAGTTAGATTTGTCCTTTTCTGTTTCTCGAGCTGTGGATCGCATTTAATTTAAAATTTTGTACCATGATAGACGCATATTGTATCTGCATGGTGAAATTTTTCACGACCTTTATAGTGGATGTTTTATGATTGAAAGTACTGGATGCACCGTTGTGGGAATGTGTAAATTTCTAGCTGAGGTGCTCAATAGAGGATTCAAGAGCATGAGTGGCTAGCCAAACTGTGCCCATCAAGTATGAAAACAAATGATGGGAGAAACATTGTTAGGAATATTGCCAAAATTCTTATAATAATAATTCTTAGATAAATTCAAAAAGTCTATTAATCGTATGGTATGCGTAAAATTGTTAGTCTCATGTTACTAATGGAGGTGGAAGGACACCGACATATAATATTTCATGCGTCACCGCTTTTAATAGCACGAGAAAAGAGAGAAACAACACACACGCTCACTCCCTCGTCCGCTTGCCACACCACATGCGTGCATCGGGCCAGCTGTGGCTCGTGGCCAAGAAGTGCAGTGTTTTTACCCATTAGGATGGAAGAATAATCATGTGTCATTAACAAATGGACGCGTCACAGAGGCTAATGGTTGATTAATTTGGTTGTTGCGGTAGTGGCACTTAATGGAGAGCCGAGAGGCTATATAAGGGGAGGATGGGAGAAGAGTTTAGAACACGCAAAGAGAAAGCTCATCTTCTGCTCTCCCTAGCACCGTATGAGATTGTTCCTTTTGTTGTGCTACCAAGAAGATCTCCTCGTTCCATTGTTTGGCGTCCACCATTCTTCGGAAGAGCGGGCCTCCAAAACTTATCGTCGTTGTGAGCTTACACCGAGTGGTGGCAAATAGGTTTTTTGGGGAGCGCATGGCGCGACTACTCGTTGATCCGCGACATCCTCTTTGTCTGCGCATCCGCGTTTACTCCATTCGCGACATCCTCTTCGTCCACAACTTCCGCTTCGTCCACGACATCCGCGACATCCTCTTCGTCCACAGCATCCTTTATGAACTGCACCATCATCACCACATCGTCCTCTTTTTCCAAAAACTTGGTATGCCATGTTCACCTTCCTGTTGTCAATAGCTATCATGCTTGTATGTATATATGAGATAAATATGTTTGATTGCTTCTTGGTAATTACTAGCATGTCTAGAATGTACGTTCATACTCACATGTTAATATAGCAATGCTTGTATTTATGATTTATATGTGGATTAAAATAAGCTCGAAAGTGCTAATTTTTCTAACAAAAATTTGGTGATGTTTGATCTAATTTTTTTGGTGACACGGCAATCTCTCCTGTTTTATTTTGCACACATCTTCGACATTCATTTTATATCATAAATATATTATAATGAAGTTGCATTTTAGCGACTATATCAATATTCAAAATAATATCTTCTATTGTTGGATAATATGTAGTTAAAATTTTCTAAGTTTCACACAACATTATCACTTATCACGTTGTAGCTAGATTGAAATTCTTCATAGGATATTTGTAGATAAATTAGATGTAGGGAGAATATGAACATCGCGAGGTTAGCAACGTTCTCGAACAAGAACCTGTAGGGATACCAAAACCATGTGATCATCTCATGGAACGAGCTAGAAGCCTAAAAGGCAGTAATCTCGGAGCCGATCACAGAGGCAAACGAATATCATACTGTACTCGCCACAAAATTGTAGTGCATGTTCCCGTCAAAAAGAAAAGGTTGTAGTGCATTCTCTAGGCATATGCTCTCAGAATCATAGCACACCTCGATACAAACATAGAAGCAGTTCCCGAAGACACATAAGCAAGTGCCACACTCCTCATTTACAACATCTGCAAACATAATGTAGCAGTCGAATAACACACAAGTGCAGTAAGATAATTTCAGCTGGTTAGAACAAAGTTCTAGAGCAGATTCAGGCAGAGAAGTTCATCATCCTCGATCAGTTGCACCAGGCTCCATGGCGTCCTGAGGAATCTGCGGATACAGATGCAACTGGTCAAGTTCGTGAACTTGCTTACAGGTCATTCCGTTTCATGATCAACCAACACGTTTCAAGCTCTCGCATACCACACAGACAACGCTTACCACAGCCGGAGAACGTAGCCATGGAGGTTGGCCTCCTGCAGGTTGGGCTGCAGCGACTGAAGCTTGAACTCATGCAGCTGAGGTGAGAGTTGCAGAGCTGTCGTGGAGGACTCGGCGTCCTGGCTGTAGAGCTGGCCGCCTACATCCCACAATGGAAACGGCTTTGGAGAGACCATCTCACCTGCCTGGCTCCGCTCCCTTGCCGGATTCTTTTGACAGATATAAACAAGTTCAAGGGTAAATAAATTGGAGCGCAGAACACTTGAGGAGAATGCTGATATGTGTTACCATGTGGCACAGATAGTTGCTCTGGTCCTCTGAAATGTGCATCTCCTATCGGAATGAAACAAAACTCGTCAAAACTCAATTGTTTTAAAAGGGTCTACTAAAGGATGGTAGAATGCTGAGTCAGTGCATCTTATTTTGCATACCCTGTGACGCATCTCAAGCAGCTGCTGGTCAAGTAGCTGTTGCTGCTAGAAATTAGGGTGTTAGAATTGAGCGCTGAGGAATGTATAATTTCCTCAAATAAAATAACCTACAACTATTGCATTGAGTTATTTAGCTGTTACCTTCCTTAGGCGAACTTTGTACAGAGAGAACTCAATCTGCTGCTCAAGATTACTCACATCTTGCAAAGACAATGGTTCCAAGTCCTCACCAATATACTGTCTCATGATGATCCTAAGCCTGTTGTTCTCATCCTTCATTCTTGTCATCTCATGGATTATTTTCTTTATGGAAAAAGGAACACTATTAGGTTATGCCAGAAAAAATAACGATATTGATTTGAACTAAACTGATGTACCTGCTGGATGTCCATCTCATCAAAACGGGTGACTGGGGCTTTCAGGTATCTATCAAAGATATTCACAATTCTGCACAAGAAAAGAAAAGGAGAGAGAAGAAGATGGCAATGGTGAAGGAGGAGGTATGTACTTGATCACCATCAATTTTTCTACACTTCAAATAGTCTATTCTTAAGTTAGTAAGATATTAGTTGGCAGAAATTAGTATGAATCAGTTACGAACTTATAATCGACCCTTGACTTCGTTATTAAAATTTTAGTGCAGAACATGCTGAAATCTTGCATATTATCAACAACAAAGTTTCCAATAAAATGTTCAAAAAGGAGTATCACAATTTGAAAAATTGCAGAAGACTAATTGAACTAACCAAAGAACATTATGACAACACTAGAAGGAGATTATAACAATGACACATACACAATATCTGAATTTCTTTTTCCCCTAAAATGGAAGAACAGATAATGATCAAAATGCAGAGAGCACACAATAATTCAAGTGGTAAAAGATGTTCTGCAAACCTCCATGGGGGGCTGGAGTACTCATACATCTTGCCACTGCCAGAGAATATAATTACCCCGATCTGCGCGTCACAAAGAATGGCTAGCTCATTTGCCTTCTTGAGCAGCCCCATCCGCCTCTTGGAGAAGGTAACTTGGCGGCTTGTCGTGTTCTCGATCTTCTTAAGCTCTACTTTACCACGCCCCATTGGTCCAGTTCGATGCTCCTTTTCTCCTATTCAACCAACCAGAAAGTCATCAAATTATGATACCAAAGTTCAGCCAAGATGAAAATCAAGTAAATGGTTTCAAATGCATGAGAAGAGATGCACAGAATAGCTTCAAATGCAGGAGATGAGATGTAAGCAGATGGTTTAGGGTGCAAGACTTCAGAAGGAAAGGTATATGACAATATAGTTTTTTCAAGTTCCAAAATTTACAGTCGGCTACTAAGAATAAAACCACCATAAAGATCAAATGTCTCCAAATGCATGAGATGAGGCAGAAATTCTATGTAGATATACAGCATAACACATATCTCCACTGTTCACAGTCAAATAAAGTGCATTTGCAAGACATGTTCTTGCACAAGTATCTGCTGCAGAGTAAGAGAGATATAAGTCTATGGAAGCGTGCATTACCTGTGTGCTTCTTCAGAGGATAGAGACGAAGACAAAGGGGTCGGGGCACCTTTATATGTCTGAAAAGTTCTTGTCTCAAGCCCTAAAGACTAGCATTATTCTGACCATCTCTTGTCAGGCTGTCCCACTATATACTACAGCGAAGGAACATATCACATAATAAACGAACAGAACATGTGAATCACGCAATGCAGCTAACTTAACTTCCTACAATTTATGCTCGTCAGCAAATAGCATGCACAAACAGACTTGTAGAGTAGCATGTATGCTACAGATATCTCTCGCGTAAACTACACTATATATAAGATTAATTCATGTTGATGGAGTGTAAGTATGAGTTTGTGCGTGTATGAGAGATGGTACCAGATGACTGAAAATGGTAATGCTGAAATTCTGAAACAGCCTTGCTGTGGAATGGTAACTGCCTCTTCCTTAGCATAGCAAGTGATGAGCGTGCCGCCAGGCTTCTCCTGTAAGAAGGCCAACCTAGAATTGACCAAGACAGAGAATAACAAGGGCCAATAATGCTTTCAGTAAGGTAGCTTTTGGTCCACATTACACCTAACCTACTGAATGTCAGGCAGGCATAGTCAAATACATGACATATGTCACATATCTCCTACCAATACCATCAGTTTGTACTAACCTAAGTCCCCCAGCTTACCAGTTCTGCATGTCAAAAGAAATGATCAAGAGATTTTTCTCCGGAAATGTGTTTCAGTGGCTACATCACTGGAAATGCACTTTCCTAAAAGAAGACACACACTGACACACACACACTTGTATTATTGTAATTATTTAAGAGAACTATCAATTTCTTTCACACATGTTGAACATTCAGAATACTTCAATATTGTGACTAGTATTTAAGTTCTAAGAAGATTTACTTGTTCTTTCACCTTTTTTTTCCTTGTAAAACAGAGGGTTCTGGACGGAGAGTTTCAGAAGGCATTCAGAGCTACTTCATGAGTCATGATCAAGAACCAGCAGAACAAGATGGCAGAAGATAGCTTCTAAAATGGATTACTTCCAGGGGAGTTCGAGGCACCATCATACTGACTTATAAGGTAAAGAAATTAACCATCATACTGACTTATAAGGTAAAGAAATTATGCTCTCCTTCTCATGCGGCAGTTGAGGCACAGAAGGGGAGGCTCACACATATTTCCCTGGCCTGTCAGCATCTGACTATCTCTATCTGTTTTTTGTTTTTTCTTGGAGAATTGAACCATGTTCACACCTAGTAAGGAATATAGTTGTTATGTGTTTTGTTAGACATACAAATTATTTCTTAAAACAAATTTTGTCTCCCTTCCCTGAATTTTGCAGTAGTTACAACTTAATGCTGCCCATTTCGACATGGCTGCCACATATTTATCCTAAAATTAACTTGGTTCTGGGATAGATTAAACATGGAGGATATGGAAGTAGTTGAATCTTCAACTTAACACTTTCATCAAAAATATGATATGTGAAACGATGTTGCAACTTATGCATTTTTAAGACAACTTTGTGAAAATTTGGCGATGGGCGTCTTTGGCTGGGATCCCAAATCATTTCTTATTCTAATACAATGCAAAAGATAACAACAAACCTTGTCAAAAAAAGAAGAAGAGATAACAACAAATGTAAATATCGAACTTGTTCATCAAAACAAATTGTTCTCAGCAGGTTACAAGAGTCACATAGACAATAAAGTTGGTCACAACAATACTGAAGGATGCTACATGACATACATAAGACTGTGACATGAACCAAAGATTTCATCACAATTTGCTGGATGGCACTCCAACACCAGAGGTCCTAACCTTCTTCTCGATCACCTTTGAGAGATCTTTCACTTCCTCCTTGGGAATATGGCGAGGGTGACTTAACCAGAGACCTCCATCGACCACCAATGTTGTCCCATTGACATATTTGCCTGCAAATCCAATTGTAGATCACATCAAATGGTTAACTTTCAGATGGAGGATAAGCCATTACTTTATTGATTTTTAATGTCTAATAATACGCATCAACGCTGGGAATGACATTGGCAAACTAAGAAATATTGATTGATCTAAAACAGCGACACCACAATAGCAGGGCTCGTTAATTTTATAACCCAGGAGATACCAACCTCTTCCAGATGACCTTCAGGTAAGCAGATGCTCAGAGCTTATTGAATTTTTACAGTTAAAAGAACTTTTGATTAATATTGGTTACAAGAAAATTGAACGCAACTGACCTGCATCAGAAGCAAGGTAGAGTGCAGCCATTGCTATGTCCCGTTTCTCCCCCAACTTAAATAAAGGCATCATTTCCCTTTTCCCCTTCCCCATTTCATCAGGTGCAAGCTTCCTCAGTCCAGGAGTGCCTCCAATTGGCCCTGGTGCAATTCCATTAACCCTAATTTCATAATCTGTTCCCCATTCCAGAGCCAATGATCTTGTGATACTATCAACGCCTGCCTGTAGAAGTCGATCCGTCAGGAGAAGTCTACTTATTTCAATCATTATCCTGAAGTTGGTCAAAGAAGTTTCAAGTACCTTAGCAGCGGAGACATGAATTTGGTACCAAGCCGCAGTGTAATGCAACGTCGCACTTATGTTAATGATGAGACCACCAGTAGAGGGGCCTTTCCCTGGTCCACCTTTTTTAAGATACTTAAGGGCTTCATAGCACATCGTGTATGTTCCCACAGTGTCAATGTCAACAACTGCACAGAGAAAATTCAGTCAATTCCAAATTATCTGAAAGAAAAAATATTAGGCACTTGTTTGTTACATAACAGACATGTTAATAGCGCAAAAATGCTCAAGCTAGCAGCCTAGCACAATTGCACAAACTACTAAAGCCACACAACTTTTCAAATGGCGTGCAAGAGAATCCTCATGTAGTGCTGCCAATGCGCATATGATTGGATCGAACAGCAAATCTCACGTGAACCAAGAACATATGGTACTATACGACGAATTACCTGTTCGGAATCCCTTGGGCGTCAGATCCTCTGGGGAAGCAAGGAAGTTGCCTGCCGCACCATTGACAAGAATGTCAAGCTTGCCAAAATGCTCAACCGTCGCGGCGAGCACTCTCGCTGCATCCTCCTGCTTGCGGACATCTCCCTCAAATCCAACAGCCTGCACGTCACACCAAAAGCTCGCATTACTACACAGTACAGGCCAACACTACTTCATCCCAAAAGAACAATAGGTTAGTGCATTTAATCATGGCGGGAAGCACGTTTCCTTGTGAATTTCGATTCATAAGATAGAGAGACATGAAGCCCAGCGCTTTTCATACTGCGCGGTCGACCGTTCCCAGCGATCAATTCCGACCGCTACAGTACTGCTACAGTACCATCACAGTACCACTACAGTACCGCTACAGTACAGCTACAGTACGTCAGAAAGTTGAAAACTGGAAGTAGAAACTTGACTGTGCTAAAGTAGAAACCTGACTGTGTTAAAGTAGAAACCTGACAATTTTCTGACAGCTTTACTGTAGCTATCAGAAATTGACCGCTGGGAAGGTCACCCGTAAATTACAGGTGCCCGAAGCATTGTACGCCGAGCAACCCAATTGGTATAGCACGAGTAAGTTCACTAATTCCCTCAACGCGTTCCTACACCGGAGGCGCTCACCAGGTATACGCCTCCCTAACAAAACTCCATTGCCTTGGATTCGATGAATCAAGACATGAAAACAGTAATCCCACACAAAATTGCAACAAATTTCCCTTCTTACTTCACCTACAACTAAGGAGACAAGAACGACCGAATTTTTTTTCCATCTAACGACCAGAAAGAGCCAATTTCTGAGCAAGGAGCCAAGACTCATGCGTCACAGTGGTGGGTAGGGTAGAGCGGAAGGGGGAGTAGATTGGAATCACCCGCAGGCCCTCGGAGCGGAGGGCGGCGACGGCCTTGTCGAGGACCTCGCGGCGGCGGCCCATGATGGCGACGTGGGCGCCGTGGCGGGCGAGCTGGGCGGCGATCTCGAAGCAGATGCCGGAGCCGCCGCCGGTGACCAGCGCCGCCTTGCCCCTCAGCACGTCCGCCCGAAACGGCGACTCCGTCGCCATCGCCTCTTCGCCTTCTTCTTCCCCTCGGCCCAGTTCCGGTGTAGAGACGCGGATGGAGAAGATGCGTAGTTAAGCGCGCTTCGTGCTAATCGCCTGCTTTGTTCCGTGTTTGGCCTCGTCTTTGACACGCGCGATGCGCCGATGTTTCTCTGATGCGTGGCTGTGGTTTTCCTCGGGACAAGCGAGCATGTTCCAACTACACGGTAATTGTTTCAGGATTTGTCATTAAGCATGCCGTAATCGCAAAAAAGACGGTCTAACTACCAATCAACCGATTTTTAACTGGTCAACGGTTACTTTTTTCTAAACCATTAAATTCTCGACGCTCAGGAAATATATTTCCAGGCCTAGCATACAAAAAACTCAATTTTCATCCTCCCTAACTCTTCCACCGCTATCATCCTCTTATCTTTCTTTTTGACAGCTGTAAATCAAATCTCTCCTCTAAACCTAATGTGACATCAATTTTTCTTCAGCATTAGCAGACATCACCCACTCCTAACCTTAACCCCAACTCTCTAGCCGTTGCATCCACATCGTCTCCGGCACCGGCTTGACGCTTGGCTCGCCCTTGCTGGTGCCGTCTCTGCATGATCACTGGCTTCGACTCACCACCGCCGGACACGAAGAAGATGGACGAGCAAGTAGAAAGAAGATTATTTTGTAAGAACAAATTTGAGTGTTGCTAAATTAAAAAATAGTCATATGTCCTTGGCATACCCAAAAAAGAAGGATTTTCTAACAGGATGTGTTGGAGGTAGATAGGGTCATTGCATCCAAACCAACAAGCAAGTCTGGTCCCGCGCATGTTCCCTCGTGCTGGCCATCACTCTTTACTAGACCTACTTGTTTGTCTTCGTTGACCAACGGCGATGAGCAGCCACCGGAGACGAGGCTGAAAATAAAAATAATCTCAACTTACGACTCCATGAACATGAAGCTTCAAAAAATTTAACTTTCAACTACAAAAATTATCAATTTTAATTACATCGAGTATGAACTTTCAATGAGTCAAAGTTTCAAACGGGCGTAGATCAACTTTTAGCTCCGTTAAATGATAGCTTTCAACTAGACCTATTACAACTTTCAATACACAAAACATGACTTTCTAACTCTATAAGAATCAACTTTTAACTACATAACTGAGATTTTCAACTAAAAACACATGAAGTTATAACTCATTGGATTGAAACTTTCAAGAGAACACACATGAGTTTTCAACCCACTTATTGCTAGATTTGAACTCCAAAAAATGATAAAAACACCTAGATTCAACGCCGAATCCTCCTACCTCCTCCTCCTGCGATGGCACTAGCAGCGTGGAGGTGTGGCAACAGCATGACGTAGGATCACATCGTTGCCCTCGGCGGTGGTCATTAACGACCTCACTGGTCAAGGGCATGATACCTTGCACTTGGAGGAAGGGGGCACACGATGGTGAAAGTGCATCTAGACTTTTAAACAGTGTTTTGGTGGTTAATGATAAATTATTAAATGACTAATGACCATTAATAAGCATGTGAACATGTTTAGTCCCATGTGAATACTAAAGAGAAGCATCGATGACCCCTCAAAAGAAAAAGAGGAAAAGAAGACGGTGAAACTCCAAGTTGTAGATTTCCTAATTTTAGTGACGCAAGTCAAATTAAGTTTAGGAACACCGTACTATTAAGAGGGGCTTGATGAACATATCGTGAGAAGAGTCTTTGTCGAGCGAAACCCATTATCGCTAAAAGCCGCAACTCAAAAACCCTCTTCTCGGATCCCAGTGGAGATCCGGACCTCAGCCCGGATAGTCCGACTGGGGGTCCGACTAATTCAGAGGAGATCCGGACCTCAGCTCGGACAGTCTAGCTGAGGGTCCGGATCGGTACTAGACTGCCCGAACCTTGGGCCCGGACAGTCTGGCCAGCAATCCGGATTCTAGCCGGACATTGGGCCGGAGGGTCCGGGCAAAATCTAGACAGTCCGGGTGAATCTTCTTCTCGTCTGATAAGAAAGATTCCCTCTGCCACCTCACCAGGTAGTCGTTGGATTTGAAATCCAGAGGGTCCAATCGAAATCCGGACAGTCCGGCTTTAGGCAGATTCCCTCAAACAGCTAGTTTTTGAGGGAGTCTCTATATAAGCCCCCTTGCTCCAAGCAAGGGAACTCTTTGCCCAACCTTTTCCCTGCCTACTCAAGAGCATTTCTCCACTCCTCCAAGCACCAAGAGAGAAACCTTGTTAGGAAGATAAATATTTGAGCGATTTGAGAATCAATCCAAGCAAAGTATTGAGTTCATCTCCGAGTGTTCATCAAGCTCATTTCTCTTGGAGATTGGGGTCTCCTAGACGGTTAGGAGTCCTTGAGAGCTCCCATTTTTATGGTGAGCCTCAAGAAAGTTTGTGAAAACCAGGATTCGCCTCCATGAGGGAAGGATCACCAACAAAAAGTCTAGGAGACACAAGAGCATCATTTAAGGAAGATAGTCAACATCATGGAAGAAGATAACTTGTTAAGTGCTCAAAGAAAATTCATTTTAAAAATCTTTGGGGAACTCTCTATACCAAAGCTCAGTGTTACTTCGGAATGTCCGAAGTCAGCCGAAATGTCGAGTGTTTGTAAGAGTAAATTTTAGCACGCTAAGTGTTGCCCTAGACCCTCCGAGTGAGATTTGTTCGGAGTATCTGGAACCTTTCAGAGCTTCTATCTAGTTGAGTTCCTGCTATCCGGACCTTCCAAGTGAAGTTTGTCCGGACACTCTGAGTAAAGACGGAGCTTTTGTCCAGAAATTATTTTTTATCGGACCTTCCGAGTGAGGGTGATCCGGACTGTCTGAAGTCTACACAGTAGCTTTGTCTAGAGTATTTTATGTTGTTTAGAATTTCCAAGTGAGGTTTGCCCACACTTCGAGTTATCACAAAGCTTTTCTACTGAAGCCCTAGATTTTCGTCCAGACCTTCTGAGGGAAGTTCGTCTGAAATCTCCGAGTCATGACTTAGTCTCTATCACAGTGCTTTCTTTTTGCTACGTCTAGCACCTCCAAGAAAACCAAGTTGGCTCCACTTTTGCCTGTTTGGAACCTCTGAGCGAGGATCTCCTAAAAGTTCTGAGTTAATTTGTGTTTTGGGACAAAATGGTTGGTTTAGTTCGGCACCTCCGAGTGTCATTGGTTCAGATCCTTCAAATGTTGGATTTTGCTAAGGTTTTAAACTTTTCGGTATGTCCGAGCTGCACTCTCAGCGTAGTGTTTTTCTCCCAAACTAGTTATTGTGTTTGAACCCCGAAACCTCCAAGCGAGGTTGTCCAGAACCTCCTGACGATGTTTCTTTGTGAGAACGACTAGATTTTTTTTAGAACGACTATATAAGCCACCACCTTCCTAAGGTAGATGTAATCCTTTGCATTCCAAATCATGAGCTGCACATTTGCTCTCCTCTTCTTGCCATCTTGTGAGAGTCTTTGAGAGGGAGAAATCTTGAAGATTTTGATTGAATTTCCATTGAGCATACAAGTAAGAGATCACCTTCAAGCTAAGACCAAGTTCTTATTATTCTTGGAGATTATCGCCTCATAGATGGTTAGGTGTCATTCGGAAGTCTTCAAACTTGTGAAGAAGCCAAATTTGTGAAGGTTGGAGTTCACCTATCACAAGGTGAAGAGCTGTCATAAGAGAAGGGAAGCTTCGCATCAGCAAGCTTCTTAAGGAAAGAGCATGATTCGGTGCCTGTTTCAACCCCCTGGGACAGCCTCTCTCAAGCTAGATTTCCCGCACAGACTTCTAGGAAAAAACTACGGATACTCTAGGAACACCCTGAACCTTTAGCCTTTGTTCATATTCTCTGAAAATGGAACTATCGGAGTCCCTGAACCTTGGCCAATATGATCTCTCACACCTAGACATAAAGTCTAGCGACAACTTACACCAAGACAAACTACCACCAAAGCTTTCGACCACTCACAGCTCGGAACCTCTTGACAAGCTAGAACACCAAGATCTAGCACCTCCACTACAAAGGAAACACGACAACAAGCAACACATGCAATTGTTTGAGCACTCGACACTCGACATGATCAAGCTACTCCTCCGACAGTCTCTCTTGATAGTACAGCTATCTATCCTATGATCGGGTCTCCTTCCAAACTCTTTGAGATCGATAAAATAGGAAAACCTAATCTAGGTATTCATTTTCCTTGAGCATTCCACCTTGAGCCTGACAACGTGCATCATCCTTACTCCAAGCTAGAATCACCTTGATCACCATTGCTATATGAATTCTTTCATCTAGCTCCCCTGTAATCCCTTATGGAAAGTTTTCTGTTGAAATTATCTTCACTTGATGGACCGCAAGCTTCAAGCATATAATTTCTCATGATTCTTATCTTGAACTTGCTCTTCTCAACCTTTTGATGCAAGCCCATGAGTACACCTAACCCGCACGCACACTCTTACACATATAGAATGGCTTAATTCATATAAAGCAATAGATAATTGCTTATCGAGTCCACTTGATCACACTATGACAAGTGGTACAATATTTACGCTCATATTTTGACCATCTTAAGTCTAATCCTTGTACTTCATAATGGTCAACCTTCACCTTTTCTTGAGCTTCACCATGGTCATATATGGTTCAAACTGAGAACCCATTATTGACTCGTAAAGGCTCACTTCTTGACATATTTCTTTATCTCTTGAAGCCATACATTGAATTCTTCTCTTGAATTCCTTGCTCCAAGATCTTGATCATCCATGATCATCTTGATTTACACCATGAACTTCATCTAGGTCATCTCCATTTATCTTGATGCATATCTTTGAATTGATGGCATTTATCCTTGAGTCCATCCAATATCCTTCATGCATCACCTATAGAACATAACTTCATATTCAACTCAAGAAACCGTTAATCCATAGAAATTGTCATTAATTACCAAAACCACATAGGCGATAGTTGCACTTTCACTACCAACCTAGGCGTACCTGCCTCGCGAGAGTCCAGCTCTCTCCTCTCCTCACTGTTTTCAGCATCGTGTCAGCATTGGCACCGCGCGCCACCTCCATCTCACCTCTTCCCCTCCTTTGCCTCCTATTTTTGTACCCAAATCTGCCATCTGTATCGTGCTACCCCTTCCTGTGAACAATGACTATGTCGTCATGGGTCCACCACCACCCCATCGTGCCTCTAAGCTAGGAAGAGGGGAACCAATGAAACAAAAACTAGCAACTACCCACTATGGCTCCACCATCAAAGAGGAAAGAGGGGAGGGGTCTTGCCAAAGAGCAACACAAATTTTGGGTGGTTTTCAAAGAAAAAATTTGACCGCCAATGATTCGGATATTCTTCTGTCACTCTAGATAATTAATCTTTTGTCGTTTGCCACTACTGACCATTTTCTCCATCCCTTTTTATACCTTCCCTAACTTCTTCTTTGGCTATGGCTCATTGTTGTTGACATCCACCGCTCTGCCTGACCACCATGAGCTTAGGCATGGTAGGCTATGTTTCCATGAGCTCTAGTGTGATGAGGCCAATGTAAGCAGAAGTATTGCATATGAATAGACATGGCAAAGGACTCAGATCTAGATGAGAGCAGTGATCAAGAGGGGAGAGGTCAAGGATGGAGACGACAACAACAACATGAACACACAATCTTGGCCATGGAATCATGCAAAGGACTCTCTCTGTGGCGTACCCGGTTTTAAGGCCGGATACTCCCTTGTGATTACTGTACCGGTCCTTGGATCAGTAGCCGATACACACAAGTTAACCTGTATATCATTGTCATACATACGAATATCAGTATACTCCATGTAAATAGACTGTCAAGGTCGATTGTCTGATACCTGTAGCCCCACGACTATAAACTTGCAGCGGAAAAATCAAGCGGTGAGGTGGCCCATCAATATGCCATACCCAACAGGCAACTGATTGGGGTTACGCCCTAGCTGTCGTATTCGTAATCGTATCTTCTGAATTGCTGTCTCCTTCGTCTGGCCAAATCAACAAGCCAGGTGAGTACTTTGAATGTACTCGCAAGCTATTCCCGCAGGAGTATTATACGGCAATATTTCATGCAAGGTGTACTTCAAGGAATAGCTCTATCCTAAGTTGCAGGTTGTGCGGAAATGTAAGTTTTCAATTTAAATACGAGTATAGTAGATTCCAAAGTAGTTTTGTGAATCAAAGCAAATTCAAAGAAACAAAACTTCTCTTGAGGTAGACCCAGCTACCTCCTTTCCTTGTCTCAAGTGATAGCTCAGTCCATACTATCCCGGATAGCACGGCTAGCCTCCGCTTAACTCAGTTCTCAGCCCGTACTATCCCGGATAGTACGGCTAGCCTCCTCCTCCTGCAATTCCTTGCTACCAGCCGTGTAGCGTAAATTGCACCCTGTGGACACATCATGCCCACGTCCTTAATCCCTTTCCCAAGCTTTCGTAAACAAAACTCAGTCTAACCAATGTGTGGCCTTGCCAGTTCATGTCCATGACCGAGGACGCAGCTATTCGAATAGTTTTTAACACTCTGCAGAGGTTGTACGGCTTTACCCACAAGATGTAAGTCCCCCTTGTTGCCAGAGCTCAATAAACACACTCCACAAGGTGTGCCGGCAGGGTTATTACAACAAGACCTTTCTCCCGCTTTCGTACTAGAGCTGGACCCGCTAGGTGGGTAACCCAACTTTCGCGTCCCGGACCAAAAATGGGACTCCCCACCCTTGTGTCGCATCAACACCCAAACGCCCAGCGGTGCTGGATCTCTAGGACTTTAACCACCTAGTCACATACTTCCTACTTCCCACAGGTCCATACCCTAATACTTGCTGGGGTACCAAGCCAAGTCCTTCCCATAAAGGACATGTGGACGTATGGTGAGGAACTGGTTTAGCGGCACTTAGGCCCGGTCCTTAGTTGATTCGAGCAAGACTCCATTTTCGACTCCATGTTCGTCCTGGACGACCATGCCACCATCAGGTACTCTACACCCCCGAGCTACCCTTAGCATTCTCACCCGAATCAAAATCATCTCCAATTTTATTTGGGGTTTGACAAACATTTCTTTCAAATGCCACCTCGGATAACACATGCTTTCCGAGGGTTTTATTTCCCATGTCCCAAAGGGGTTCGTGTATTTCGAGCAAAATTTAGTTTTGACTACAGCAGGTCTAAACATGGTTAATGCCTATAGTCTTAGTACTTTTGTCGGTTGCAGAATAACCGACTAATATACCTAGGGTTACAAGGAATCGGATATTCGGACCTAAGTCATATGCATCTATAGGGTATAACTAGATCTACATGAAATACCGTTGATATCCACATAGCATGCAAGTTTCGCAAACAAAATAATTAAATTTCGCACATATGGGATTCGACATGATCAAAGTAGGAATGCTTGCCTGGCAATATTGGCCGAGTCGCGACCCTGAACTTGATACGGTGATGACTTGGTTTCTTCCGGCACGGTATTGCAATGTCGTAACTACATGTCGTAAAAACATCGAATAAGAACCGGCACGAGGATAAACCAAATAAGAACCGCACACACACACTCATGAACTTGAAATTATGCATTCTAGACCTAGTTGTTTATTAGGTTTTGCAAAAAGTGGAGAAGGAATCTCCGTCACATGAAATAAGGATCCTCGCAGAGGCGGAAACCACAACTTGGTTGATTAATCGATCTATTAGTACTTTCGACACTCTAGGTTTTCATATGTTAGTCGTCCAGGAGTTTACTAACTCTAAAGACATTCTTTAAGAGGAATCATTCAAAACATTTTCGGATGCACTTGGTAATAGGAATTATTTAAAAGGGGATCGAGGTGACGAGGATTTCTTAGTATCTTTACTAGTCTGGTTTGAAATCCCTTTTTGACCTCAAGCTATACTGGAACCAATTTATTGTATATGATCTTAATGTCGGGGAAAAAAATATTTATTTCGTTTGGGCTATACATGAAAAGGTATATATACATAAGGTAATTATATTTGAGTTAAACTAAAATTTGAAATTCAATTAGTTTCAAAAATTATGAAACCTACGCAGATGGATAGATTTTGCATTTTTAGGAATGTAGGAAAAAGAACCACTCCATTCGGAGTGGTAACGGAGGAGAAACGGGCTTCCGAAGTTTTGCCAGGAGAGAAAAAGGAGGGGGGGGGGAAATGGTTCTGGAGGTGATGTCGAAGGCGTAAACTTGGAACACGCCTTCAGGTAGAGGGAGTGGCCATGAGTCTGGTGCAGGGGAAATACGCTTCCCCAAGGGTGCAGCGTACTCTTCAGAGACTTTAGAGAAAATACGTATTCGGAACAAGGATTGCGCAAAAAAGGAGAACCCGCCTTTACTAGTCTGACCACGGGTTGCGCGGGAGTCAAAAAGGGCCCATGGCCTGTCGGTCGGTGGCTTGCCTCACGGGATGGATGGGGAAGTGAAGGGCAGGGGTAGGTGTCAGTGGCTTACTCCGGTCGCGCCTGAAGCGACAACAACGGGACGTCGGTGGTAGGCGGCGGCCAAGGGGAGGGGCGGACACGAAAGCAGCCCGGCCGTGGTGGCGGCCGACTCCGGCCGCAGCCGGGGCGGTGGCAGCCGAGGGCCCCAAAGTTTGGCAACGCTGTTGAGGATGAACTCTGGTGGAGATGCTCCCCTTGTCAGGCGGTGGTGTCGGGTAGAGGCTCCGAGGCCGGGATCTTGCCGGGACGAACCTTGCTGGCGGTGGCTCATTTGCTGGCGTGCTCTAGCTTAGCAGCTACGTGAAGCGGCCATGGCTACTACGGTGAAGCCACTCGAGGAAGCTGCAGAGGAGCTCGGGGTAGGGAAGCTGGAGCTTGGGGTCGGGCTACGGTTGAGGGTGGACGCAGATCCAGCGGCAAGGGGTGGTGGCCCGAGGGCGGTTGCTGTCACTGGTTGGGGAAGGAGGGGGCGGGGACTCTCTGGTAGGTGGCGGTTACCGTTGTGGTGACGGGGTGACGGCGTGGTCTGTGTTTTCGGTAGCTGGTGGCTTGACTGGGGAAAAGTTCACCGGTGCGAGGGAGAGCAGGGAACAAGTGGCGATGGAGAAGAGGGTGCCCAGAAAGCTCGGATGGATGGTAGCGGAAGGATGATGAGCTCGGTATTGAGAAGAGTCTGGCAGCGGAATGATTGGGAGGGAGCTCGCCGGTGCCGGTCAAGTGTTTGGGAAGGACTTGCCGGGAGCAGAGTGGAGATTAGGGAGTGCCGAGCTTGGGTACTGGAATAGGGAGATAGCTACTGAAGCTTGGGTGGAGCTTGGGGAGTAGGGAGGAGCAATGGAGGAAGGGGCTCGGTTTGATTGGAGAGCAAGACAATGATTGCTTGGGAAGGGAAGTGGATGAAGAAAACGGAGAGAGAAGGTAGCTCGGGAGGAATTGGAAGGAAAAGGAGGGGGAGGAGTTTGTTTGAGAAGGTAAGGAGTAGGGGAGAGCTCGAGTGTGCAGGTGGGATGGGAGGAGCACTTCGGCTTGAGGAGGAAGAGTTAGCTTGGATAGCAAGAACGAATAGGGAAAGGAGAGCTTGCGGCAGTGGAAGCTTGGTTGAAGACTAGAGGGAAAGAAGAAGGAATGGGGAGGAAGAGAGCTACTCGGCTTTGGGGAAAATGGAGCTTGGCTTGCTGTGTTGAGAAGAAAACGTGGCAGGGAGAGGACGAGTTATAGGAGAGTAGATAGGTAGATAGCTGATGCTGTGGGGTGCAGTAAAAATTGGGCACCGAACGCAGACGTGGAAAGCATGGTCCAGTGCTCATCTTCAATGAGAGAACATGAGGGACAAGCAGGGGAATAAGGATTGGGAAGAAAGAGGTGAGGTGGAACAGCCCAGCTTGGTTTTTAAGGAGAGCAACAGCTGATCTTAGCTGTTGTGGTTGCTCAGGAGAATAGTAGGAATCGGGCACCGTCTGCTGCAGTGTTGGTGGTGCGGTTCTGCATGTCCATGGATGAGCAGGTACTACAGGGTGTAGCTACAGCAGAAACTCGGCACCGATGGTTGTAGCAAAAGGGAGGAGTTGGACACTGATTTTATGCTGAGGATAAGGGATAGCTCTACGTGTTCATACAGGAGCTGTGAATTTAGGCACCGAATGGTACCAATGGGTGGCGTGGCGCATAGCCGGTAGGATTCGGGGAATTAAAGAGGAGATATGGATTGGCTAGCCGGGGCTGTAGGAAATAGTAGAATGTAAACGCCGACTTGTATCTTGACAAGAACATAGGACAGGTATCTGGCCAGCACGAAAAAGAATAGCGCAAGCCCTGATATTTTGATCAAAGTTTTGGGAAAGATATTTTAAAGGGGAGATATAAAATTTATTGCAGAAAAGAAATTGGACTTGCGAGGAGAATGTTCGGCAGAAGTTTAAAGGTTTGAAAGCTTAAGATAGAAGAGATTAAGCTTGCCTCGGATTCATGCGATCATCTTTGGGTAGTTCCTTGGAAATGGTTATTTTATAGGAACTGTAGTGTGGTGTTTGAGTATGTGAATCTTTAATTCCACTTGAAAATTTTATACTATACGTTACCTTATTTTCTTGGAAATAGGTTTAGGCTCTACAAGGTGCCACAATAATGTGTTTGGAGTTTACTCCTACTCGGAAGAAGCGAGCTAAGATTTCAGAGTGTATGCGCCCACATACACTCAGGAATTCAAGCGTATATATGGTGGCAATGAAGTTAGAATAGACATAAGAGGTCGTGGTGTGCTAGGGTTTGGGGAATATCACCAGTATACTCATATATATGCTTAAAATTGCAGCAGAGTCAAATGATAAGTTACGGTTTTGATTCGTAGTTCGGGAAGAAGGAAGTAGGGTTTTGCGTACATGCGCATATGTAAAAACAGTATATATGTGCACGCACTCATGATAGGACATGACGAAGTAGGTGGCAGAAGGTCACGTCATTCGGAAGAGGTTTACAACATATATATGTCTCAATTTCACAAAAACACTGCGTGGGTACTTAGCTGCAGATGTTGGCCGAGATTTCACCGACTAGGGAGAAGGAAGGGGAGCAAGGGAGGAAGATTTTTGGCTTGCCTTGCTTTAGGGTTTAGCAGAAGTATGATTTGAATAAAAGTTTTAATCAGGTGTAATTCAGTTATCGTTATCAGTAAAAAGTTTTTGAAAGTCCTAATTTTCGGGTTTTGGAAAACCGGGGCGTGACACCCTCTCTCGTGTCTCCACGACAAGTGATGTGATTTCTACCGGGTAGCTACTCGAGGAGAGGGGGACGTCAAGGTGAAGACGTGGAGAGATGCGGGTAGGTCGCATTGGAGCTTTGTAGTGATGGGAGGCTAACTACAAGATTAAGCTCGGCGACCATGGCTGGGAGGAACAGAGGGAAGAAGTTGGATGAGTCATGTACGTTGGCCATACAACATTTGCCTTGTAGACAAGTCTACTCTATACAGATGATTGTATACGGGCCCCTATTTGGAGCCCAAGCACCAGAAGCCTATTTAAATAAAAGGAAAATGGAGAACGAAAACGTATACTTAGCCCCCATGAGCTATTGTCCAAAGGACACTTTATCCCTCAACTAATTTTTGGGACACTTTATCCCTTAAATTATCAAAATTGGTGCAACTAACCCATTGACCCAGTTTTGGAGGATGGTTTTGCCATGTGTACACATACATGGCACTAACATAGCATTTATTTAGGAAATAAATATTCTTCTTGTCTTTTTCCTATCACTATCACGTGAGGTCTGCTCATTAGAGCTTCTTCAACCTCCAGCTCTCTCTCTCATCTCCCTTCTCTCTCTCCCATACACGGCGAGATCCATCAGCATCCTCACCCATTAGCCACCCCCTCCTACCTTTGCCACACGGGCTGCACACCAGTCCATTTCATCCCACTTAGACGCTACCTCCCTGTGGCGTACCCTGTTTTTAGGCCGGATAAACCCTTGTGTTTACTGTACCGGTCCCATAATCAGTAGCCGGTACACACAAGTTAACCTGTATATCAAGGTCATACACACACTTATTAGAATATGTACATAACTGATCTTCGAGATTGAAAAGTTATACCTTTAGCCCAACGATTAAAAATCTTGCAGTGAAAATCAAACGGTGGGGTGGCCCATCAATATGCCATTCCCGACAGGCAACTGACTGGGGGTTTCGCCCTAGCTTTCGCGGATACTGTCGTTGCTTTCGAGCTGTCGGCCCTTCTGTCTGGCCAAATCAACAAGCCAGGTGAGTACTTTGAATGTACTCGCAAACTCTCCGCCAGGGAGATTATCACAGAGATATGCATGCACGGGTATAACAAGAATTGGGCTCTAGCCTATGTTTGAAATACGTAAATAGATATTAAAAGCAGGTTTCAAAAGTTGTCTCGGTGCATCGAGACGAGGTACCTGTTTCCATCATTCTTCCTGCTACAACGGGAAGGTCATCTCGGTGCTTTCTGCTACAACAGAAAAGCCTGGTAATTACCCGCTTCAACGGGGAGACATATGCTCACCCGCTACGACGGGGAATTGTATCTGCGAGTTTCCGCTATAACGGAGAACTCTGTAATCACCCGCTACAACGGGGAGTCTTGGCTCACCCGCTACGACGGGGATATCGACGGTTACCCGCTTCAATGGGAACCCTTTCTTCACTCCTCCCGCTACAACGAGAGTCTTTCCAGTCACCCTACGAACACGGCGGATCGTGTCCTTAAACCCATAACCCATTTTTGACTTTGAAAGCCAGTCTACTTTAGTGTGGCCCAACCAAGTTCGTCCTTGACCGTGGACACGGCTATTCGAATAGTTTTAACCCTCTGTAGAGGTGGTACGGCTTTACCCACACGATGTAGTTCACCCTGGGCATACTGCGCGCCGCATGCTACCAGAGCTAGTACAACGAGACTCTTCACCGGAGTAAACCCAGCCATGAACCCGCCAGAAGGACATGTTCCACACCTGGCTTGAGTCAGTATCATCGCTTGCAAGGAGATTGGTGTTCCAACTTTGTGGCGAACAGACATCGCTCCAACGGGAACTGTTCTCTATAGAGGCTACAACCTCATCTGCACACTTCTCCCTGCCTACAGGTTCATGCTAGTTCAGACCGGGTACTAGATCAAGTCCTTCCCATAAAGGACATGTGGACGTATGGTAAGACTTGGCCAAACGGCACTTAAGATCGGTCCTTATGTGATCCGAGAGGGACTTCACACCTCACCCATAAACAGGCAACGAGAACCACGCCGGGCATTACCTCGCTTTTAAACAAACTCCCTGCTTTTCCTCCTTCATTTCCGACCCGGATCAAAATCTTCTCCATTTTCATTTTGGTTTCACAAAACCTTTTTACGGTAAAATATCCCAACACATGGATATACTACCTTCATACTCCTTCGGACACGACGGTCCGTTTTCAATCTTTTGCCACATGAAATATAGGGGTAATCCTTCCTTTTTGGAAAAACCTAATTTTACTACTGCAGGGCTAAGCATACCTACATACACTACCCTAGGTTTCTGGTAACTTTTTCGGAATACATAGTCCTTAGGGTGACAAGGAATATAGGATCAGACTAGGGTTTGCTAAGTGTCGGACATAACTAGGCTACATAAAATAACGGGTATAAAACATAGCATGCATGTTTCGTAAAACAATTTTTTTTTGTAAACTTGGGATTCAACATGATCAAGGGTGGAGAGCTTGCCTGGCGTTATCGGCCGAGTGCTGGTCTCGAACTTGGCGTGGCGACGCGTTGGTTCTTTTCGACGAGGTATCGCAACGTCGTAACTACACGTTAGAAAATCATCGAATAAATGACGGCGTGAGGAAGATCCAAACAAGAATCAAACATACACGCAAGAGACATTGAAAACTAGGTACTGAACTTAGAGACATATTTAGGGTTCTCAACACGATGTGATGGAAATGTCATCACATGACTTGAGGCTTTTGAATATTGAAGACTAGGGTTCATGTTTTTACAAGCTTATCACATTTAAATACTTTAATGCACTTATTTTATCTAGTTATAAAACATCATTGATGTTTCTAGGGTTTATACTAGTCGGGCTATGCTCAGAGAATTAAACATTAGGCATAGGTTTGAATAATATGATCTGGACTGAATTTACATAATATAGTTTTCAGGAAAAATTCATATGATCTTAATAGAAACCTTTGTCCTTTTCTGATTTCATCATGAAAGAGCTTAAGTACTAAATGCTTCACTAAGCTAGTATGTTACAAGGGTGATTAACAAACCTTGGTTGTCCTAGGCAAAAGTTTAAATGAAGTTGTTCACGTAAATAAATGTCTTTGCGAGGACTTGAGTTAGGGTTATAGAGTTTCAACCTTCTATACCGTGGGGATATTTGGGTTTTTAACATCACTTGGGTCCAGAGAGGAGAGGAGCCGAGAGTGCTTGTTAGGGCCAAACTGGAGTGTGCGAGAAGTAGGCGGGGTAAAGAAGGCGGCGATAGCTTCCTCGCCGCGGCCGTCGGTGGGTTGCCGCGGCAGGAGCAAGGTAGCAGCGGCTATTACCGTGGGCTGTCACGGCGGGAGAAAAGGGCAGCGGCAGTACCTTGCCGTGGTAGGAACAAGATGGCAATGGCAGCTATTTGCCGTGGCAGGAGTAGCTTGCCGCGGCAGGAACTAGGCAGCAGCGGCAAGGTCTTGGGCGCCACGGCGGGAGAAAGTGGGCAGCGGTGGCAATGGCTTGCCACAGCAGACGCTAGGCGACAGCGGTAGTTGCTTGCCGCGACAGGAGCAAGGCGGCGGTGGCAGAAGAGAGTTGCCGCGGTAGGAGCAAGGGGCAGCGGCAGCAGCCATCGATGCCGCGGCAGGAGCGAGGCGACAACTGCAGGGAGCGCGGCAGCGGTGTGAGTGGCGTGGGCTTGCCGCGGCAGGGGCTAGGTGACTGCGGCAGCAACTGAAGGCTACCGCGGTAGCGTAGGGTGGAGTGCGGCAGCAGAGGTGGTGGCAGCAGAGGGAATAATGGAGAGTTAGTGATGCATGGGAAGCAGGAGAGGAGTTCGAGCGCCTGGTTGCCCAGCTTGAGGTACTGAATGAAGAAAGAGATTCCCAGGGATGGGAGGAGTAAGCAAGGAGAGAAAAGAAGTTTGGCTGAGAGCTGAGAAAAGTTTAGGAAGAAGTGGTGGGAGCTTTTGAGCAACTCGGTGTGAGGGGAAATCTTGAAGAAGAAGTAGCTCAGTTGAGCCAGGGGGTAGAAGAAGGGAGCTTGGGGCAGGACAGTGAGCAGCCTGGTTTAACTTGGAGCTTGGGGAGCCAAGAGGAGAGAGAAGTGGCAGGCGAGCTCGGGAGAAGAACTAAGCTTGGAAAGAGGTGGAAATGGCGATGGGGCGCTCTGGTTGTTTGCTGCTCAGCCTGAAGAACTGAATGAAGAGGTAGACCGTGCTTGGGGTTGGCTCGGTATAGAAGTGAAGAAGAGAGCAGTTGGGGAGTAAATGCGAGTACTGATTGGTGTTGGTATTGCAGGTGCAGAGAAGGGGAGAACTGGAGAGCTGCTCGGCTGCAGGAGAAGCAATGGCGTAGGGGAAAAGCAATGGAGAGGTGGGTAGCTCTGTTGATAAAGAAGGGAGAAAGGGAGTAGGTAGGCAGTCAGTTGTGTTGCAGGAGAGCAAAGAAAAGGGGGCACCGCCACTGTTGGAGAGGAGAAGATGGCACAGTATGGGAGAAAAGGATTGGGGCAGTTGACTTAGCAGGTACTGGTGGGAAATGAAGAAGAGTAGGAGCTTGAGAATTGCTTGGCGTGTAGAGGGACAGCACATGCATGGCAGGAGAAAAAGGAGCTGCTGCCCAGGGTGGCTTGGAGTGTGGCAGTGAGGAACCTGAAGTAGCTGGCATGCTGAAGAAATAGATGGGGGCAGCGGTGTAGGAGCTTGAGTGCTGGTTTGGTCTTAGGAGGAGTAGGGAAAAGGAAGCACATGGGCAGTACTATGCTGCGGCAGGACCTGCTAAAGAGTTCAGGTGAGTTAGGCCAGGTCTCTTGGTAGGGAGTTTTATGAGGTGCCGTAGAGCAATGGCAAAACAATCGAGCCAGGGTGAGATGCCTCAAACAAAGCTAGATGCCGTGTGCCGTTGAAATTCATTGTCTGCTGGACGTGGCAGGAAAAAGAAGAGTGGCGTGGCTCGTTGCCACAGCAAAATAGAGTTGTTTGAGTTGGTACGTTCTGCATGTACTCAGAGGATAGGGAGGACCCAGGTATAATGCATGGACTAAATATTTGGTCAAATGGCCGAGGGAGAATATGCTTGAGTAGAGAAAATTTCATGGATAGAGACGATGTGAAACGAGGGGCAGCAGAACTAGGGTTTCAATGTATGTTGTGCGTGGTTGCATATATATACGCACGGATATGGAATCACGAATGTATGGTTCGAATAATTGACTAGATAAAAAGGGACCAGAGAGGAATTTGGGTCTTGGATGTCTCATTTTGTTCGAAAGAATTGAACCAGAGCTCAGAGTGTATGTACCATGTACCCTAGAAATTTTAGTATATATATATAGGGTTGCAACAGGGATGGTATAAGTTTGACAGTGCGCGGCGGTCAAGGCTTGCGAATTGGCATCCGCAGACATGTGTACGCATATACATATATACTTAAGGTTGATGGTGGAGGCAACGGAGGGGCCGAGCAGTCAAGATTCTCAGAGGACAAGGATGAAGTGAAGGCCGGCGCACAAGTGTCCAAGCTCAATGGACCTTACAGATTCAGGAGAGGGAATGACCAAAAACAGCGGAGGGGTATATATTAGAGTATACGCTCTAAGAGAGAGAAAAGGTGGTAGGTTACCCTCAGAGATATATACACATCTATACATGCACACTTAGGATAATGCACGTATATACAAAGAGTCTTCCGCGAGAGGACAAAGAAGTTAGGCCCTTAGGTTTCACTTCTGCTTGAAGGATTCGATATAGAGTTCAGAATGTATGTGCATACATACACTTGGAAATTTTAGCATATATAGGGTTTGCATGTGGACGGAATGGATACGCGAGGTTACGGTGTGCTGTGGTTTGATTTCTGCCACTGGTACGTGCATATATACATGCATGAGGTTTGACGACAGAAGGGGAACCGGGGGTGCCGAGGATTAGGGTTTGCATATGTGCGTATACATAAAGGCAGTATATATGTGCTCATACTCGCGATAGGACATGGCGGAGCAGATGGCAGAATTTCAAGTCATTCAAAAAAAGTTCATGACGTATATATGCTCCAATTTCACTAAAGTACCGTGTGGGTACTTAGCTGCAGATGTTGATTTAGGTTGCACCGACTAGATGGAAGGGAGAGGGATGCCGAAGGTGTGTTCGTGGCGGAATGCAAGGACAAATGGTCCCGCATGGAGATAAGATGTAAGGCAAGGTTTGCATAACTTGTCGGACAGAGCTTCGGCAGAGCAGAGATTAAGGAATTAGGACGGAGGGGGAAGATTTTGGTCGTCTCACTTTAGGGTTTTGCAGAAGCTTGTTTTGAATAAAAGTTTTAATCTGGTATATTTAATCAGCCTTATTAGCAAAAGTTTTTGTTGGCCCTAATTTTTAGGTTTTGGAATTCAGGGTGTTACACTCCCCTATGTGTTGTCAGCCACCCCTGCTTGCTATGTGTTCACACAAGCTTCGCAGTGCCATGGCCAGAGTAACAATCAGCACAACGGTCGCCTCTGCACGATTCCTTCCCTCCATAGCTCCTCCCTGTCTCCAAGAGCATGAATCCACGATTAGTTGGAGCTCCCACGCACCCCATCGTCTGCATCAACCATACCTTCTCCAACTTTGTCCAACCCGGTGCCGCATGTTGATCTCCATGTTTAGATCCAATTCATTCCATCCACAATATCTACTCATCCTCCTTTGCATTGCTCCATGATCAATTTCATGATCTTGCGTCCATATTGTCGTATCATGTCCACGACGGGCAGATGAGGCATAGTAGCTACTTGGACAAGGAGCTCACCTAGTGCTTGCTTGGGTTCCTGCATGGCCACTATGACGCATGACAATAGAGACGACACAAGTGAGCTCAAGTCAAGTCTGGAGCTGTCCTCGTGCTACTAGTCGGCACCAGCGAGGAAGGACAAGAGACATGGAAGGACGGGAGAAAGGATGGATTAGAGAGAGAGGGCTGAAGGCCCAATGAGTAGGCCCCATATGGCGGTGACACAAAAAAGAGAAATATTTTTTGATTTTTATTTGCTGAGTTGGACGCTATGTCAATGCCATGTCTATGTTCACATGGCAAAACCACCCTCCAAAATGGGGCTGGGGGGCTACTTGCGTCGGTTCTAGTAGTTCAGGGGGTAGAATGTCCCAAAAATTAGGTTAGGGGGTAAAGTATCCCTTGGACAATACTTTGGAGGGTTAAGTATATGTTTTCCTTCTCCCTTCTCCTCTCTTTTAAATGAGCTTCCGGTGCTTGGGCTTCAAACAGGGGCCTATGTGCAGTCATTTGTATAGCATAGATTTGTCTACAAGGCAAATCTTGTATCAACATACACGACTCATCCAACTCCTTCCCTCTACTTCTAGTAGTGCACAAAGGAGGATGAGTAGATAGTGCGATGGAAGGAATTGGATCTAAACTCACCAAGCGTGGAGATCGATAGGCGGCGACAGGTAGGACGAAGTTGGAGAAGGTATAGTTGATGCAGACGATGGGGTGTGCGGGAGCTCCAACTAGTCGTGGATTCGTGCTTTTGGAGATGTGGAGGAGCTCTGTAGGGAAGGAATCGTGTAGAGGTGACGTTCTGCCAACTGTGTACTTTGGCCATGGTGTCAGCGATGCTAGCATGAACGTGCAGCTAGCAGGGGCGGTTGACGACACACAGGGGAGGGAGGGTGGAAGTGGGATGGAATGCACCGGTGGGTAGCCATGTGGCAGAGGCAGGAGGGGGCGGCTGATGGGTGAGGATGTGTGGAGTACCTGGTTTTTAGGCCGGATAAACCCTTGTGTCTACTGTACCGGTCCCATGATCAGTAGCCGGTACACACAAGCTAACCTGTATATCAAGGTCATACACGCACTTATTAGCATATGATATAAAACCGATCTTTGAGATCGAAAAATTATACCTTTAGCCCAATGGCTAAAAATCTTGCAGCGGAAATCAAATGGTGGAGTAGCCCATCAATATGCCGTTCCTGACAGGCAACTGACTAGGAGTTTCACCCTAGCTTTCGCGGATACCGACGTTGCTTTCGATCTGACGCCCTTTTGTCTGGCCAAATCAACAAGCCAGGTGAGTACATTGAATGTACTCGCAAACTCTCCGCCAGGGAGTTTATCACAGATCTATGCAAGCATGGGTATATTGAGAATCGGGCTCTAGCCTATGTCTCATGTTGTGCGGAAAGTAAGTTTTCACTTGAAATATATAAATATATATTAAAAGCAGTTTTCAAGAGTTGTCTCGGTGCATCGAGACGAGGTACCTGTTTTCATCATTCTTCCCGCTACAACGGGAAGATCATCTTGGTGCTTTCTGCTACAACAGGAAAGCCTGGTAATCACCCGCTTCAACGGAGAGACATATGCTCATCCGCTACAACGGAGATATAGTGATTGCCCGCTACAACGGGGAATCCTAGGGTTTGCCCGCTTCAACGGGGAAACCCCTTCTTCACTCCTCCCGCTACAACGGGAGTCTTTCCAGTCACCCTGCGAACTCGGCGGATCACGTCCTTAAACCCTTAACCACATTTTAGGTTTTGAATCCCAGTCTACTTTAGTGTGGCCTAACCAAGTTCGTCCTTGACCATGGACACGGCTATTCGAATAATTTAAACCCTCTGCAGAGGTGGTACGGCTTTACCCACACAATGTAGTTCACCCTGGGTACACTGGGCCCGTATACTGACAGGGCTAGTACAACGAGACTCTTCACCGGAGTAAACCTAGCCATGAACCCGCCAGAAGGACATGTTCCACACCTGGCTTGAGTCAGTATCATCGCTTGCAAGGAGGTTGGTGTTCCAACTTTGTGGCGAACAGACATCGCTCCAACGGAAACTGTTCTCTACAGAGGCTACAACCTCACCTGCACACTTCTCCCTGCCTACGGGTTCATGCTAGTTCAGACCGGGTACTAGATCAAGTCCTTCCCATAAAGGACATGTGGACGTATGGTAAGACTTGGCCAAACGGCACTTAAGATCGGTCCTTATGTGATCCAAGAGGGACTTCACACCACTCCCGTAAACGGGCAGCGAGAACCACGCCGGGCATTACCTCGCACTTAACAAGCTTCCTGCTTTCCCCTTCAC
This sequence comes from Stipa capillata, assembly GCA_019208055.1. NCBI lineage: Eukaryota > Viridiplantae > Streptophyta > Magnoliopsida > Poales > Poaceae > Stipa > Stipa capillata. Next base: position 303,744 of record JAGXJF010002068.1, on the reverse strand, counting down.
TTCCGACCCGAATCAAAATCTTCTCCATTTTGTTTTGGTTTCACAAAACCTTTTTATGGTAAAATATCCCAACCCATGGATATACTACCTTCGTACACCTTCGGACACGACGGTCCGTTTTCAAACTTTCACCACATGAAATATGGGGGTATTCCTTTCTTTTTGAAAACCTACTTTTGCTACTGCAGGGCTAAGAATGCATACATACACTACCCTAGGTTTCCAAAAACCTTTCCGGAATACGTAATCCTTAGGGTGACAAGGAGTTCAGGGTCGGGCTAGGGCTTGCTAAGTATCGGTCATAGCTATTCCACATAAAATAACCGATTGTAAGACATAGCATGCATGTTTCGTAAACGAAATAACATCTTGTAAATTTGGGTTTCAACATAGTCAAAGGTGGAGAGCTTGCCTGGTGATAGCGGCCGAGTCACGAGCTCGAACTTGGTACGACAACTGTCCGGAATCCGTCGTACGATACCTTGTAACGTCGTATCTACATGTCAGAAGAGCATCGAATAAACAAAAACCAAACAAGACCCAAATATGCACATACGAGAGCTTAAAGCACATTCTAATCTTAGAAGGTTTGTAGGGTCTTAGAAATGGTGATAACGAGCTAACATCACATGCAATTTCGACTTGTTGCATTTTGGAAAACAATGGTTACGAGGATTATTGTTGTATTAGCTTTTATATGTTTTTGGTTCTCACATGTTGGTTAAGTCCAGTACACATTATTATGCTAGGATGTTTTAGAAAAGCTGGATGAGGAACTGGTTAGAACAAGATTTAAATGGATATATGCGCATCCATGCACTCAAGGTTGCCTAGATATATATAGATATATATTGTGGCGTACCCGGTTTTAAGGCCGGATAAGCCCTTGTGTTTACTGTACCAGTCCCAAGATCAGTAGCCGGTACACACAAGTTAACCTGTATATCAAGGTCATACACATACTTATTAGCATATGATATAAAACCGATCGTTGAGATCGAAAAATTATACCTTTAGCCCAACGGCTAAAAATTCTTACAGCGGAAATCAAATGGTGATGTGCCCATCAATATGCCGTTCCCAACAGGCAACTGTCTGGGGGTTCGCCCTAGTTATCGTGGATACCATCGTTACTTTCAAGCTGACGATCCTGCGGTCTGGCCAAATCAACAAGCCAGGTGAGTACTTTGAATGTACTCGCAAACACTCCACCAAGAAGTTTATCACAGATATATGCATGCAAGGGAATTATCCAGAAATTGCTTCTATCCTAGGTTTCATATTGTGCGAGAAAGTAAGTTTGCATTCGAAATATGTAAATAGATATTAAAGCAGTTTTAGCAAAACATCTCGACGTAGGGAGATAAGGTACCTGCTTGAATCACTCTACCCGTTACAACGGGGAGATTATCTCTGTGCTTTCCGTCATAACGGCAAAGCATGATAATCATCCGGTTCCTCAGGGAGACGCAACTCACCTCGTACTTACGGGGATACCAACGAAAACACGACAATCGCCCGGTTCCTCGGGGAGGGAAACATCGTCCTCCCGGTACTTACGGGGATTCTAGGGTTTGCCCGAGTCCACGGGGAAACCCCTTCTTCACTTTTCCTAACACAACGGGAAATTGGCATGACGCCCTGCGAACACGGCGGATCGCGTCCTTAAACCCATAACCCATTTTTGACTTTGAAAGTCAGTCTACTTTAGTGTGGCCTAACCAAGTTTGTCCTTGACCGTGGACACGGCTATTCGAATAGTTTTAACCCTCTGCAGAGGTGGTACGGCTTTACCCACACGATGTAGGTCACCCTGGGTATACTTCGTGACGTATACTGACAGGGCTAATACAACGAGACCCTTCGCCGGTGTGAACCCAGCCAGAAGGACATGTCTCAAACCTAGCTTGAGTCAGTATCATCGCTTGCAAGGAGGTTGGTGTTCCAACTTTGTGGCGAACAATGCCTCGCTTACCTGCAGAATTTGTTCTCTACAGGAGCTACACCTCCATCTGCACACTTCTCCCTGCCTACAGGTTCATGCTAGTTCAGGCCGGGTACTATGTCAAATTCTTCCCATAAAGGACATGTGGACGTACGGTAAGACTTGGCCAAACGGCACTTAAGCTCGGTCCTTAGATGTCCCTCTTTAAACAAGCTCCCTGCTTTCACCCTTCATTACCGACCCTGATCAAAATCTTCTCCATTTTCATTTTTGGTTTCACAAACCATTCACGGTAAAACATACCAACCCATGGCTATGCTACCTTCATACACCTCTGGACACGACGGTCCATTTCTCAAAAGTTCACCACATGAAATATGGGGTGTTATCACCTTTTTATTTTTTAAAAAACCCTAATTTCACTACGGCAGGGCTAAGCATGTATATATATGTATATACTCCACCCTAAGTTTTTCCGATAATATTTCCGGAATACGTAGTCCTTAGGGCTACAAGGAGTTCAGGGTCGGACTAGGGTTTTCTAAGCATCGGCATAGCTACGCTACATAAAATAACAATTGTAAAACATAGCATGCATGTTTCGTAAACAACATAATATTTTGAACACTTGGGATTCAACATGATCAAGGGTGGAGAGCTTGCCTGGTATTATTGGCCGATTCTCAAGCTCGAGTCGATATGGCGAACACTTGGAATCCCTTGCGCAAGGTCTCGTAACGTCGAAACTACACGTCGAGAAAAACAGCGAATCACCAACGGTGCAAGGAAGAACCATTTAAGGACCAAAATATACTCAAGCAACATTTAAAACCATGCATTGATCTTAAAAGGATGCTAGGGTTTTCAAAACTCTTTTGTTATTAGGGTGTAAAAGGTTTCGAAAACAAATATATACTGAAACTAACATGGCATGATGTATTTTATTGCGACAAGGGATTAACCAAGTTTAATCATGCTAAAGGAAGATACATCACATGCTCATAAATGATTAGATTCCAAATTTGAAATTCAAATAATTCCTAAAATTATGAAATCAGTGTCAATAGATAGACCTTGATTTTAGATGACTATAGGAAAAAGAATGGGGTAGACTGGGTAGCAAAACAATAGCTGCAGCGAAGTGCAACGGCTGCAGCGGCGGTGAGGAGTGGTACGGCAGTAGCCTGTCGCGGCAGAGCAACGACTTGTCGCGGTAGAGCAACAACTTGTCGCGGCAGAGTACGTTGGCAGTGGCAGCTGCCACGGTCTGTCGCGGCAGGGGCGAGGTGGCAGTGGCAACTGCCCTAGGCTGCCGCGGCGAGGAAAATGGTGACGCGGTACTGCCACGGGCTGCCGTGGCGAGGAGAAGGGCTGCCGCGACGGAGAAAATGTTGCCGCGGTAGGGAAAAGGAGTTGTCGTGGTGGAAATTGGCTGCCGCGGCGGGAAGGAGTAGCGGCGTGGCATTGCCGCGGCGAGGAAACGGTGGCACGGCAGCAGCCAGCAGCTGCCGCGGTGAGGCAAGGCAGTAGCGGTGGCTGCCACGAGCTGTTGCGGCAGGAACATGGTGGCCGAGGCAGTTGCCGTGGCAGGAGCAGGGAGCAGCGGCAGTTGCCGTACGCTGCCGCGACAAGAGCAAGATGGCAGAGGCAGCTGCCATGGGCTGCCGCGGCAAGAGCTGGGCAGCTGCGGCAGGGTTGTGGGCTGCCGTGGCAAGGGTGGCTTGCAGCGGCAACAGCCTTGAGCTGCTGTGGCAAGGAGGGACGGCCGTGGCAGGGTGTTTGACTTGTCGTGGCAGCAGCGCTGGAGGTGATGGCAGCTCGGCTAGGCTGGAATTTGCTAAGGGAAGACTTAGCTCGGCTTGGGGAGAGTAGAGCTGGGAAGAGGGAGCTAGAATGGGGTAGAGCTCGGTTGCATGCAAGGAATGGAGAAGGAAGAGCTGGAGCTCGGCTGCGAACAAGAGAGCTAACATGGAGTGAGGTGCTCGGTTAGCTGTGGAAACAAAGGGGAAGATGGAGCAGCTTGGGCAGCTTGGGAGCTCGAAAATGGAGGGGAGAGAAACATCAGAGCAGTAGCTCTCGGGTATGAGCTTGTAGGGGAAGGAGGAGAGAGGGGCCGGAGCTTCTTGGGGTACTCGGGTAGAGTAGAGAAGAATAAGGGAGAGGCAGTGGGGCGGCTTGAGCTGGTGAGTGTGGTAGAAGGAAATGGGAGGGAGCTCAAGCAATGGAGGAATGGAGAAGCCTTGGTTTGAAGAGGAATCAAGGAAGGGAGTGATCGGGGTAGTCTTACAGAACTCCAGCTGAACCAAGTGAAGAGGAGCTAGAGGGAAACGGAATGGCGTGGTGGAGTTGGTTGGAGAGCTCGAGCTGGAAGTAGCTCTAGGGGAAGAAGAAGGACGTATAATTGAGGAGTTCGGTTTGCCATGGAAGAATGGGGAGGGGAGTTGCAGGTGGGAGCTCAGCTGCTCTTGAATTGAGAGATGTGGCACTAAGGCCATGACGTGCGGCAGGAGAATTGATTTCCTGGCTGTGGCGCACAGAGCTTGGCGTGTAGAGCTGCTTAGGGGAAATAGCAGGGATAAGAAAGAAAGGATGGGGCAGTTGACTGCTGTAATACTGCTGCTTGGAGGAGAAAATGGCACGACATGGGAGGAAAAGAGAGCAGTAGGGGAGTGAGTTGATGGGAGGTGGCATGGCAGTAGGGAAAAGAGGAGTAAGGAAAACAGGGGGCATGTACTACAGGATAGAGAAAAGTGGCAGGAAAAGGAGGGTGGCGTGGCTTGGAGTGTGGTAGTGAGGAACATGGGAGCAAGAAAAGAAAGGTGGCAGCAGGGAAGTGGGGCTGCGGCAGGAAGAAAAGGACCTGGTGCTTGAGTGAAGGAAAACCAGAAGTTGGGAGGTTGCAGCTTAGTTAGAGAAAAAGGAATGGGGAGTATGGGAAGGAGCAGCAAGGAGAGAGGAAGGGTGCCAGCTCAGGTAGAGTAGGGAGTGAGGAGTGAGTGCTGCTGGATATACTCAGCGAGGAGTTGACCTTGAGATTGAGTGCTGGGTTTGCTTTAGGGGAAGTAGAGAAAAAGCACATGGGACCTGTAGAGTGTGGCATTGTATTGGCAGGAAAGAAAATGCTGGACTTTAATATAGGTCAGAGGAAAAAGGAGATGGGAGAGAGGAAAGGTGCTGGTCGGTGCAATAAGGAATGGTAAAAGGATCAATGATCATTTGGTAGAAAGATAAAAATGGATAGATATTTTACGTCCTGGCGTGGTAACACGGTAGAAGTGGAAAGGTATCCGTAAGACATGTATAAGCAGAGGGAGAGGAATCATGGTTGTTATGGTTTTACCGAGAAAATATAAATTAGGGCGTGAAGTGTATGTGTCCACATCCACTTGAAGATTTTTGCATATATGGGGTTTGCACGTGGATGGAATAGACATGCAAGGTTACGGTGAGTTGGAGCTTGAATATTGCCGCTGATATATGCATGCATATATGCATGGGATGGTGGCAGAGTCGAACGACGAATTAGGGATTTGATCCGTTGCTCGGAAGGAATGGATCAGGGTTTTGCGTATGTGCATATACATAAAAGCAGTATATATTTGCACATGCTCGCGATAGACCATGGCGGAGTAGGTGGTGGAATTTCAAGTCATTCGGGGAAGGTTTGTGACGTATATATGTTCCAAGTTCGCAGAAATACCATGTGGGCACTTGGCGGCAGATGTGGGTTTAGGTTGTACCGACGAGGAGGGAGGGGAAGGGTGCCGAAGGTGTATTCGTGGCGAGATAGCAAGGGCGAGCAGCCACGTATGGAGACAAGGTGTAAGGCAAGGTTTGAACTACTTGCCGGACAGAGTTTCGACAAAACAGAGGTCAAGGGAACAGGAACGGAGGGGAGAGGTTTTGATTGCCTTGCTTTAGGGTTTGAACAAAAGCATGTTTTGATTAACATTTTTACTATGGTGTAATTTAACTGATATCATTAGCAAAAGCTTTTTTGTTAGCCCTAATTTTCAGGTTTCGGAAAAATTGAGGTGTTACAGATATATATTGTACTTACAATCTCCTTACTGCTTTATTTACTTAATCAGCCATGGGGACCGACTGTCAGTGGGATGCTGCTACTTAAAACACTGTGCTCCGCGGCAAAGGAAGAATCAGAGGAGAAGGAACACAGGCGGCGGTGGCTCTGGGGTCGAGAAGAGGACTACAGCGGTGCTACGGAGGGTTGTGGCCGCGGTAGAGAGGAGCTGCTATGGTGGGGAGAAGTTGCCGCGGTGGGGAGGAGTTGCCACGGTGGGGACTCGGGGTGGTGAGGCGGCGACAGCTCCTTTGCCGCGGCCGTCGGTGGCTTGCCGCGGCAGGAGCAGGTGACAGCGGCAGCAGGAGTGGTTTGCCGCGGCAGGGGCAAGGGCAGCGGCAGCGGCCGTGGGCTACCGCGGTAGGAGCATGGTGGCTGCGGCAGTTGCCGTGGGCTGCCGGGGCAGCGCGCGGGCAGAGGGGCTGGCAGCGGCAGCAACCTTGAGCTGCCGCGGCAGAGAAAGTGGCAGCGGTGATGGCTTGCCGCGGCAAGAGCTAGGTGGCAGCGGCAGTGCCGTGAGCTACCGCGGCAAGAGCAGGGAGGGGCGGCAGTGGAGTGAGGACGGAGAGCAGCAGAGTAATAGAGCTCGGGTAAGGAAATTCGTAGAGGAAGAAAGGGTCGGGGAACTCGGGTAGAGGGAGAGCAGTGGAGCAACTCAGTTGGGGAAGAAGAATGGAGCTCGGGTTGAATGCTTGGGGCAGTTGCCAAAGAATAATTAGCTTGGAGTGAGGGAGCACTCGTGTGAAGGGAAATGGCAGAGAAGAGGGTAGCTTGGTGCTGAAGAAATAGAAGGGGCCAGGAAGGGAGGAGCTAAGGGAAGTAAATGAGGTAGCTCACTGGTAGACTTGCTGCAGGGAAGCTGGTTGCCCCTGGCAGTGAATAAAGAGAAGGTGGCGTGAAGCACATGAGGTAGCTGGTGTGCTGTGCGGCGAGAGAGAAAGGAAAGGGGAGGAAAAAGAAGGTAGGGTGGAAGAAGAAGCTGCTGGAATGGAGATAGTAGGGAGAAGAGTTGCTCGGGAAGAAGGAAGTTAGAGCAGAAGGGGCAGTGGATGGAGCTCGGGTATGGAAGAAGAAAACCAGCAGGAAGGAGCTCGAGGTGCTTAGCTTGGGGAAAACATGGAGGTGGAAGTTTGGTACTGCTCGCTGGAGGAGCTGGGGCAGGTCGTTGTGTGCTGCTCGGGAGGAAGAGTTGGAGAAAGAAGGGGAGTTGGAGCTCAGGGAGTAAGGTTGCGGCAGCTCCTGCAGCGGCAATGCTGTGCAGTGCTCAGGAACTGAGAGAAAACAGCAGAGGGAGCAGCTCAGGCGTGCGATGGCTTGGAAGAAGATAGGGATGAAGCTTGAGAGGAATTGAATGGGGAGAAGCTGGACACTGCTTTTTGCCTTTGAGGAGACGTGGCACTGCACGGCAGTGTTTTCACTGGTGATTGGTAGAGGTGAATAGATGTATGTTGACACTGCCTACTGTGGAAGTAGTTGGCTTGGCTTGAAGTCTCGCAGCAATTTACCAGAGAGGAAGACAGAAGAGGAAAGGTCCACGGAATTGTAGACAGGAAAAATTAATGCATGGGTTGCGCCTAGCACAAGTCATGGGGAGGGACATGACATGGAGCAAATGCAAAAGTCAGGGAGGACCTAACAACAACAAGGAAGACGTACAACGGATGGAATATATATTTGGTCGAGTCGTAGAGGAGAAATTATGCCTGAGTAGGGGAATTTTATGGATAGAGAGAGGCAGCAGAACTAAGATTTCAAAGTGTGTTGTGCGCGTTTTTATGTATATATGCGCACGGATATGGGGAAATGGAATTACGAATATATGGTTCCAAAAATTCGACTGGATAAAAGGAACCAAAGAGGAATTTGGGCCTTGGACGCCACATTTTATTCGGAAAGATTGAATCAGGACTCATAGAGTATGCGCCATGCACCCTGGAAATTTTTAATTTATACATGGAATTGCAACGGGGTGTATTGAGTTTGGCAATGCATGGCGATCAGAGCTAGCGAATTGTCATCCGCATACATGGGTATACATATTCTCGCGCGAGTGCTTATGGGTTGAATAGCGCACATACACCAGGGTGACCATTCGACCGGGGACATACATGCATACATATACTGCTATATGTACGTGGGTATTTGCAGGGTTGCATAAACAGATATGTGGGTCTGTGAGTATGGACACTCAAGGTGTCCAACAAATACAAGATAGGCGAAGGATTGCCTTGCGTCAAAGGACGCAAAGTGGAGCCGGTGAAGGAATAAATGTGATGGATGTTCGTACGTATGTGTCGAGAGGGAAAAAGATCACCCTGGTGAATATATCAAGCGATGACGAGTTTACAATGGATTCGTCATGGTTTTAATTAGTCAAGATTCAAGGAAAAATACCGGGAGAGGACAAAGAAGTTAGGGCCTTGGATTTCACTTTTGTTCGAAGATTTTGAGGCAGAGCTCGGAATGTATGTGCATACCTACACTTAGGAATGTTAGCATATATGGGGTGGCGACTAAGTCAGAGCAGGTATAGGAGGCCATGGTGGGCTAAGGATTGAGGATTGTCACTGGTATACGCATATATTTGCACAGAATGGTAGCGGAGCCGGACGATGAATTAGGGTTTTGATTCGTAGCTGGGAAGAATGGATTAGGGTTTTGCGTATGTGCGTATACATGAAAGTAGTATATATGTGCACATACTTGCGATAGAACATGACAAAGTAGATGGTAGAAGATCATGGCATTCGGAAGAGATTCGTGACGGGTATATGCTCCAATTTCGTAGAAGTACCGGGTGGGCACTTTGCGACAGATGTGGGTCTAGGTTGCACCGGCCGGATGGAAGGGGAAGGAATGCCGAAGGTATGTTCGTGGCGGGAATGTAAGGGCAAGTAGCCACATATGGAGACAAGGTGTAAAACAGGGTTTGTATTTCTTGCCGGACAGAGCTTCGACAAAGCTGAGGGTAAGGAAAACAGGAACAGAGGTGGAAGATTTTGGGCTTGACTCACTTTAGGGTTTAGCAGAAACATGATTTAAATAAATGTTTTAGTCTGGTGTATTTTAACCGACATTATTAGCGAAAAAGTTTTTATTAGTCCTAATTTGTAGGTTTCGGAAAATGGAGTGTTACAGGATGGTGATGGATCTTGTCATGTATGGGATAGAGAAGGGAGATGAGAGAGAGCTGGAGGTAGAATAGCTTTGATGAACAAGCTCCACGTGACATTGATAGGAAAAAGAAGAGAAAATATATATTTAATAAATAAATACTATACCAGTACTAGTGTCATATATGCGTATACATGCAAAGCAATCCTTTGAAACCGGATCCTGGATCTAGTTACACCGGTTTTAATAATTTAAAGGATAATGTGTCTAAAACTAGGTTGAGGGATAAAGTATCCTTTGAACAATTACCGAGTTAAAGTATACTTTTTCAATGTGGAAAACCATGCATACGTCCAGTCCAGGCCCGTAATCCAGTAGAGCTACGAGTAGGGACGCCTCCCCATCGCGCGCGGCCCAGTCAGCACCCGACCCGAGCGGCATCTCCTGCGGCCTCTGCCGCTCGATTGGGCCATGGGCGTGGCAACTGAATGCGCGCCTGTCACACACGGCGCGTCGGGTGCAGCAGCTCTAAACCTGTCCGCGGCCACGTCTCGGTCGCAGCAGCACAAGCAAATCCAAAAGGAACACACGCGACGCGCCGTGGCTGCGATTGTTATCATTGTTATTAGATGGATGGATGCAACGGCGTTCTCAACATGCATATGTATATTGGGGCTAACTAAAATCTAGTCCCTTCCACATGGTGTGCCCGCACACGTTTTCGACACGGTTCACGTTTTCTGAAAAGAAAAAAGGGTCTCGCTGTTTGGAATTTTCGTAAACTCAATTAGTAAAACTGCACAATGTCCTGCTTAAAATTACAGTCTCATAAATATATAATTTTAGTTAAACGTTAGTGCAATCATTAGTGTATAGGTTATAGAATTGAGGTAGTCATGTGGATGATTGAATGTTGCTCTAAAGGCTTAGAAAAGTGTCGAGATTTAGAAAACTAGATAACTTAGGAATAGTTTATTTATAAGTTGTATGATATTTTTATATATTTCAGTCATGTTTTGAATCTTTGGATTAATATCCAATCATCTACACCACTATCTCACTTTATAGACCCCTCTTCGTGCTCAGTTTATGGTTTCAATTGGTGACACCCACTCGGAAGAAACGGATCGGGCCTCCTGAGCACCCCAAGGCGATTCAGGAGGCGATACGCCGCCGCCGCCTCTCGAGCCTCCACCTCTAGCCTCTCCTTCCTTCGCTATCGCCGGAGGATGCTGCCGGGTGAAGCCGACGCGGTGGACGATAGCGGTGGGGTGTCTCCTGCCTCGTCTCACGGTGGTTCCACTCGGCGCGGCCCTCGATTTTGTTCGGGTGGCGCTTTGTGAGCCTCGTTCGAAGGGGATGATGGCGACCAATGGGCGTGTAGTTTACGAACTGTGATCCCTCGGCCTCCTCCTAGCTCAGGTCTCTAGGACCGGATTGGGGTGGCTTCTATGCCGACGCTTCCTGGCCAAATGTTGTGGGCCATGTCCGAAGGGGATAGTGGTGTTCGACGGGTGTGCGGGTGTGCGGTGCTGCAAATGGCCAAGTCCCCTAGCCTCCTCCTCACTTAGGTCTCTCTGATATGTTCGGGTGGCTTCCGCGCCGCTGCTCCATGGCCAAATAAACGGGCATACCCTAGGTGCTGATCTTCAAGCACGTGGGCAGCGTGGCACGGTTGCCTACGCTTCTGCTGCCTGCCATGCATGGCTGTCCCAGGGTATGTATGGTAGGGAACGATACGGTTGCGTGCTGGCTCCTGGGTCCTCTGTCATTGACCATGTGGGGTGCGCAACCATTGTGAGTCAAATCTGGATTCTCCAGACCTGATGTTCCTAGTGGGTGTGCTCCTGATCTGGCGGGTTTTCTTACGTCAGAAGATTCTTTTCCTCTGATAAAGAGCGACCTTGATCAAGTGCTGGTATGGTGATGCTAGCCTAGAGTCACCTTAGCTTCATTGGTGGACTTACGGACCTTGGTGACTCTCGGACTCCTTCTTTAGGCATGTCCAGCTCCTGATCTGGCAGGTTTTCTTACGTCGGAAGATTCTTTTCCTCTGATAAAGAGCGACCTTGATCAAGTGCTGGTATGGTGATTCTGGCCTAGAGTCACCTTGGCTTCACTGGTGGACTTACGGACCTTGGTGACTCTCGGACTCCTTCTTTAGGCATGTCCAGCTCCTGATCTGGCAGGTTTTCTTACGTCGGAAGATTCTTTTCCTCTGATAAAGAGCGACCTTGATCAAGTGCTGGTATGGTGATGCTGGCCTAGAGTCACCTTGGCTTCACTGGTGGACTTACGGACCTTGGTGACTCTCGGACTCCTTCTTTAGGCATGTCCTGTGGATCTCGTGTGCATGGCCCATTGGCCTTCACGCCACCGGGTTGTCCTTGGTGTGGCGCATCTTCCTATAGCGTGAGGGGCGCTTTCGGTGTTCATGTCCTACTGTAGTGTGTCAAGACTGGACAGTATGGCAGTACCGACTCGACAAGTAGGGTGGTAGCACCGAGGGACATCGGTTTTGTGGTGCTCTTCGAGTATAGGTTTTGAGCTCTGGGGTGAAACCCCTGATCTAGCCTTCAGTGGTTGGGTCTCGCAATGGCGGCGCACGCGCGTCATTTTTTTTTGGAGGCGTTGCTTTAGAGGACCAATCCCAGTGTCCGGGTGCTGTCAAAGGCGGAGCTTAAAGTTGAAGATCGTTGTTGCGTGCCAATACTCGCTTCGACACGATATTTGGTTGTCATGTTGTTCCTTTTTTGCTTTTTGTAATAATGTGGCTATGTGAATCTTTGATGTCTCGACAAACTCCTGACGCCGTGTTGTTGCAGAGGTCGGATGTATTTTATATCACTTTGATGCATTAGTATATTGCTCGTTATTTTAAAAGTCTCACTTTATATATAATATACAAACTAAAATTGTACTAATTTTTTATATTAAAGTTATACATCTTCGTGATCGTAATTTTAGGCTAAGTAATGTGTAACTTTAGGTGACTGAGATTCGTGAGAATTTAGGGCACGAGATTCACGAAAATTTAGGGCAAAGAAGAATTAGCAAATCCACCGTGGTTTTCGTTCGCTACTACCGCACCTGCTACCTAGCATGCACCTGCGCGCTCTCCAGGAAAGGACGAAAGACAGAAGGAACGTGAAAGAAAAAGGGTGGGCAGACTGCGAGATGCATGCACTGCCATATATAAACTGCTAGCAAGGGGCCTGCCTTCCCGGCGGCCAGACAAAATGGTGGCATGCATGATAAGCATGTAAAGGCTCGAATTAACTCACGTACTTACTGATGATCGACCACCACGACAGCACTCTGAATCGAAACGGTGCAGAATTAGTCTCTACCTCTCGATCGATCGACTGGCTGTAGCTCGATCGATCAGTACGTGAGAGGTACGTGCGTGGAAGGAGTCGTCCTTTTCCGAGCAGACGATCGAGACGGGCGGAGGGCAGGCACAGTCACGTAGGCGCGACAGGATGAAGTCCACATCGTGCGCAAGCTGCACCAGATTGCCACAACCGACTAGTTAGGCGCGAAAGTTCCAGCCAAAGACGAACGTACGTTAACACAGCAAGTCGTCGTCGTCCTCACTTCTCACAGTATAGCGCGATATATCGATCGATTTGACCAAGGTCATCGAGTTGCATGCATGCTAATTAACGTCTCATCTCTGTTGTTTTTTCTTCGTTTCAGCAGTGCATCACGCATTATTCTCCATTTTTCTCCAGATATAAGTTGATATGATCGACCAGATGGAAAGGCAGGAGCTACAACAATTGTTCTGTCTCTTTCCCCATTTTTCTCCAGACAGGAGATCGATATAATGTCGCTCGCTTTCATGCATAAATTGCTGGACAGATGTTTGTACACGTATGCTCGTTTCGTACGTTTCGACTGCTGATTCATGCTGCGAGTTCAGGGTCCACAATATTCTGGTTGTTGATTGCATTAGCTGCCGATCGATCGATTGGTGTTGCATGCAAAAATAGTCATGGCGTTCTTCTGTTCGTGGCTGGTTATCTTACTGTACGTATGCGCTTAACGCCACCTAAGGAAATAAAAGATACCACGCTTGCTCATGATGCATTGGTTTCACACGTTTGGGCTTTGCTGCGCCTTCAATTCGTCTCTAAAGATCTACATGTACGGAACACGCCCTTCGTTGTAAATCTTTACTTCTGAGATGTGTGATCAGTGACATATGGACTGATATCATCGATCAGACCCTTGCGCAGATCTGTCAAAGAGGAGTTCAAAGACAAGATATGTTTTGTGGTATGTATGTAGAAAGACATGCATGCTGATGATTTTTTTGGGGGGGAAATAGATCTCTGGAAGCACGTGACTAATAAGGCGATCGACATGATAGATCTCAGCATATGCAGCAGCCACCTAACATCAGGACAATCAAGGAGGTCGTGGTCGATATATGCCAGATCATGATATGCTACATACCAAGCTGAAATGGAAAATTTGTTGCCAGAATGAAAGGGAATGAGCTAGCTAGGTAGGGCGAGGAGGAACTGCATGCAGCACATATCATGCATGCATATATCCATAGGTTTCAGAAACCTACACCAGCCGGAGCTCGGACACGCTTACTTTTTCCTACAAAATCTTCAAACTTAGATGTCCTGCTAGCTGTTGGATTATGACAACTGATGACAATGTCTGTAATAAATTATGGATGCATGATATATATGAATGCTAAACTGCCTACATCTGTACATGATGATTAAGTAATCCTCAACATGCATGAAAAGGTTGTCTCTAGATAGGCGTATTTGATTCAATCAAGGTTGTCTCTAGATAGGCGTATTTGATTCAATCAGCTAACTGATTGCTAACTATTATATATGTAGCTTTAAGCTATTTTGTCAACAAAGAACAACTATGCAGACGACCTAAATTGATTCGATGTATCTTCCGTACCTCGCAAAAAGAACAAGATCACCCATACAAGAGCTTTCTCCACAAATTCCAAAATTATCAAATACATTTGATCACTTTTTCAAAAGTGATCCCTTGGAACATGTAGAAGACTCGAGTACAAGCATATTTCAAAGCCATCCATTGCATTTGGTGGAGTTTCAGGAGTGAAACCAAGCATACATTATCCTAGCTACCGGTAATTAACCGGTTAGAATCCACAGTGTGACATTTTGGCCTCTATGAGGAGAAAGGAGGAGACGATTTCTATGCACTGCGGGGGAGGAGAAGCATCCTCCGAGCTTAACAGGCTATTTCTAAGCTTGTTGGGTCCATCTGCATGAGAGATGTGGTAAGGAATGGAGAAAGTGAAATATTTTTCTTTTAACTTTATTCAGTTTCCGGTGCATCTTAGAGGACAACACATTGCAGAGTTTTACGCTAAGATTAGAGGTTTGCCTATGGGTCCTGGTTTAGCGGTCTACTATGATTTACACACAGTCGATGCACATTAACTACCGGCAGCCCGGTTACCGCGCGGCGGTAAGAACATCTCTAACAAACTATTTCTTAACTTATTACTAAAAAAAATAGCATAACTTCATACAAAGTAATAAACTATTTCTTCATCTTGTTACTAAAGAGTATTTCAACAATCCCCTTCAGCCGTTACTAACAGTATGCCACATTGGCATTGGATGACATGGAAGAGAAAAGGTTAGGAGAAAGAGTAAGGCTAGTACTCTAGGGAGAAACAGCTTCGCTCAATCTTATACCTACTAACAAGCATATGGTCTACCGAAGATATCCTTATTAATTACTAAAAAACATATCTTGTGGGATCCACCCTCTCGCACCAACTTGTAACCTTTTTTGTCTTAGTAATGTTGGGGGGTTTGTTACTAGTGATGAGTTTTAATGTTCTCTCTCCTTTTAGTAGTGATCTTTTTTTTAGGAACCTGACAGGAGTAGTGTATGTTCTATTAGAAGAAGAGAAACATAATTACAACTGGTGATTATTTTTAGGGGGGAAATCGAAGAAACCCCTGGGTCACATGTAGACTACTCCCAAAAATCTACCACACAAGCTACTTATTGGTTGGCGTCACTCAAAGTCAATGGGGCCACCTCGCTCCTTCTAGTTTGAAGGTTCTCCTATTACGCTCCTTCCAAACATTTGATAGAATTTAGAGGATTTGGCCACTTCTCTCTCGGCGTCTATCTCTTGAGGTGACCACGAGGGATACTTCCCACCAATCATCCACCGTTGTGAAGCGTTGCATGTTCGTCGTGCTCCAATGGTGAGCCACGCTGAACAACAGGTTGCTGACTTGGATGGTAAAGGGGCATTGGATACACATCTGAATTGTCGTCTTAGGGGCCTAGAGGCAAAGGGGGCAAATCGAGTTGTGAGGCCACCCCCTCATTGCTAAGACATCCATAGTGAGGATGCATTTTATAGAGCACTAGCCAAGAGAAAAGTCTACATTTTAGCTCAACACGAGCCTTCCAAATTTTCCTGATCTCAAACTTTGGGTAACATCCCTGGAATTAGATCTCATATGCCGAGCGTGCCGAATAGGTCCCTAAACTTTCCCATTTCATCAATGGTAGTCATACTGATCAGGCTCCACGCATCAATGAACTCGGCCTGGTGGATAGGGAGCACATTCTGCCCACTGGGCGGATCCAGTTCTCATCCTCCATCTCCTTCTGGACTGTCCTCTTCTTTGTGCGACAATCTTGAACAGCCCTATTGCACGGTCACACAACGGAGTCCCATCAATCCACATGTCTGTCCAGAAGGAGGTCCTCACACCATTTCCCACGGTGATCTCTGTGGATGCTTGGAAGAGACACATATTAGTAGCATCGCATGGCAGCTGCGTGCCCACCCACATACGACCCGGCTTAGTCCATTGGAACCAAGACCAGTGCAGCCACAGATCCTAGCCAAAACGCTCTAGATCCGTGGTGCCCAGCCATGCCTACTTCTTTGGGCGGCATACCATCTTCCAATTTATGAAGGAGTGGCACCCACTGGTAGTCTCTCTATCGTCCCCTTTCCAGATGTCTCTCTGTCGTCCCCTTTCCAGATGAACACCCTAGATATCTTATCTATCTTGTTGCGCACCCATTTTGGCAACTGAAGCACCGTGAGGTGATAGGTCGCCGTAGCCGACTGCACTGACTTCGCAAGGGTGATCCTACCAGCTCTCAGGAGATTCTTTTTTTCCCTTCCATTCGGCAGCCTCGAACCAACCTTGTTGATAATATGTTGGTAGTCCAGATTTCACAACCTTCTGAAATGAAGCTGGAGACCCAAGTATTTCCCAAGGAAGGAAGCGACCTTGTCGGGAAGGTTGACATCAGCTCCTGGATGTCCACCCCTTCATATCTGATTGGAAAGATATGAGCCTTCTCAAGGTTCACTCTCAGGCTACTAGCAAGCCCTAAGCATCAGATGATTTGACAAAAAGCATGCAACTCTTCTCTATTCAGATTTGCGAAAATTCTGGCATTGTTGGCGTAGAGAGAGACTCTAAATCTTGCAATCCCGGCCCGGTGTTAGTAGTGAGTTTAGTAACAAGTTGTCGGGGATGCTCTAAGACCCCTAAGCTATCCAAAAGATTTTTGGTAGATCCCCACTATAAGAAACAACTATAGCCTCCAATAACAAAATTGTTTGTTTCTAGTTCCTAGTTATTAAAAAACATCTTCGTTCTCCCTTCTCTTATTCTCTCTTTCACGTCACGAAACCCTGCACGGGGCAGCCCTTGAGAAATTGCTAAGGTGCACCCTGCTTGGAGATGCTCTTAACGTTTTCCGAAATTATTCACGCACGACAAAATTGAATACCATGGTTGCACGATTCGATGAACGAGTGCTTCTTTTTGCCCCTGAGGAAGGAGGACTCAGCAGCCAGTGTCTGTACACTTGAGAAGCACACCATCGTATGCATGTCGATTGTACACACAACTCCTCGTGCATGTGTTTAGCAGAATTCTTGCTCACCTGATGTTTTTCTTTTGATTCCCTAAGCTGATCAGTACGTAATGATAATCTTAGTCACGCGTGAAACATTTTTTTCACGTCTCCACGCATATGACCTAATTGTCCATCTAATTAGATTAGTGCTAATCCTAGTACTGATCTATGTTTGAGGATGGGATACAAAATACTGATAATACTAAACTCCTAAAGTCAAGATATGATATAGAATTACGGAACCATATATAAAATGTATCAACTTGCACACACGGTGGAAAGACGGTGCCAAATTAGTTTTGAGGTCTTTATTTTCTCGTATGACGACCGCCATTTTTAAAGTCAAAACATGTAGCATATTAATTCTCTTGCATCCCTTTTTTGTACCATATGATCTAATCTTAATTAAAATTTTCTCAAATTCAACATACTAGTAGGGTTCATGAGAGCAAAATATATACAACTAGTTAATTCATGTGATTTTTGTCTAGATCTTGACACCATCAATTCTCAGGTTCTTGCATTGGAACCAAAAGCTAATATAGTTCGCAATATTCTTCTATCCACCTATGAAAATAATTAGGCCAATGAATAGCTAATCATTTATGAATTGGACATTTATTATTAGCACCAATAATTGCCTCATATCTTAGTTTTCTCCACATATGGTTTTTTTTGTTTTCAGATATGATCTCCCCTAGTTAGGTACTACGTACACGAAGCGATGATAATATTGTAGGTTTTGTGAGCGCACAATGCATATATCCCTTATAAGATGCTGCTAGCGACATTTTAATGAACTCCCCTAGATTTTTTTTTGGTAAGGAATGATATCTACATTAATCAATAATAGGGTTTACAATCATTAGGGGTAAGCTGCGGAATAGCGTCTGGGGTTCTACGGAACCAAACATCAAAACTACAATTATCTCTAGCATAAGCCCTTAATACGTGTGCTACCCTATTTTGATCTCTATGAACCATCTCCCTATTCCCCGAAAGCATCAGTTTCACTTCGCGAATCATGTATTGATTGTTCCTCTACTCTTCCTTCCAAAGATTGAATCAACGGTGCGCAATTCGTCCGCACAATAATCGGTAGATGCATCCTACATAAGGGCTATGCAAGACCTTCCATAGCAGCATGTAGTTCACATTCAAACGCCTCGTTACAGTGGTGAAGCGCTCTCCAAGCAGACCAAATTGTCACGTAAGACCATGTCTGCACCCGCGCGCGCTGTTCCATCATGAACAACCTCACAGATGTTGTACCAAACTCTTGAGAAAATTTGTATTGGGTATCTTTGAAAAAACCACAGGTTCAGTGTGCAAACTATTGTAAAACTATATATTTGTGGGTCAATCTCAGAAAACTATAGACTTAGAGCCAATTTTATCACAAGGCTACAGGCTTTATGGTGATACCAAACATCCCATCCGGTCCGACCACCTGTCGTTGGTCAACTGAAATTTACACATGGAACCGGTGTATGATTTTATGAGGATGCCTTGAGTTGGGTGCACCCTAAAATATATAGTTATTTGAATTTAATTCTTAAACACTACCTCCAAGTCATAATATAAATATTTTTAGAACTTGACATTATCTTTAAAGTGACGTGCATTTTGATCATCGACTTATATAAGAATATATCGCTTTATATTAAAATTATTATACACTGTAAAGTACATTTTATAATGAATCGAGTAATTTATCGATGTTAGATAATCAAATTTAAAAATATTTGACTAGTACAGACTTTAAAAGACATATACTGTGACTCAGAGAGAGCACGTTGTTTTGTTATACAATTGGAGATCCGTATTCTGTGATTTTGTGACAGTAACTCGTTCGTGGAATTTACAGTTTCTCATTTTCACGTCTGCCTTCTTTTATGATAAGCACGCACATAATAAACATCCTTATGTGATATTGATACATTTGACCATGGCAAGTAATTAATTCTTTTCTCCCATAAACTAACTGTGGCTATGGCGACAAGAATATGTAGTAAGCTAGGACTAATCATCTGACTTCATAACATTATGATTATCTAAGAGTTACAATATTTGCCAAATGATTAGGTGGGTAATAAGCACACTTCGCATCCGAATCAACAACTAATAAAAATAAACAATTTAAGTGGTGAGAGGACCGTCATTGCCCAGTCGTCTACGGATGTGCCAACTGCTAGTACAGCAGAGCGATCTCGTGGTCTAGTTCACATTAATCGCCACATGCCTCTCTTTCCTTTGTTTATAGAGAAAAAAGATATTTTAATTTTTCTAGCGAAATAGAGAGAAAAGACACTAAGAATAACTTCGATGCGAGTTGACCACTACACATCAAGACAGATAGCTTATAACATAACCAAACAAACACACATAACAAAATGAAAAATTAATGAACACACATATAGAGAGAAGAAACTTAGGTTTAGTGTGATAGGAATATCATATCCTATCAAGCATCAACCTACCACCAAGCATATGGTGGTGGAGCATCACCACACCTGCAAGGAATAACAATCCCGTCTCACATATCATATTCAGACAAGCTATGATCAGATAGTTGTCCATGACTTCTGCTTGTCACATATATATACTTGCACCCTGAATCCTGATAGGCCATGCCAGGTACCGTGCCTCCTTTTGGAAGAAAGGAGGGTGGGTCATTTCCATGATGATCACATGGACACACCCTGTGAGCACACGCTGACACTGCTTACTTCCGTTTGAGCCGTGACGTAGGGTGCTGGCGATAGTGCTTGCAATGCATGTGTTCTATTCAGCAGCTGAGGCTTTGTCTGATGCACATCACAGCGTGCGACATTAGCTGCTCCTTGCATTGGTGTGGAAATCCTGATATCCGGATGGAGTGAGATATCCAAGCTTAGTTGCAGATGTCAGGTCGTGGCGCCTTACATTATTAATTAATTATTTAGCATAATCACTTTTGGTGATGAATCACTAGGTGATTAGTACTAGCGCAAGAAAAGTCGTTGGGTATCAGTTCCTTAAGCATAATTCCTGTCACATTATTGATTATTTAGCATAATTTTTGCATCCCATTCCAATTCCCTTGCATAATTGCAGCACTTCCCTTTGAAGAATGTATGGTACCAACACAAGATTCCTACAATCATATCAGTTGGTTTCATAAGAGTGAGATCTTTTGCTTTGAAACTGCACGAGATGATACAACCCATACACTAGCTTATTCGGCTATGAAATGGGTTCCTTAATGTTTTGGTATCTTGATATTCCAATTCATTATCGGAAGATCAGGAATTCAGATTGAAAGACTGTTGAGGAGCGATTTGAAAGATGCTTAAGCAAATGGAAAGGAAAAGCATCTATCCACTGACGGCAGATTGGTCCTAATTAATTTAGTGCTAAAAAGTTTGCCAATGTACATGCTTTCCTTTTTTCAAGTCCCTAAGGGCATTCTTTCACGGTTGGATTATTTCCGGTCAATATTTTATTGGCAAAGTGATGGCCACAAAAAGAAATAACGCTTGGCCAAGTGTAGGATCCTGTGTCGCCCTAAGGATCAAGGTGCCCTCGGAATACACGATTTAGGGTTAAAGAATGAAAATTTGCTTTGCAAGTGGATTTATAAATTTCTTAATGAAGAAGAGATGGGGCAGGACATGATCCATAATAAATACTTGGGGTCCAAACCTATGTCTCAATTTGAATGGAAACCTGGGGACTTACATTTTTGGGCTAGTCTTATGAGGGCTAAACGGAACTTCTTCCGTTTTGGCACCTTCGTGATCAAGGACGGATCTTAGCTGCGTTTTTGGGAAGACAAATGGTAGCCACGGCTCCTCTTAAAAATCAATACCGGAATTTTTTGGTATCGTTAGGAACAAAAATGTCTTGCTTGCCGATGTGTTTAGCTTAGTTCCCTTGGGCATTTCTTTCCATCGTGACTTGGTGGGTTTGACATTGGTAGCTTAGAAGAATTTACAAGCTCGCCTAGCTTCTATACATCTGTCTAATGAGACAGATTCCTTTCGGTAGGATTTACAAAATAATGGACAATACTCTGTCCAATCTACGTGTAATGCATTAGTGAATGTACACTGATGACCCAGTCCAAAATAGACAGCTTTGAAAATTAAAACTACCTCTGAAAGTTCACATTTTTCTTTGGTATATGCTCCATGGGGTCATATTAACTAAAGATAACCTTATTAAGAGGAATTGGGCGGGAAGCGCCAAGTGTTGTCTTTGTCAACATGGTGAAACTATTTAACATATCTTTTTTGATTGTCATTCCGTGCGCGTTGTGTGGCATATTATTCAGGTGGTTTTTAATTTACATCCTCCCGTAGTGTTGCTAACATGTTTGATAATTGACTAGGAGGGTTGAATAAAAAGTTGAGAGCTTTAATCCTGGTGGGGCGGCGGCCTTGTGTTGGTCACTGTGGTTTTGCGGAAATAATGTTCTATTTGATAGGAGAAAAATGCAGGTTATATACT
Organism: Stipa capillata; assembly: GCA_019208055.1. Classification (NCBI taxonomy): domain Eukaryota; kingdom Viridiplantae; phylum Streptophyta; class Magnoliopsida; order Poales; family Poaceae; genus Stipa; species Stipa capillata. Next base: position 282,190 of record JAGXJF010002068.1, on the reverse strand, counting down.
TATGTACACATCGGTTATGTACTTGGCCTACGCTGCAGCGGCAGGAGGATCGACCGGTGGTGGTTGGAACATATACCCAGTTGGAGAGGGTCGTGAGGGAGATGTTCACTAACCGTGGGTGGGGGCCTAGTGTGTGCCTTTCGGCTTCTTGAGACTTGGTTTTTGCTCTGTGTCCTGTGGATGCTGACATTTTGTAATAATAATGGTGTGCATCGTTAATACAGAGGCTGAGGGTTTTAATTTTTTTTGTTTTTACATCATGAGAGGAACTGATAAAAGCCTTCATTCTCTAAAAATATTAGTTGGTTTTAGGGTACACACAAACCTTTCAAGTTTATCTGACGGGGGTTAAGTCAATTGTAACATATACAGATTGTTCGCACTATCCCATTCGAAAAATCCTGAAAAATTACTCGTTATTTTAGGACGGTGTGACATATTAGTAGATGCCACTGTTCTTGTATTTATCTTTCTCCTTTCGTAACAACAGGCGTTTAAAGTTTCATGCTTTTGTCAATGTAAAGACAAGTACATGAGCAACAATACAGTCTTGAGTTCCTCGCGAAAAAGAAAGAACAGTTTGAGTTTAAACATCATGCTTTGGAGTAAACTAGTTGAAAACTAAAATAAGGTGGAATCTGATCGCGAATCATCAAATAAAATTAACTATTGGCTCTTGGCTGATGCAGGCAGCCTAGAGTCTAGCGCTCAAGATACTGAAGAAAATGCCGCGGCACATAAACAACTCAATAAAGTCAAACAACATACTAAATTCAGATATACTCCAAGGTGCAGGTAGTAAGCATGCAGCAACTATAAGCTGGGGCACTAGTACTACCAAACAAGCAGCAGCTCACAGACAGAACTACTTATTTAGCACAGAAAGCGACAATCTTAGATCTCTGTACCAGGTAGATTAGCAAGTACTAATTAATCAAGCAGCATCAAGTAACAAGATTAGCAACTCTTACTAATTAATCAAGCAACATCAAAAGTAACTAGATTGGAATATTAATTAACTAAGCAGCATCAAGTGGCTCGATTAGGAACTACTCCTAATTAATCAAGCAGCATCAAGTAAATTGCCACGTCGGCATCAGCAATTTGCTAGTATCACTGTTCTACGGTCCATAGCATCCAGGAATGGCCCCTGCAAGAACCATTTGCTCCTCCTCCTCCTCCTCTTCTCCTTGTCATTGGCAGTAACTGTAACAGTGGAATCTCCAAATCCACGAACCCTTTTCATCAGTTAAATTCCAGACAGAATTAGTGGGCGCCCACCTGCCTCCTCTCCTCTCATCATGTGCTGCTTCCCATCCTGGCAATATTTCCTTCCTTCTTTCGCTCTGTTTGGTTGGTTGGGTTGCGTGCTGCTCTCCCCGCCTCAAGTCGTCCTCCTCGCTCTCCCCTGTCGCGGAGGTTTCGTTTTGCTGGTTTGCAGCCCCGCCGTCTCGGTGCCCAGCTGGTCTCGGCGTCCGCCGTATAAAATTTGATCTTGGGGAGGTTTTCCGGAGGAAGAAAGGTTGAGTTTTTTGTTGGAATTTTTCGTGGTTCTAGGAATCCGTGGCCCGTCTCTGTACGGTGATTTGGATTGCTTTTACGAGTCTTGGAGCTACTTTGGAGTTCCTGTGCTGTGATTCTTGGCGCTCCGTCGTTGGACCGGAGCTACCATTTATGTTTCTTGCAAGTATCAGAATTCAAAGCAGTGGAAGCAATTCTTCAGTTGGAGAAGCGAGGTTTGGTGTGGAGATTTGGTTGGAAGCTTAGTGCGGTAGTGCTGATTGATAAGCCAAAGCTCCGAGCCTCCGATCTTTCTATTGATGGAAGAATTGAAGGTGGAGGTGTTGGTGTTGGCGTGTGTGTGGTGATTTGAGGTTGAATTTTGAGTGGGGGGATCAAAAAATTGTACCTGATCTTGTTGGAGAATGAACGGCTATCCGTAAGCCAAGTTTCCAGTTTGGTTGATGTAAAAACTGGAAGTGGAGGACTTGGTTCCTGGGGCTGTGCTTAGTGTGAGGATTTGAGGAGCTGTGGCTGTGGTCAAAAGAGATCAATGGCGTCGCTGTCAGAGAGTGAGGGGACAAATAGGGGGAGCATGTGGGAACTAGATCAGAACCTTGATCAGCCCATGGATGAGGAAGCAAGCAGACTGAAGAATATGTACAGAGAAAAGGTCTGGACGTTTCTCTTCTTCAATTAGTTACATGTTATTTTATTTAGTTTTCTGTCAAAAATTGAAGGCTTTCAGAATAGTTGCGGTAGATGTAAACTCGGTATCTGCATGTGACTAATTCATAGCATTGTGCAGTTTGTTCTTTGGGTTTATCTAGAACAGATGTACTACTTTAACATGGATTGTACTGCATTAATATGTTGTTTGTCATTTGTAAGGCATGAAGAAATCTGGTTTAGTTTATATGATGGGATTACTTTTTTTTGGTGGGGATTGGATTACCAACTTTCTGAGGTAGGAGCGGATGTTTTTGTTTAACACAAGTTTTTGGCTCATTGCACCTCGATGTAACAATTAGCAGAAGAATCTTTAGTCCTAAAAGTAATGCTTGTCTTGTGTATTCTTGAAAACAATTGAACGCTTGTTTTTAACTAGATTGCTAAATCAGGAATTTCTATTGACTGTTATTTCCCTTCGTGCAGAAGTTCTCATCAGTTTTGTTACTACGGCTCGCATTTCAGAGCCTTGGGGTGGTATTTGGTGACTTGGGCACATCACCGTTGTATGTGTTCTATAATGCCTTTCCTCATGGAGTAGAAGACGACGAGGATGTTATCGGAGCTCTTTCCTTGATCATTTACACCCTTACGCTCATCCCTCTTCTGAAATATGTTTTTGTTGTCTTGAGGGCAAATGACAATGGTCAAGGTGAGATAGTTGATCCTAACAAGGACCAAGTAAGATACTGCTTAGACCTTCAATAACATGCTGTTTCTTATTATCTGCTTTGTACTTGAAAAAAAAATACTGAGTGCAATACATCTCAAATGTTTGATTTCTACACATATTAGCCAACACATTAGAAGTTTGTAAGTGGCAATGATAACAGTGCATTTTTGCCATCAAATTGGTAGGTGAATATGTTAACAGAATGCCTTTCTAGTCAGGAGAGATGCCCAAGTGGCAGCTAAATTGCATTCTTCAACTGATGAAAATTTTAGCCTGAGATCATTTTACTGTTGCTCGATGTTGGAAACAACTGTTACATGTGCAATTCTGTGTCTTCTTCACTTGATAACTTGTTTGCATATTTTCAGCGATGATGACTTACTGTTTTTTTCCCCTTACAGGTGGTACATTTGCTCTTTATTCACTACTCTGCCGTCATGCAAAGATCAGCACTATACCCAACCAACACAAGACTGATGAGGACCTAACGACATATAGTCGGCAAACTTATGAGGAGAATTCACTGGCAGCAAAAATAAAGAGATGGCTAGAGAGGAGTGCTTATAAAAGAAACTGCCTTCTTATTCTTGTTCTCATTGGTACTTGTACAGCTATTGGAGATGGAATCCTTACTCCTGCTATATCAGGTACTCAGCCTAATTTCTTCTGAAGTAATGCTCAGCATCATATTCTTCTTACTAAATCCAATGGATCCAGGAATCTGATTTATGATTTTTTGTTTCCTCAGTTCTTTCCGCATCAGGTGGAATTAAAGTTCAAAATCCAAACATGAGTACTGGTAATATTGTGTGTTCAATTTGGTTTATTCAAATTCTTGCATAATGTAACTTCTGTAAATTATTCAAGTAGTGTTAGTATGTAGATGCATGTTCTCACCGCAATGATGAAAGGAAGTCAGCGCCATTCACATATGTTTTATATATTAATTATGATCTCACATGCATCAGTCATCCTTCTTGATCTTACTACAAGGATTTGAAAGCCCAAATCTAATAATCTATCTTTTGCATAAGTTGATCTTATAAAATGGCTTGATGACGATTTCCTCTGCATCTGGCAGATGTTGTTGTACTTGTTGCCGTGGTCATCTTAATTGGATTGTTTAGCATGCAACATTATGGTACAGACAAAGTTGGATGGCTGTTCGCGCCTATAGTGCTCGTATGGTTCATTCTAATTGGAAGTGTGGGAGCACTGAACATACACAAGTATGGTAGCTCTGTGTTAAAAGCATACAATCCAGTCTATATATACTGGTATTTCCGAAGGCAAGGGAATTCTTCTAACAGCTGGACCACTCTTGGAGGAATCATGCTTAGCATCACAGGTCAGGCCATTTACCCTTTCTAGCGATAGAGATTACTTTCTATCAACATAGTAGATCCGGTGTAACATGCAGCAAAATGTTTTTTCTCTTCAGGAACTGAAGCATTATTTGCGGATCTATGTCATTTTCCTGTATTGGCCATTCAGGTAACATGTCTTCACTATTCAGTGAGGCATTATCCATATGCAATTATACGCTCCCTAAAGTAAATATGTGTTTTTGCAGATTGCTTTCACCTTGATTGTATTCCCATGCCTTCTACTGGCATACACAGGACAGGCTGCTTATATACTTTCCCACAAGAATCATGTGTCTGACGCCTTTTATCGCTCCATACCAGGTCCTCCTCGACTCCATAGCTTATCATCCTATTGACTAATCTTAAGAAAGATCGGTTGGTGTGCCACCACATTATGTCTGCTAGGTGCACATTGGCATAGTGCATGACCCATTATTGATAGTGCATACTAGTGCTGTATGTAATATGGTTCTATAGTGAGATACTTAATTATTGCAGATGCCATATACTGGCCAGCATTTGTTATAGCAACTGCTTCAGCAATAGTTGCAAGTCAAGCCACCATATCTGCAACCTACTCGATGATAAAGCAGGCTCTTGCACTGGGCTGTTTTCCCCGTGTAAAGGTAGTCCACACCTCGAAGAAATTCATTGGGCAGATTTACATCCCTGACATCAACTGGCTCCTCCTGATTCTTTGTATCGCTGTGACTGCTGGATTCAAGAACCAAATCCAGATAGGAAATGCATACGGTAAGGTTTACTTTGTTGTATGAATTTTGATGGTACAGCTTTGGGCATAAAACTGCCATTGGCATCCTGATGCAACTTTTGATGCAAAAATTGCAACATTTTTACAAATGAAGTGCTAAATATTGGGATAACTTTTCGTAAAGCCCATTTTGATTGAGTTCAATTCTGGACACAACTGGCAGTTTGTTGATAGAAATTTTTTGAACTCCGCAACACCAATGTGTATTTCATGTTAGCAACACCGTGTAGTTATATACTGCTGAGCTTGGAGAAGCTACATAGATAATAAAAAGAAAGGTTGCCATAGGATACTGACAGTGACTGCTAATAGGCGACCAAAATTGTTCTGAAGTAACAACTGTTACTGAATTTTCATGCTATAATATCCATTGCATACATCAGACAACACTTGATTTCCGTTTCATGTTATATGAACAGGCACTGCAGTGGTTATAGTTATGCTAGTGACGACGTTCCTCATGGTACCAATAATGCTGCTGGTGTGGAAGAGTCACTGGATTCTTGTCGTCACCTTTATTGTGCTCTCATTGATGGTGGAGGTTCCCTACTTCTACGCTTGCATATTAAAAATCGATCAAGGTGGTTGGGTCCCGCTTGTCATTGCAGTGGCCTTCTTCATCATCATGTATGTGTGGCACTTTTGCACTGTGAAGCGGTATGAATTTGAGATGCACAGCAAGGTTTCAATGGCCTGGATTCTTGGCCTCGGTCCGAGCCTTGGTCTGGTCAGGGTTCCAGGGATTGGCTTTGTGTACACTGAGCTGGCAAGTGGCGTCCCGCATATCTTCTCCCACTTTATCACTAACCTACCTGCTATCCACTCGGTTGTTGTCTTCGTCTGTGTCAAGTATCTTCCAGTCTACACTGTCCCAATGGAGGAGCGTTTCCTTGTGAGGAGGATTGGGCCGAAGAACTTCCATATATTCCGTTGTATTGCGAGGTACGGATATAAAGACCTCCACAAGAAAGATGACGACTTTGAGAAGATGCTCTTTGACTGCCTCACCTTATTCATCCGACTTGAGAGCATGATGGACGGTTATTCTGATTCCGACGAGTTCAGCGTGCCTGAGCAGAAGACCGAGGGATCAATCAGTAATGCACTTCTGGCAGAAAAAACTACCAACACAATGTGTTCGAATGGTGACCTGAGCTACTCATCACAGGATTCTATTGTGCCAGTGCAGTCACCCCTCAGGGGGAACAGTCTATTGACGTATTCAAGCCATGCCAGCCAGGCAGTCGGCAACGAGCTGGAGTTCTTGAACCGGTGCAGGGATGCTGGTGTTGTGCACATCCTAGGGAACACCATTGTGCGTGCACGGAGAGATTCAGGGATCATCAAGAAGATTGCTGTAGATTACATGTATGCTTTCTTGAGGAGGATCTGCAGGGAGAACAGTGTGATTTTCAATCTTCCTCATGAGAGCCTTCTTAATGTTGGGCAAATATACTATATATGAGACATCGTTTTCCGTTTGATTTATCTGGGATTCCAAGCAGAAGGTTCTGATGTACTGCTCCCTGGAGGATCTGCAGGGATGGGGATTACATGTATGCTTTCTTGAGGAGGATCTGCAGGGAGAACAGTGTGATTTTCAATCTTCCTCATGAGAGCCTTCTTAATGTTGGGCAAATATACTATATATTTTTTATAAATATTATTTTTAAAATCAGAAATTCTAAATCTGGACGTCCGGATTCAAAATTTACAAAACTATACGTCTGTCGGCCAACGGTTAGCCGACAACGCGCTTGTCAGCTAACCGGAGGCCGAAATGGGCGTTATCGGCCAACCGTTGGCTAACAACGGCGTTGTCGGCCAACGGTTGGCCGACTGCGCGCCGAAAGCACGCGGGCCCCGTAGTCGGCCGACAGGCACCCGCTGTCGGCCGACCGTTGGCCGACAAGGGCAAACACCATCGTCACTGGCGTTTGGTAAACGCCAGCACCTCCGACGTTAGCCCCCGAAGGGTTTAAAGCGACCGGTGGGCCGCGGGTGGGCCCCACCGACCCACTCAACCCCCCCAGCCTTCTTCCTCCTCTGCCCACCCGAGCGTGCCTCCTCTTCCCCTCTCTCTCCCCCACTCAATCTCCTCTCAAATCCATCTAAATCGGTGCCATTTCTTCGTTGATTCGGACCCCATTGCATCTCTTGAGGTAAACTCTCCCATCTCCCACGAATTTGTTGGTTGAAATCGTCTCATGTGGTGGCATTTTAGGGTTAAGGGGAAACCCTAGTTTTTTGGATTTCTCACAAATCCATTGTTTAAATTGTGAAATGTTGGTTGGTTGTGATGTTTGTGATGTGTAGCAAGAATTAGGGTTAGGGTTGGTCATATGTACGTGAAATTGTGAAATTGTGAAATGTGGGTTTGTAGCAAGAACTAGGGTTAGGGTTAAGGTATGTTGTAGGTGGAATAATAGATATTATAGACATTGCTTGTGATGTGTTTTGGATATAACGCGGTAGGGTTGTCGTTGATGCATTATGTTTGTTGTTATTGTTTTTTAGAAGGCGAGAATCGTTAATGTTCATTATGTGGATATGGCGGCATTTTTGAGTAACAATGCCGAGATTGTTGACAACGAGGAGAAAGTCACGGTATTTGTGACAAGTCCTAGTTATGACGAGGTTGTGGAAAGAGTAACGTATGTGTTGAATTGGATGGACCCGAGTGAGCAAGTTGAACTAAAAGGCGGCACACAATAGTACGACATGCCCTAGGCCAAGGAAAAAATCCAAGGGGGATAATCCTGGTACGAGCCATTCCGGTGGTGGTGTTGGTGGTGGTGATGGCGGTTCTACCGGTGGTGTTGATGGTGGTGGTGTTGATGGTGATGCTGAATGGTAAATATTTGTTACTTCATCTACTTATACATGACTTTTGCTAACATTTGATTTCTTCTTTTAGACATGGCTTCCTCCGAGCCCACTGCTAGGCCGCCTTGTGCCGATCAAGAAGATAGGCCAAGGAAGACGAGCCGTTGCCCTTTAGACAAAGATATGGTTCCTCCTACATGTTGGTGTGAAGATCCTTGTAGGGTGAAGGAGTCCACCAACTTTTCGTACACTAGAGGAAGAAGGTTTTTCATGTGTGCTAACTATGCAGTTCTATTTCGTCGCGTGACCGCTAAATTCTTTCGTGCTAAATGTAGGTCGAGTACACGTTCACGGCGTGTACAAGGGTGATCCGGAACACACCAGGGCTATCAATCGACAAATCGGGATATAACTTTTAGCACGATCGAATTGAACACGTAATAATTAACCAAACTAAACAACAATATTCTACATGTCTCATAATTATTAATTACTTCGACCTTACTTAACAACTATTTCTCCTGACGTCTACTCAGAAGAACATATTCTATTCCACGGGACATAACTAAACTATTAATTTAAACTTATTTAAAACATCCAAAATAAATATGTACGTAATCCTACTAAACTAGTTTAGAGAGTCCTAATTAAACTAGTTTAGAGCATCCTTAATTTTTTATACGTGCATATCCATACTAATCATATTAAACTAGTTTTGAGCATCGTAATTAAACTACGACAAGAAGTACAACTATACTAGTATATATTTACGTACATAACATATAGTAACCATAATACTCGTACTAATAAACATACTTAAGTTCAGAAATTTTTTTACCGTCGATGTAGACTTCTATCCCGCGGGTGAGGTTTTTTCTCTCCTTCCTCCTCTCCTCTCTTCTTCCTCTTCTCCTCTCCTCTTCTCTTTTCTCTCCTTCTCCCTCTCCTTCTTCTTCTTCCTCTCTTCTCTTCTTTCTTCCTCTCCTCTCCTCTCTTCTCTTCTTCTCTCCCTCCTTCTTCCTCTCCTTCTTTCTTCCTTTCTTTCTCTTCTCCTCTGCTCTTTTCTCTCTGGAACGCGCGCAGGCGATGGGAAATAGGGGAATAGGGGGCACGGGGGCGCTGTCGGTCACTTTAACCCTTCGGGGGCTAACGCCGGAGGTGCTGGCGTTTGTATCAAGTACGTAAACGCCACTGACTATGGCGTTTGCCCTTGTGGCCGACAGCGGGTGACGCGACGCAGTCCCGTCGGCCGACTACGGGGCCCGCGTGCTTTCAGCGCGCAGTCGGCCAACCGTTGGCCGACAACGCCGTTGTTAGCCAACGGTTGGCCAACAACGCCCATTTCGGCCTCCGGTTAGCTGACAAGCGCGTTGTCGGCTAACCGTTGGCCGACAGACGTATAGTTTTGTAAATTTTGAATCCGGACGTCCAGATTTGGAATTTCTGATTTTAAAAATAATATTTATAAAAAAAGTCATATATGAGACATCGTTTTCCGTTTGATTTATCTGGGATTCCAAGCAGAAGGTTCTGATGTACTGCTCCCTAGAGGAGGGGAAGGGGGATATGGAGGCGGCTGTACATTGTAAATAGGATATCAGTTCTTGTTCATGGGGGTAACTAGAGATAGCTTCACATTTTGTTTTTTGTCCTTCTGCATATTCCAGGCAGTGTTCATGCTGCAAGTATTCATGTTTTTGCGTTGTATCATGTAAGATTCAAATGTTTCTTGGCCATGATATATGGTGATAGTTTTGTCTGACTGGGCATTCATGGATTCGAACGTACCTGCAGCTTTCAAAATTGTCACTTGTGGCAGGCCGAAAAGTTTCAGGTTTTAAGTATGGTTGCATTTGACATGACAGTCCAACCAATGTACAAATATTGTGAGAAAATAACTAACAGGGCACATAACATAGACACAGTTTCAGAATGTTCAGAAACTCATCTAAATTCAGCAACAAACAGTTTCAACGATAGCCAGCAGATAGATCTATCTAGATCACAGATCACATCTGCAGAGCACGATGGTAGTTCATGACTGAGCAAGAGGATGGACAACAAGACCTGCATTGCAAATGAAACTAGCCTCAGCCTGGAGCACAGACCACTCTGCATATTAGGGGCTAAGGGGGTGTTTGGTTGGGCTTTTCAGCAGCTTTTCACTGGAAAAAGCTGTAGCCCAACCAAACGGCCAGCTTTTTAGCAGCTTTTGCTAACGGTAACTGTGGGCTTTGCAGTGCAAATTCAGCTGTTTGAAAAAACTGTCTTTTGCCAGCTTTTTGCAATGTGCTGAAACTTCTGTACTCATTTTTTAAAATGTTGTAGATGATTTGGATCAACCAAAAGCCATATGTTTATTTTCCCACAACCACAACAGTTTTTCTAGACAGCCAGTTAACAGCAGCTTTGTCAACGGCCACAGCCTTACCGAACAGGCCCTAATTGTCCTTGGCCAATCTACGAATTTGGCTTGGGTGTGTCTGTTCGTCTCGGTTGTGACAAGCCAAGTCACAAGGGATCTTGCTGCAGGGAAACTTGTCTCCATGACCGACAGCGGCTTTCCCGGTGGGCTTTTTCCGGTGACAGTGACGAAGTTCCTCGAGCTCCTCGAGCTCGCACTTCTGGTTGTCAACTTGCTGCTCGAGGGAATCAACACTCTCTCCTAGGTAGTTCATGTGTTCCGTCGCCTTCTCAGGGAACTTTCTTGTCCAACCATTGAGTGAATACAGTCTTCTTTGGAATCTTGACAACAGGAACTACCATACCGGTCGATGCCATGATAATTCAGAGCAGTATATATATCACTTGTAAACCCTCTACGAAGGAAACTCACCACAAAGAGAGGGCAGCGGTAGAACCGTCGCCCCGGGTCTTGACAGTCCCATGAAGTTCCGGTGGTGCATGGCTTATCGTGCTTGCAAGTTGGCCAGCTTCCATCATCAGATTCATCTGTTATGCCGGGAACTTTGTCTGCAACCGTTGTGGTATTGTTGTCGATTGCCTTAGAAACAGAGCCTGTTTCCTTGACATTCCATTTAATGAACAGCTTGAAAGATCCAACATGACGCCATGCCACATTTAGAAACACCTTCTCCGTGAAATATCACAAATTCATCTTACCTGTACAAAATATCAAATATATTACACCATGGTTTGCTCATTCTTTAACCTTAATAAATCTGTTAAGCTAGTTTCCATAATTTCCCCACATTTTCTGGACATTTCTGATACCTTCTTATAAAACTACATTTGCTCCGTGACATCCCCCATCCATAATAGAAATTTCTGCATTTTTTTAAATTTCTCATACAGTTTTCCATATCACACAAAACTCACAAATACACAAAAGGAATTTTCACAACTTCACAACGAATCGATACGCAGTCCATCTGTTCTCCAACCATTTTCTCTCCCCTTCCCCTCTTCTTTCTACTGCAGTGCAGCATTTTCCCCCCTCCATTTTCCACTGACACAGTGGCATTCCCCAATCACTAGTACTATCTCTGAAGTCTCAACATAACCGCAATAAAAGAAACCATTGTGATCTAGGAAACTTACCTCACCGATGGTTTATCGGCTGCTAGCAAGGGCGGAATCACCTCCTTCCGGTTGAAATGAGATTTTTTTTTCCTTCTCCTCATTTGCCCATTTACAGATCGCCCAGCGGGTTGTCGCAGAAAGGACTCGCGAGTTGCGACTGGTGCCTCTTTGGTGTGGTGTGATTTTCTTGTTCTCCCGCCCAAACGATTTAAGAATTTTGAGACTATTGGGCTTCAATAATCGAACTGGAGGCCCCAAAGTGCAATAATGATGCATATCAGGGGTGTCGATGCAAATGCAACTGCTCCTCTAGCTCGAAGAAGACGACCAAAGGCAAAGGGCTGCCACGACTTGCACTAGACATCTAGTTAACTATTTAAAGTGTCATGATCCTTTTAAAAAGAAATTGATAACATTCACACAATATGTATTTATCAAGTTATAAAAATTTAGGTTTAAATTTGATACATATATAAAAAAATTAGATTCAACTGTGATTTTAGTAGTAAAAATCTGAAATAAATAGTGTTCTAGTGTTATTTTAGTACAACTCCTAGCTAAACTTTTCTCTTTCGTTTTTTAATATATGGATCGAATTTTACCTGAAATTTTATGGGATGAGAGATGCGTATTGTGTGAATATTGACAAATTATTTTGAATTTTTTCATGTGACTTGTTGAATGGTTAACTAAGGACATAGTGCATAAGTGCATCTAAGTCCTTGAGTGTATATAAGTCAGTGCCCTGCAAACATCGTGCATGTTTGGTTCATAACTACATTTTGCCAACTTTGTCAACAACTGTGACAATGGTTATATATTGAATATTTTACTATAATAGTTATGACATGCCATCCTCTTTTAGTAGTATGTCGCACCTATCATAGACTCATACTTTTTTTAAATTTTATCAAAATTGTGGCAACCAATTTCTTCATCATAATTTATGTGGCTTGCCATAGTTTAGCCAAAAAAAAGGCAAAGTTCGGCTATGAACCAAACATGCCCGCAATTACGTAAACCAGCCCCACGTTTGGGACGAGGACTTTGTTTTCCAAATCCTAGGAGGCTATGCTATTTAGGCTTAGTTTGCGGTTGCCTAACAGCGTTGTGCTGAACTTATATAACTATTTGTTATGGAAATCTAGCCACAAAAATAAATAAAAATATTGGTTAGTCAAATACAAAAGCTGAACCACACGTCCCTAGTTTTGTCCATCTTACAAAAACACCGTCCACCAGGTATTGGCGGTGTGGCTTCGAGCCATGGCTCACACTTGCTGGCACATGAACTTCTCACTTAGCCCAACGGGTGGCTTGTGCCAAGGCCCATGAGCGCATGGCGTGCCGCTCCCCGGGACCCAACCAACCACTATGTGGTGTGGATGTGACTCCCCCTCGCTTTCGAGCCTTATGCTTGGGGGAAGAGTTACTGTTCAGTAATCAACGACATCAAGTTTGATCTAAAGTAAGTTATTTAAAATCATGATTTTAAGTACCTCATAATATTTTACTATATTTTTAAAAAAATTTCAACAAAATCATAACTTTTAAACTAATCTCTGACGGATAATCCAAACAGGCCACTTTTGGACGTTTAATAGCAAAACTAATATAGGGATCTTACTCGTTAGTGCTTACGCTGGATGCTCACATTTAGTACATTATAATAACGGGGCGGCCTCCGCGCCCTCTCGGGCCATCAGGTGCGGGATTACGTCCGTTCCCGAGCGGACGACCGCGATCGGCGCGAAGCAAGCGCGTGGGATGCCTAGGCTGGCTTGCGTGGTTGCGTCCCCCTCGCCTGTGTTGTCCCATGAGGTCAGCATCGTGTGGGCCGCTACTCCGCAGGAAAAATTGGAGGCTTCTCCTTCACTTGACCCTTCGGCTCCTCTCTAGGCGATGGCGACGGCGGCAGCGGCTGCTCACTCGCAGGTGAGCTCCTCCTCCCTCCCCTCTTCCCGGCGACGCAGGTGGGCTCCGCGGCAGCGCTCCCTCCTCCCCCCTTCCCGGTGGCAGGCGGCAGCGGGGCTTAAGGTTTCAAAGCGACCAACAGGACGAGCCCCAGTTCACCGCTGCTAGCAACGCCTCCTGCCCGAAGCAGCCCATATCGACACGGAGTGGGGGGCGCTACGGGGTTTGGCACAGGAGGAAGAGGTAGGGCGGGCGGTGAGTTCGCATCCACCTCTGGCGCTTCCTGGCGACAGATCCTCCATTGCTTGCAGGTAAAGCTCGCCCCTTCCATGTTTCCTTCTCTCCCATTCTCTTCCGATTGATCAGAACATGAGTATCTATTTTCTAAATCTTGCTAAGTGAATGATGTGCTAGTGCATCAATTTTTTCCCATGTTCAAATTTTGGGAGGCTTCTCGTCCTCTTCTCCACCTCCATCCCTCACCATAGACCAGCACTGGTGCAATTTCCTGGAATCGGCTTGCCCCTTCCATGTAAAGCACGGCGCGCTCGCATCCATGGCATCCACCTCTGGCGCTCACTGGGGACGGATCCTCCGTTGCTTGCAGATAAAGCTCACCCCTTCCATGTTCCCTTCTCTCCCTTTCTCTTCTGATGGATTAGAACATGCGTATCTTCCTATTAGTGTTCTTTTCTTTGATTACCAATTTTTGTTGATACGGTGATGTCCAAATTGTAGCATCTATACAGATAAGCATATATTTTTTGGTACTGGTATGTGTTTTTTTTATAACAAAAAGGTATATTGCAGATTGTCCATTTGGCATAACATGCTTGAGTGTGTACCCTTAAAGTTATCCTATTAAGCTAATTAGTTCCCTGTCATTTTTAATACAATTGCTACTGCAAGTGTAAATATAGTATGGACAATTTGGTTGTTGTAGTCCCATAGTAATTCATGCTTGTGGAACCTCTAGTCTTCTTTTGTGCCGTACACAGTATTTTCACTTAAACTTGCCTTGATATGTCAAATTGTCAGATGGCTCAGCCTTTTCCCAGTTTTATTGGCACACTTCCTCTTCTGCTTAATACATTTCAGCTTTGAAAGAAACTTTGTTTGCTCATCAGCAGTCCAAGCTAATTGTTGTTTCATCCTGTGGCGTGCCCGATTTTAAGGCCGGACACGTCATTTGTGATTACTGTTCTGGTCCCTGGATCAGTAGCCAGTACGCACAAATACTTGATAGCATACACATACAATACCGAATCCTTATTACACGGTTAGACCATTACGGTCGAGGTTCGATACATGGCCTATTGGCCGAATAAAACAGCAGCGGAAAACATAACGAAGTGGATAGCCCATCGGCTTGCCGAACCAACAGGCAGCTGACTGGGGAAAACGTCCTAAGCCTCGGCTTCGCTGTCGCCCTCCTCGTAATTGAAGTCTTCTTCCTCCTCTGGCCAATTCAACAAGCCAGGTGAGTACATTGAATGTACTCGCAAGCAATCCCCATTGGGGGATTATACAGCTATATTTCATGCGGGGATATTTCAAAGGATAGCTCTAACCTATGTTGGCAGTTGTGCGGAATGTAAGTTTTGAATTTGGAATTACTGCATAGTAGATTATAAAGCAGTTTGGGAAAAACTGGTAGCAAAACAACAGCATCCCATCACATCCTTTTCTTCCTCATCTTGCGCGGTACACACCGCTAAACATCTCATGACCTATTACCTGATAGCTCCACTTGCCGCCATGGCTCCACCATCGAAACGGTAGCTTCACTCATCCGATAACTAGGTTTTCCAACACTAAGCCGTATTCCGTTCCCTCCCGGCAATACGGTGGGTTACTTCGGCAATTTCCTTACCACCGACTCATGGCCTAAAATTGCCCATCTGTGGGCACATCATGCCCACGTCCTTAATCCATTTGCCCAACTTTGGCAAACAAAACTTAGTCTAGCCTGGGTGTGGCTGTGCCAGTTCATGTCCATAACCGAGGACGCGGCTATTCGAATAGATTTTTAACCCTCTGCAGAGGTGGTACGGCTTTACCCACAAGATGTAAGTCCCCCTGGGCACACTGCGCGCCGTGTACTTACAGGGCTATTACAACGAGACTTTTCGCCTGCTTTCATCCTAGGGTCAGACCCGCTAGATGTTTTACCCAAACTTTACATTTTGACTCGCAAATCCTAAAGTGGGACTATTCTTATCTTTGTGTCGAATCCTCACCCACGCCTTGGGCCTCACCATCTAGGACTTTTGACGCAAATAGCGCCGTGAGAATTCTCTAGGGGCCCAACGTCCTACCTAGCACATACTTCTTACTTCCCACGGGTCCGAACCCTAGTATTAGGCGGGTTACCGAGTCAAGTCCTTCCCATAAAGGACATGTGGACGTACGGTGGGGGAACTGGTTTAGCGGCACGATGGCTCGGTCTTTAACTGATTCGAGTAGGACTCCAGTTTAACAGCGAACACCGAATAGCCTTCAGCTACTTCGTCTCCCTTCAAACCACCTTATTCCTACCCGAATCCAAATCATCTCCAACTCCATTTTGGGTTTTGGCAACATTTCATTTAAATGCACCGCGGATAACATATGCTATCCGCGGGTTTTGATTTTCCCCTCCCCGGTTCTAACAAAATTTTTAGTTTTAACTATAGCAGGGCTAATCATTGGCTACTGCCTATAACCTTGATATGTCGTCGGTCGAAAACGACCGACGGAGCACTAGGGTTACAAGAAATCAGATATTCGACCCTAGTCCATATGCATCTATCGGAAATAACTACTTCTACATAAAATACAGTTTATAACATAGCATGCATGTTTCGAAGTCAAAATAAATATTCTTTACAAATATAGGATTCAAAATGGTCAAGGCGGGAGATTGCTTGCCTGGCAGTTCCTGCTCCTGTTCCTAAGGTGGGGGTGTTGCCGGTTCGTCCTGACGCACGTACTTCACTCCGTGGACTACGCGTCGGAAGAAAACATCGAATAAAGAGCAATCCAAATACTTCGAGAGAATCAAACAATATGCATGCCAGAAGAAATGGTGAATGATACGATGAATTGAGGAGAGTGGTTGCCCTAGAACGATCGAGTTCGGATTTAGGCTCTCGGGTGGCGATTAAAAATGGGATGCATATACTTGGGGCTAGGTTCGAAGTTCGAACCTAAGATTTCAGGGCTTGGGTTTATGAGGTCAAAGAACGGATTTGGCGACAGGTATATGCAAGATTTTCACATAAAATGACGGTGCATTTAAATGAAAAACACTCCGGCGTAGCTTTTAAATTTAAAATCTTTCGTTCAAACGAATCGCGAACGGTCAGGAATATAATATAGCTACTGGAGGGTTGGGAAATTATTTTTGATTGTTCGTGGGTGCATAACTATATTGCATGCGTGGATTAAACTTCAGGAATTAACTTAACCCTATTCTGCTAATTGCAATCTAAAAGCTTTAACTTTAGAAGATGCATTTGGATTGGAATATGGAAATTACTATGGGATTCCAGAACCAAAACTAAGTGAGAAAACTTTGGCTAAAAGGGGTATTACTCAGCTGGTTAGGGCTGCTGCTTAGCAAGAATTAGATTAGTGCATTAAGGAGCTAACTGATGACTAGAGCTGTGCGAGCTGGAAAAAGAACTAAAAGGACCAAACATGCAACAGTGTGCGTGCGGACCAGCAGCTGATTCCATGAGCTGAAGGGAAAAAGAAATAAAATAGCTAAACATGCAACAGTGTAGCCCACAGCTGATGTAACGAGCTAAAGGGAAAAAAAAGAAGCAAAATAGCCACACATGCTACAGCGTGGACCAGCAGCTCACTCATTGTGCTGAGAATAAAAGAATAAAATGGCCACACATGCAACAGGACCAGCAGCTACTCAATGTGCTGAGAATAAAAGAAGAAAATGGCCACACATGCAACAGGACCAGCAGCTACTCACCGAGCTAAACAAACAAAGAATAGAGAGCGGCGGCGCACTGAACCGGGGCTTACCCTGCGGCGGCGCTGCTCGGGAGGTGGAGAGAGAAAGGAGCTGGGGCGAGCTCGAGTGTGAACCCAACCGGCGGAGCTTCGGCGCAGCTGGGCGGAGCTCTGGCAATGGCGGCGGCAGTTGGATCGGTTGAAACTGGGACTTGGGCGGTTGGAAACAACGGCGTGGAACAGAGGAGCGGCCGAGAGAGCTGAGCTCGGGCGGGGCTAGCTCAGGTGAGGCGTGAGCTTGAGGTGGGGATTGGGGTGGTGCTGAAGCTAAGAGAAGATGGGGCTTGGTGAGCTTGAGAAGAAGATGAGCTCGGGTGGTTCTCAGGTGTTCATGGCGAAGGAGCTTCAGGAGCTCAAGCTACTGGAGCTAAAGGAGAAAGGGATGGTGCTGGAGCTAAGGGAAGGGCCGCTGGTTGCTCTGGTTGAAGGAGGGGCTCGCAGCTCCTTTTATAGCCGGCGGCAGTGAGCTCCGGTGATGCGACGGTTCGGCGGCGAGTTAATGGCAGCTGAGCTTGGCGTACGGCGAGGGCAGGCTACAAAGGAGCTGAGGGACGTCTCAGGCATGGGGTTGGCGCTCGGACAAGGCTCAACGGCGGCCTGGCAGTGAGGAGAGTCAGCGGCGCATGCTGTGGCTGGACTGGACGCGTCCAGAGCGGCATGCCCATGCCAACGCGTGTCCAACAAAGTTTTCCACGTGCACAGCCATGTCAACTGGGATTGTGATTGATCAACTGGGGGCTCTGCAAAGTTGCGCATTGAATGGGGTAACATGCATGGTAGTCCATGCATGCCAAGGTGACAAGTCCTTAATCTACATGGTGGAGAGGGGACGTGAGCTGCCAGGTGATTAAATGGGATTGAGACAGGTGAGTGCAGTGCTGAATGACCGATCACTGAGAGCTGGCTGCTTTGACCGAGAAGATTAATTGTGATTTCATGCGTGGCTCTAATACGGGGAAAGTGTTCGGTGCTTGCCTTGCTAGATTTTTGCATAGGACTTGCCCATGTTTTTATATATCTGGACTCCTGGAAATGTGGGGAGTGCTGTGTGATTTTATCTGAGTTTTCTGAGAATTAAATATAAGGGTTGCAGTGCAATGCCCGAAGTTGACCTAAATTTTAATATTTTTGTTGTTTAGGATTTTTACATTGGCCGATTATATTTTATGTTATATTTAGGTCAAGGGTATTGTTAGGGTTCTTCGAGAATTTATTTGGAATTTCTGGGCAGACTGGGGAGAGATGGATTTTTGCGATTAGGGTTTTAGAGATGAAAGAATTAAATAAAGAGGAAAAGGAATCGGGGGTCGAAACTTAGGGTTTCGAAGCGCGGCAAGGAGGAGAGTGGATGGGAATGTCTCCGGAGTTCCGGGACGGTGCTTGAGGACAAATGGTGGGGAGGTGCCGCAAGGGTATCACTGGATATCGGTCGAGCAAGAAGATGGGGTGAATCCCCGGATTAGGGTTTTACTCGGTGGTTTACGAGAGGGAAGAGATTAGGGTTTAGACGCGTATGATGATGAGGTCATGCCTAACATGCGGATGACATGATGCAATGCGGGTTTAGGAAAATCGGGGCGTGACACATCCGATGATCCATATGCATATGGCATAGATGAAACCAAACATAGGACATCAATCCATATTCTATTTAAGACCATATTATGGCAAGGGGATTTGATTGAAGTTACAATAGAATTTGCGTTCTAGGTCACCATGAGCTTTTGAATTCAATTCACTTGCTTCAAGCTCAAACAGCTGGCTAGTCTAGCTACCTCTGAGCCTTCCTTTAGAGTTCTTTTAGTAGGCAGTTCATGGGAAAGCATCTTGGCCCTTGCGTACAGCTAGACTCACCCTGATAAAGTGAGTAATTTAATGCCTGTTGCTGCAAGTAGGTTCATGTGCATGGTCTTTCCAACAACTGGTTTATTCAGGATTTGGATCACCCCTTTCTGGCTCAAGCCATTCAAGGTATGTACTTGAACTTCGTTCAGTAGTTGGTGGTTCTATATCAATCATCCTTCTTAACTATATAGGGATCTATATAATTGCGACTTTGTTAGGGGAATAGTTGTTGAACTCTTGACTTCTGAAAATTCTATTAGGCAGAATTTTCTTTGCAGGAGATTGAATAGTTGTAAGGTGTGTGGACGCCTTCGAGATTTTGTAAATGTCATGGATAATCATTGATGTGATGAGATTTTGAGCTATAATAATTGTTATTAATTTAATTATGAAATATATCTATAGAAGATAGCTTAGTTATTTTGAGCCTCACTAGTTGGTTAACAGAACACTTCACCATAGACTGAATAGCATCTGGTCAGCTCTCAAATCTTTTCTCATGAATATACACTAGTACACTGTGATGTAGTATCTTGTACCAGCAAAAGGTTGTGATGGATTTTCCATGCAAATAGGTATCTCAATCAACTTGGAATGGTGTGGCGCACCCGGTTTTTAAGCCGGATACTCCCTCATGATCACTGTATCGGTCCCTGGATCAGTAGCCGATACACACGAGTTAACCTGTATATCATTGTCATACATGCGTAAACAATTAAATAAACTGTTAAGGTCGATAATCTGATACCTGTAGCCCAATGGCTATAAACTTACAGCGGAAATCCAGCGAAGAGGTGGCCCATCAGTATGCCATACCCGACAGGCAACTGACTGGGGGTTACGCCCTAGCTTTCGCGTTCATATACGTATCTTCGGAATGAATGTCTCCTTTGTCTGGCCAAATCAACAAGCCAGGTGAGTACATTGAATGTACTCGCAAGCTATTCCCACAGGAAGAAATATACGGCGATATTTCATGCAGGGAATAGATCAAGGAATAGCTCCAACCTAAGTTGTAAATTGTGCGGAAATGTAAGTTCTTATTTTAAATACACATAAGTAGATTGTAAAAGCATTTCGAAATCTAAAGTATTTTAAGAAAAACATCTCATCTCATGCGGTAAACACCGCTTAACAGCTCATAACCTATTACCGTCAGCTTCCACTCCCCATCCATGGCTCCACCCATCGACGGTAGCTTCCACCTATCCGATAACTAGGTCTTCCAACACTAAACCGTATTCCGGTCCCTCCCGGCAATACGGCGGATTACTTCGGCAATTTCCTTACCACCGAAACATGGCCTAAATTGCCCACTGTGGACACATCATGCCCACGTCCTTAATCCCATTTCCCAGCTTTCACAAACAAAGCTCAGTCTAACCAGTGTGTGGCCTTATCAGTTCATGTCCATGACCGAGGACGCGGCTATTCGAATAGTTTTTAAACCCTCTACAGAGGTGGTACGGCTTTACCCACAAGATGTAAGTCACCCTGGGAGTACTTTGCAACGTATACTGCCAGGATTATTACAACGAGACCTTTCGCCTGCTTTCATACTAGAGTCGGACCCGCTAAATGAGACTTACCCTAACTCTGATTGTGTCCAGGTACCCTGACACCACAATTCGGAGAAACGCTCATCTTTGTGTCGAATCCTCACCCGCGCCTTGGGGCTCACTATCTAAGAATCTTGACCCAAATAGCGTCGTGGGAATTCTCTAGGGGCCCAACGTCCTACCTAGCACATACTTCTTACTTCCTACGGGTCCGAACCCTAATATTAGGCGGGGTACCGAGTCAAATCCTTCCCATAAAGGACATGTGGACGTACGATAGGGGAACTGATTCAGCGGCACTTAGGTTCGGTCCTTAACTGATTCGAGTAGGACTCCAGTCTATCATCAATCACCGAATAGCCTTCCGCTACTTCGTCTTCCTTCAAACCACCTTACTTCCTACCCGAATCGAAATCATCTCCAACTTTATTTTGATTCTTGGCAACATTTCTTTTGAAAGTCACCGCGGATAACATACGCTATCCGCGGGTTTAATTTCCCATACCCGTAGGTTTGAGTAAAATTTTAGTTTTATCTATAGCAGGGCTAAGCAATGGCTACTGCCTATAACCTTAGACTTTTGTCGGTTGGAAATCCATCGACAGATCAACTAGGGTTACAAGGAATCGGATAGCCAACCCTAGCTCAAATGCATCTATCGGGTATAGCTAACTACATAAAATATCGTTGATAAACATAGCATGCATGTTTCATAATCAAAGTAAATATACTTTGCAAATATAGGATTCGACATGGTCGAAGTGGGAAATAGCTTGCCTGGCACGTTGGCTGGGTCTCAATCTTGAATTCGATTCGGCAGCTTCCCCGATTCCTTCGCACGATTCGTCGTATCATCGAAACTACACGTCGGAAAGATGTCGTATAAATTGTCGGGACGACGTAAAAACCAATTGCATCAAATGTAAAACCAGAAGAATCAATACATGAAATCATGATGCGTTTGATTAGCCATTTGACTTTGAGAGGCTTTAGTGAGTTAGAGTTTGGGGTTTTCGATAAGGCATACACTCTCAATGGTCCTAGGGTTTCGGGAGTGATTTGATTCACCTCGTGATTAGTGTTCGAAAGGTATTATGGATGTTTGGTTATGCACGAACGTATATCCCTTATGTTCTATCTTTTATGACGAATAGCATTGCTGGACTCATGGGCATTCCTGGGGCCTCGAAAACTACCTAACTTTTGATGTATGCACCTTAGGTGCTCTGGAAGTGTATATGGTATATGTACGAATTTCAAAGAGAAGAAAGGAATACCTTAAACCTAACACCTACCGCTAAGGCTTTAGAACCACTCTAAATGTTTAGAGATTTCCCTTCATTTCTTCTAGTAAGGGTTTTGAGGTTCGGAGGTATGTTTGAAAACGGAATTGGGGATGGGTTTGGATTTAGTGCAGAGGCATTAGAGAGGTTTGCTAAATGCCTAAAGGCTGCCCAAAAATCCCTGGACACTTGATTTAAAGAGAAATTTGATTTGTTATGTGCATTAAATTTCTCCTCTGTTTGCACTCAACTATTTGGGATATTGGAAAAGTTTCTTCGTGGAAGTGTTAGAGAACAACCCTAGGATCTCAGTATCGGAGAATTCTTCTCCAGAACCGGTCAAACACTGGCGCATGGTTTTAAGCTTAAAAGAAACCGGCCTAAAGCCGTTTTCCGACAGCTACAATGCGCTTTTATTGCGCAGGACACGGTTAGGGTGGTCGGAAGCTTTCAACTGCTGGACACGGAGCTCGGTTCTGAGCAGAATAAATGTGCTTGCTAGGTCTAAGGGGAAGCATTAATCCCGAGTAGAGGAACGACGTTCGGGGCAGAGAGCTTCACCGGCGGAGTTAGGAGGGAGAGGTTGGCCGAGGTCGGATGGGGCGTCGGCAGCAGCTGAGGATTAGCCGCCGTGGCGCTGCCGCAGCAGAAGGGAGCTTGCCGTGGCAAGGCGAGGAGGAGGCGGCCTCAGCGGTGTGCTGGTGGCTGGCGGCGTTGGGAGAGAAAGGGGATGGAACGGCGGTCAGTCGGCGGGGCTTGCAGCCGGTGAACTGAACCAGGGGAAGAAGGGCTTAAGCAACGGCGCGCTCGGGTGGTCGGGAGGCGGCACGGCCGGAGACTGAGGGGAGCGGTCGGCCGTGGTCTCCAAGAGCTCGAGGTGGCGCTTGGTTCTGAGCGGGCCGGAGCGGATCCAAGCGGGGGTGGCAGACAGAGGCGGCAGCTCGCCGAAGCAGAGGGACGGCGGCGGTTTGCTTGGAGGCGGAGGTCACGGCGGCGGGGAGGTGGTAGATCTCGGGGCAGCTCTGAGGAAAGATTAGAGAAAAGGGGAGAGCTCGGTTTGGAGGGAAGCTGGGGGCGGCGGCCGGGCTGGTGCTGGGGGCAACCAGGCGGCGGATCTGGCGAGCTCACTGCTGGCGAGCAGCGGCGCTAGGTGAGGGCGGCGCGGGAGAAGCGCTGGGAGCGGCGGCGCACTCAGTAGCCGTGGTGAGTAAGGGGCTTCGGGAGCTCGGCCAGGTTCACCCGGCGGCGAGGGGAGGTGAGGAGTGGCGCTTGCTGGAGGCGTCCATCGGCGGGGATCTTGGCTGCTGCTGTGGGGGAAGGAAGAAGGAGCAAGGGGGCTTGGGAGAAGCTTGGATTAGCTCAGCACCGGGTTGTGGCCAAATGGGGCAATGGGCTCGGGTTGGAAAGCACTGAGGAATGGGGAGGTTGGAGAGAGGGAGAAGCTAGAGGAGGAAGAAGAGCTTTGGGGAGCAAGGCGGCCGAAGCTTGAGGTGCAGAGCAATGGGGTGCTCAGGATGGAGTTGTGGAGCAGCCTGAGATGAAGAAGCTAGGAGGGGAGAATAGGTTCTAGAGAAGGGAGTAAGAAATGGAGGCGATGGCAGAGCTCGGACTGGTTTTGCAAGCCTGAGCAGAAGCTAATTAAAGGAGGAGGGAGCTCAAGTGCATTAATGGTGCTCAGGGCAATAGGTAGAGGAAGAGATGTTAAAAAGACTGGACGCTGCCGATGGAGCTAGCTGGAGCATGGACTGAGACAGGTGCTAAGCTCCATTAAGGAGAGGATGGGACAGGTGCTATTGCTTTGAGGGGAAAGATGAGCTCTGTCCTGCTGCTGAGAAGACGTAGCACATTAAATTGTGCATGCAATAAAGGGAAAGGAGATAGTTAGGAGAGGAGGCTAGGCAGTGGGGAGCTCGAGGAAAAGCTATGCAGCTGGATGCGACCTCTCCCTTTTGACCATGCTTCTTATTTTATGCGAGGGACGTGTACGCGTTAGGGTGTTCAATGTTGTTTGTGGTAAATTTGTGAATTAAACGTACCTATGTTTTTGGCATATTTGTGCTCCTATTGAAGAAAGGATCCTCGTGAAATTTTATCCGAATTTTCCGAAACATGTTTATAGTGGATGCAGTTCAACGTGCATTTTTGCCCTAGCATTAATTATTTCCATTCGTTAATATTTTGAACTGGGTATCCCTAAATTATGTTATATTTGAGTTAAGAATAATGTTAGGTCGTCCCACAACTTTCCTCGGAACTTTTGGAGGAGTTGAGGAGTGGTAGATCTCGCGATTAGGGTTTTGCAAGGAATTGGATTAAAATAGGAGGAAGAGGATCGAGAGCTCGGAACTAGGGTTTGGGAGCGCGGCAAGGTGGGGCAAGAACACGGAACTCGAGATGAAACATTTGTGTTGGCTTAGGACGTGTTGGTGGTGAGGTACCGTCGATACGATGGCGTATACGGCGCGTGTAATGTGTTAGGGTTTTGCCCCTTTTCGTCGAATCAGGGAGAAAGGAATTAGGGTTTCGCGTATATGCGTATATGCAAAAGCAGTATATTTTTGCACATACTCGCGATAGGACAAGGCGAAGGTGGTGGTAAAATTCCAAGTCATTCGGAAAAGATTCGGAATGGGTATATGCTCCGATTTCGTAGAAGTACTGCGAGGGCACTTTGCGACAGAGGTGGGTTTAGGTGGCACCGAATAGATAGGAGGGAGGGGATGCCGAAAGGTATGTTTGTGGCAGGGAGAAGGGCTGTCGCGGCGGAGAAAATGTTGCCGCGGTAGGGAAAGGCTTGTCGCGGTGGAAATCGGCTGTCGCGGCGGGAAGGAACAGCGATGCAGCATTGCCGCGGCAGGGGAAAGAGTTGCTGTGGCAGGGAATCGGTGGCGCGGCAGAAACTTGTTGCGGCAGGAACGGCTTGCTGTGGCAGAGAAAGATAGCAACGGCGGTGGCAGAGGTCTTGCCGCGGCAGAGAAAATGGGTAACGGCGGCTACCGTGGCAAGAGCGTGGCAGCGGCAACGGCTGCCATGGGCTGTCGCGGTAGGGCAAGTTGGCTGTGGCAGCTGCCTCCGGCTGTCGTGGCGGAAATGCAAGGGTGAGAGGACACGTATGAAGGCAAGGTGCTGAGCAGAGTTGCCCGTGTTGTCAGACGTGGTTCGGAGTATTAGGGTTTCGACAAAACGAAGGTCGATGGGAATAAGGGCAAGGGTTCATGTCTGGTATATAGCTTCATCATGATTTGAACTAAAGTTTTAATTAGGTGCATCTTCAACTGACATTATTAACGAAAAATTTTTTGTTAGCCCTAAATTTTGGGTTTCGGAAACTAGGGTGTTACAAATGGCATCAAAGTACAATACAAAAGAATTCTGCGGGCGGACTCTCATTGGTGGCAACTGTGGTCTACTTGACACACAAACTTTTTTACCAAATCGAGATTACTACAGGCAAGGCTACATATGTAGACTTTTACTAGATGATTAGTACAGCATCTTACAGAACACAGTTCTATTGTTTTGGCTATTCCTTTTGTTCTCAGTGCTCTTTTATGGCATCGGCTTATGGGCTTCATTCAGTTGATATCAATGCACCACGTAGGTTGCACTATAATAGAAATCATTTGTACATACGGTTCGGAACCTCCTTGCGGGACAGTTTTTCAAACCGTCTGTACAAATCAGGTTTGTACAGACGGTTTTTGAATCGTCTGTACAAATCGATTAGTACAGTTTGGAACTGTCTGTACTACTCAATTTATACAGACGGTTCTAGTTTGGAACCGTCTGCACTAATCGATTAGCACAGACGGTTCTAGTTTGGAACCGTCTATACTACTCGATTAGCACCCGTCTGTGATGTCATGTTACAAAAAAATATGGCTCCACGCGCCTGGTCTTCAACCGCGTCTCATCCGACCGTCCGCATCATCCCATCCAACCACTGGAATTAAATCGCACAATATGCTTCCAACGGGATTTGATCCCGCAACCTCGTGTTGTCCAAGCAAGGGGAGTTGCCAGCTGACCTAGACTGAGTACGCGATACAAACTAAGTAGCTTTCCTCTTAACTAATCCCTACGAGTAAGCAGGACGCTTCTAGTACAGACGGTTCTAAATTTGAAACCGTTTGTACAAATAGCACAGATGGTTCCAAGTTTAGAACCGTCTGTACTGTTAGATTTGTACAGACGGCTCCAATTTGGACCCGTCTACAGACGGCTCCAATTTGGACCCGTCTGTGCTATTTGTACAGACGGTTTCAAATTGGAGCCGTCTGTAATGTAGCACCGAATGCTAGTTTTAGAGTCTAGATCCAACCCTAGTTTGAGAGGTTTTAGTAAAACGGCCGTAACTTTCTCATACGGAGTCTGTTTTAGGTCCACGACCACTCAAATCGAAGCTAACGACGAGGCGCATCTGAAAATTCTACACGTGTATACACTTGTACGCATCTTGACCCTCAAAATTCAGCTTCTAAGTAGGACCTTTTCGCTCTGGAAGTTTTTCCGTTACTTTTTTTGATCTTGCGGAGGGCATTCTCCTACACCCGGACTCCGAATTGTGTGATTCTTGTTTTTCTGGTTAGCTTGAGCCAAGGACTTGCTTTCCACCTTGATCCCAGCTTCTGCCGAGCAATTTCGTCGAGGTGCCGTTTTCAAAATCTTCGATTTCGGGCCGGGATTTCCACTAGTCGTTTCGTCGACTTTTCGAAATTGGCTCAAAATTTGTGGAGACGTAGAGTTGGCCTCCCGCTCACAGCCGTGAAAACCGTTCGACAATCGGAGCTGTCAAACTCCCTCCCCGACGCTGCCACTTTCCTACCGCGGTAAGGAAATATGCAGTTTTTGCTACCGCGGCAGCAGCCTATCAACCAGCCTTGCTTATCTATTTGTACAGACGGTTCTAGTTTAGAACCGTCTGTACTATTAGATTTGTACAGACGGTTCAAACTGTTCCATTTGTACAGACGGTTCCAAGTTTAGAACCGTCTGTACTGTTTACAGACGGTTCCGAACTTAGAACCGTCTGTACTGTTCGATTTGTACAGACGGTTCCAAATTTAGAACCGTCTATACTATTCACAGATTTGTACAGACGGTTCCGAACTTAGAACCGTCTATACTGTTTGATTTGTACAGACGGTTCCAGTTTGGACCCGTCTGTGCCATTTTAGCGTCCCGCTTGTTGGGAACCGCTTATACTCATTTTCTCAGACGGTTTTCTTTTGGAACCGTCTGTAATACTATTTATACAGACGGTTTCAAAAATCCGTCTGTACAGGGGCGTCCCGTTAAATCGTTTTTGTAGTAGTGTTGCATGCTTATGCTCACTATGGCAAACAACAGGTATGAGTACAGTGTTGTGACCTTTTCAGGTGAACCGTTATAGTTTTGAAGATTTTTACGTCATGTACTATCAAAATTGAAGTGATATGGTTGTTTTCCTTGACTTGCTAAATTATGAGTTTACTGGAATGCAGAAATTTAGATTATGAATTTACAACTGACTGATTTGGTATGTCGGAAAATTTCTTAAATTTCCATACAAAATGTTTGCTTATGTCGCTGGAGCAGGCTAGAATTGTGCCTGGAGCTCGACCTCCACTTCATCGGCCATGGCGTTGTCATCGGCCGATGTGCTCCTGGAGCTTGACCTCGACTCCGCGTGGCCATAGCGTAGATCTCAAGCAGATTGCGGCTGAAGGAGGAGCGCCGCCCCTCGTTGAAGCCAGCACGATGGTCTTCACGACAGAATGCTCCGACTCCTTCCACTTCCCTTGCATCGCCACCCACGTCACGGAGAGGACGCCGCAGCGAAAGATGACATGGGGGAAGTGGCAGGGAGACCGAACGTGAGGAAGAGCGGCGGAGACCCACCGCTGCCACCCCGGGGGCGACCGGACCCGACGAGCCAAGGCTCCTATCCTCTGCCATGTTAGAAGGGGGAGAGAGAGAGAGAGAGAGAGAGAGAGAGAGAGAGAGTGAGAGAGAGAGAGAGAGAGAGAGAAGGAGAGAGAGAGAGAGAGAGATAGAGAGAGAGAGAGAGAGAGAGAGAGAGAGAGAGAGAGAGAGGAGGGAGGAAGAGAAGAGAAAGAGGCTGATAGGTGGAGCTTATATCCACATCAGCATAGTGTCCACATACTGATATGTGAGGTCGGTGGGTTGCTATATCAATTTTACTGTTAAATAGCAAAAAGTCTACGCTTTGAGTCTTTGTGAAATTCTAGACTATAAGTGTGGTTTTATAAAAAAGTCTAAAATTATGATAAAATTTATAAGGTATCCTGAAGTTCTAGTTTTAAGTAATTTACTCTTAATTCAATGATTACCGAAGTGGTAGACAAAGTAGAGTCGTCGTTTCCTGACAATGACCACTCAAAACCCCGTCCGGCGTGCAAACCGGGCAGACACGGCTGCACAGCACCATGGAGCAAGGAACCAATCGGCCGGTTCTGCGAACTACCGTTGCACGCACTGTTTTTGTTACATGAACGCGTGTTATTTTGCCACAGTATATGTACTCTCTCTTCTTTCTTTCGCCTAATTCAATCATATTGAAAACCTGAAACCTTCTAGCCGAGGGCCGAACGGTTCGCAAGATCTGCACGGTCCTGCAAGAAACCTTCTAGCATGGCCCGACGGTGCGCTAACTACATGCTTCTGATCAGAAAAGTTAAGCCGAGGCTCGCGCGCATGCATGTTACCAGTGTGCATGCATAAATGCATTCAACGTCACAACAGTCCGCTCTCTCGAATCATCAACTCGATCATGCATCCACAAACAGGACCACGAGCAAGGAACATGATGTCAAACCATTTGGTCGATCCGCCGACGGCACGAAGACGCTGTACGTACCGGCGGACCGGCGGGGCATGTACGTCGAGTGGTCGCGTAGCCTGGCCACATGCATGCAAGTCGATGCGCGCACTGCTGGTGGAACTTGCAGGCACTGAGGCACGCCGGCGTGCGGCCGCTTCACCGCGCGCGGCAGAGCGACGGAGGCACCAACAGAAGCGAACGCGCGGAGAACCGCGGCCAGCCACCGCCCCGGCTCCGACCACGGCAAGAGCCAGATGGAGCTGACCCAGCTGGAGGGGGCGAGCGCAGGATGGAGAAAAAGGCGATGGAGCCCTTGCTGTCGGGCGTCCCCGATCGATAGCTTGACGGGCGTGTGGATCGTCACGCACGGTCGTGACGCCGATGTAGATGCATGGTAGCCATACGTAGTGTGGTGTGCTTGGTTTCTTGCAGTATCGCATGCATACACGTATCCGCCGTGCCCTGTGACCGACTCACGAACCAAGCACCCGCGCGACATTCGTCTGCAACCGTTGTGTTGGTTGAAATAGTAGATAAGATCATATCCTAACCTAACCGAGATGTATAGTACGGCCTCCTACGTCCTCGTTGGCCTCGACCTCAAACTTCAATCCACTAGTATCGGCAATTATTGTACAAGTGGAATCAATCTCTATGGGCGAACTATACGAATCTGCTATTTCTGCGACTGAGAAATATCAGTTGCCAACGTGGACCGTTTGATCGCTGCTGAGATTTGTGCATGTTTTTCCTTTTACCTTTGAGAGTTGGGTTGGTCTCGATGAGTGGGTTATAAATGGGCTGCACGGGCTTTTGTTTCGAGTAGGCTTTTGTTTTGGACTGTTCCTTTTAGGGGGTTGCATGGCCTGATTTGTCTTTTACGGGAAAAAAGGAAGATGATGGTGGGTGAAGAGAGAAGGGCTTTTGTTTCTTGTGGGCCTTTTATCCATTTATTCTTCGGGCGCAATCCTCCTTTTTAGTTGTGTGATTGCATTTTGTTCGGGCTTTTGGAGAATGGGGGTAAGACTTATTTTTGAGACGCTATGTGATGTTGTGGATATTAGCTACAAATTTGATTGTTAAGATATACAGGGAGTCTATTTCCAAAAGAAAAGAGGCCGATAGAAGCCCACTTGGTTAAAAACAAATAGCCGGCCGATTAGAAAGCCCAGCTTAGCCCGAAAATCTATACTACTATATAGTATACCAAATTTGAATTAGACCTGACAAGCAATCTGAGCCATTGATCCCATAAATCCGACAGCTGAGATCGGAGGGATCGTGTAAACAGTACTCATAAATAGTACCCCGTGAACAGTACCATCTACAGTACCTACGTGCATTGCACGTACTGTTTGCTAGTAACCAAGTGACCAAAATAACATAGTGGGCAGGATCCAATTGGATGGTTGCTATAGTCAACTAGAGAATAAGGTTTTCTCCATCGACTGAGGTATAGACGGGCCCCAAAATATACGCCTAGCTCTTGATCTATTCCAAGGGGCTTGCAGTCCCAATCGTCTGCAATTGTTGCTTCACGTGGCGGACAAGGTGGCTTCAATCAGCGAGGACGCGAAAGACGTGGGCAAGGCATCAGTAGCAATGGCGGCAATGGTCATGGCCATGGAAACTCCACCAACAATGGTTGTGGCCAATGCAAGCTGCCAACAACAATTGTCCACAGTGAAATATGCCAACTTTGCAACCAGGTTGGGCATACCATTATGAACTGTTGGAACATATTCAACCCGACTTTGTCCCAAAAGAAAGGAGTGCGGCTGCAGCAACAAAACTCCTACGGTGTCGATACCAACTCGTATACCAACACGGGCGCAACCGACAACATCACGAG
Source organism: Stipa capillata (assembly GCA_019208055.1). Taxonomy (NCBI): domain Eukaryota; kingdom Viridiplantae; phylum Streptophyta; class Magnoliopsida; order Poales; family Poaceae; genus Stipa; species Stipa capillata. The sequence continues at coordinate 251,493 of JAGXJF010002068.1, read as the reverse complement.
TGAGCTCGCAAGCTGACTGAGCTTGACAAATAAAACAACAATGATCAAGTCCACATCAGAAGTGGTGCATGCATGGATATTAATTATATTGGTCATACTATTGTTCATACTCCTAATCGTGATCTTTATTTAAAGAATATTGTACATGTTCCTAAAACCAATAAAAATATTGTATTTGTTCATCGCCTTTCTACTAACAATAAAGCTTTCTTGGAATTCATCCTGATTTATTTTTTATTAAGGATCAGGCAAGGAAGAAAACTCTTCTTCGAGGCAAATGTAAGGCTGGGCTCTACCCCCATTCATTCACTCCATCCTATCCAAGAAAACAAGGTTTTGGTTCTCTCAAGCCCTCCTCGGCAAGGTGGCATAGTCGGTTAGGACATCTGTTGTCTTCTATTGTCCAACAAGTCATTAGCAAAACTAATCTCCCTTGTTCCAATGACTCCAATAAAGAGTCTCTGTGTGATGCTTGTCAAAAGGCAAAAAGTCATACGTTACCCTATCCAAAATCATCTAGTGTATCAAGTGGTCCTTTAGAGCTTGTACTTTCCGATGTATGGGGCCCTGCTCTAGATTCTGTTGGAAGAAATAAATATTATGTATAACTATAGCAGATTCACTTGGATATATTTGCTTAAACATAAGTTTGAAGTGTTCAGAGGTTCTACAATTTTGATGAAATGGTGTTTCCCTTTTCCAGTTAAACCCTAATGCCAGTGCACTTTTTTAGTTTGAAGTTCTTCTCTTGCCCTTGGCACTTTTGAATCCCTCAAATATTGATCATGGGGGACGATCAATTAGATGATGATCCAATTTTGATTGATGGTCCTATAAATCCTGCTGATTGTGTAGAACAAAATGTTGATTTTATGCAGCCAGAACATGGAAATGATGAGCAAGCAGACGGCTAATGCATGGTGACCTGTTGGCTGAGGTGGATTTGCCCGCCATGCCGATGTTGTCCCGGTGCAGGAGCCAGGTGGTCCCCTTGGGTACCTGCAATCGTCGTACCAAATCATGACACGTGCCGCTCCCCTGATGGCTTTGCCTCGGAGTCCACGCACATCTATCTAGGAGTGACACGCGACATAGAAGGATTACTCGGGCATGTGACCGTGAGAAATTAACAGCACTAGAATTCCCGTCACCTACGCGCGGGTCTATGTCACTCGAGCCGATCCCTGGATCGCCTGTGGCCAGCTCGCAGGACACAACAAAGTTGCCTCCAAGATCTTCTGCACCAACTGTACCAGCTCGAGATAAAATCATATCACAAAGTGGGATCAACAAGCCAAGGGCATTCCCTGGTGGGATTGTCAGGTATGGCTACTTAGCTACAACAAGAGAACCACAAAATTTGCAAGAAGCCTTAAGTGATCCTAGATGGAAACTCGGAATGGATAATGAATATTCTACTCTTATGAAGAACTTCATAAAACATGGCACTTGGTACGACCAGAAAAAGGGTGGAATATTATCGATTGTAAGTGGGTTACCAAATTGAAAGAAAAGTTGATGGAACCATAGATAGATATAAGGCTCGTCTAGTTGCAAAAGGCTTTAAGCAAAGATATGGCATGACTATGAGGACACATTTGGTCTTGTGGTCAAGCCAGCTACTATTAGACTTGTTTTGTCTATTGCAGTTTCCAGGGGATCGCCAGTTAGATGTGTAGAATGCATTTCTTTATAGTGTTCTGAAGGAGGACGTATTCATGAGACATCTGCCAGGGTATGAGGTGAAAATATGCCACATCATGTGTGCCAGTTTGATAAAGCATTATATGGCTAGAAACAAGCACCCAGAGCATGGTACTCATGGTTGAGCATGAAGTTACAAGAACTTGGTTTTTGTACATTTAAAGCCGATACTTCTCTCTTTTTTATAGTAAAGGAAAGGTCACTATCTTTTTACTCATTTACGTGGATGATAAAATGGTTGCTAGCTCATCATAGGATGCAACCACGGCCCTACTCCGAGGCTTGAAGTCAGAATTTGCCCTTAAAGATCTCGGTGACCCACACTTCTTCTTGGGCATTGAGGTAAAAAAGGCTCGTGGTGGTATATTTCTAACACAAGAATCGTATGCCTCAGATGTTCTTAAGCACGTAGCGATGCAAAATTGTAAACCGTCCAATACACCTTTGTTTGCCACTCAACAAGATATAGGAGTTTGGTTGGAGCTTTACAATACGTAGCCTTGACAAGACTAGATATTACTTTTTCAGTCAATAAGGTATGTCAATTTCTACATTCTCCTACATCTGCACATTGGACAACAGTAAAGATCATGTCAATTTCTACATTCTCCTACATCTGCACATTGGACAACAATAAAGATCATACTCAGGTATCTCAAAGGTATATTGGGTGTTGGAGTAAGGATAAGCAAATTAGTCTCCATGTTGGTTAGTGCCTTTTCTGATGATGCTAATTGGGCTGGTTGTCCTGATGTTAGAAGATCTTCTAGAGGTTTGGTTAGTTTCTTGGGATCAAACCTCATATCTTAGAGTGCTCACAAACAGGCAACGATGTCTAGATCCGGTACCAAGGCTGAATACAAGGCGTTGGCAAATGCAACAGTAGAAGTAATGTGGGTGCAAACACTCCTTGATGAACTTGGTGTTCAACAGCCTCAAGCGTTATGTGTTTGGTGTAACAATATTAACGTAACCCATCTCTCAGCAAATCCAATGTTTTATGCAAGAACAAAATATATTAATGTGGATTATCACTTCGTATAAGAACGAGTTGCGCACAAGTTTTGGACATTTGGTTTACACTTTCAGGGGATCAGGTTGCGGATGGCTTTACAAAGCCCCTCTCAAGTCGAGCAGCTAGAAAAATCCAAACACAACCTTAACTTGGACAAGTTATGATTGAGATGAGCTGTTAGAGTTTGAGTTGTATACGGATAGAAGAGTAGTTAAATGATGTAGAACCGTATTAGACTTGAGCATCAAGTTTGTAACAAATTGATGTAACTAATCTCCTTGTAGTCTCTTCCAGTGGTTGAGGTTAACCGGTCGGAGGTTCAACGCTTCCACCATATCAATCTCTGCGAAATCCATCCTTCACGATCAACCGCGGGAGTGGTTAATTATGACAAACCAACAACTGCACCTCGGTCCAAACAATATGTCCTGCACGTGCGTGGGGTCCATAGCTAGTGTGCTTCTCACCTTATCTTATCTTTCTCTATCTTGAGATTTTTCGACACCACTCTCGCACCGAACTACCGCACGCCTCTCTAACTCTTCTCCTTCCATGCGCTATGCCGCCTCGATGACCTCCATTGAGTTCGCTGCCGAAGCATCGCCAGGCTGGTGCGACACTTCCCGTACAACATGCGGTGCCGCACGCGCCTGCTGTAGCATCCGCCATGGCCAGCCACCATCGGAGGAGGAGGTAGGGGCGCGAGATGTAGGATTTTTTTTGTTTTTCTTTTTTAGTTAGAAGTTTGTGCTTTAATGGTTAAAATTTTTGATTCAATGGTTGAATGTTTGAAATCATCTAGTAAAAATCTCAGTTTGGTGAATTAGGGTGTTAGAGTTGAATATGTGAAAGGTGCATTTGTAATTTTAGAAAGTTGGTAGTGTTCTAGTGGAAAGTTGAAATTCTGTGTGGGAAGTTGGAGTGTTTTTTTTTGTTGTTGTTTAAGTTAGAAATGGGTACTTTTGTGGTTGATCTTTGACCTAGAATGGCAGGGAGTTACAATCCACGAGTTAGAAGCCTAGATTTTGGCAAGCGGAAAGTCTCCGTTGAGTGAATTGGAAGCTTATTTGCTTTGAGTTAAAAGTAGGTGTAGCTAAAAGCTGATGTAAATTCGGTTGGAAGTGTGTGTTTTCTTGGTTGAAAGCTTATAGATTTGATTGGGAAGTTGTTTTTTTTAGGCTGAAATTTGTAGATCAATTGGTTAGAATATTATTTTTTTCTTAATTTTTGGCTTTTTCTCATAGGGAGAAGGACAGTGGTTAGAGATGGAATGATTCTTGTGAAGCCCGACTACGGTCGGAATCGACCGCACGGAACTCCGCACGGTCAGCCGCGAATTACCACACCCCACCCCCGATCTCTGATTTCTGGACAGATCGGTCGAGCCCTAGCTAGCCAAGATGGCCAGGGCACGCGTAGACGACGCCGGCGATCTCCCCGACGACGTCCTCCTCGACGTCTTCGCGCGCCTGCCGGGCTTCCGGGACCTCCTCCGCTGCGCAGCCACGTGCAAACGATGGCTCCGCCTCATCACCGACCCGGCCTTCCTCCGACGCGTCGGCATCTGGCCGAAGACCGCGCGCCACCCGTTCGTCCTCGTTGGGATCTTCTCCCAGGACACATGTTTCTTCTCCGCACATCGGCCCTCGAAAAGGAAACCCGGCAGCCCTCCGCAATTCTTAAGCCTTCAGGCCGGCGATGACGCACGTCTTGCCCTCACCTCGTTCATCGCCAACGACGACGGGCTCTTCAACTTAGCAAAGCCACTGGCGTCACGTCGTGGCCTTCTCCTCGTGGGCGTCATGCTCCCTACCCCCGCCGGCTGCCGCGAGAAGCCACATCTGGCGGTGTGCTGCCCTCCGGACGGCAAGCGGGGCACGCGCCTCCTTCCACCGCCTCCGCTGGACCTGATCCCCGGATTCGTGGACCACGACGTAACCGGCTACACGCTTCTCACCGGTGCAGACCACGACGGCGGCGGCGATCTGGACCAGCGGCAGCAGACGGCGTTTCAAGTGATCTTCACCACCGTCCGTACCGGCGACGGACACGTGCACGCCTACTCGTACTCCTCCGCAGGGGGGAGCTGGAGCGCGCCCATCGAGTGCTACCGGGCGTCCAACCTCACCAGGTGCGGGCCGCGAGCCGGTGTCGTCACCCGTGGCGCCACCGCGCACTGGCTCTACAGGGACGAGGCAAGCTTCTACACCCTCAACATAGGCGCCGACACGACGCGCGTCTCTCTGACCAAGATCCCGATCGAAGTCCACGCTGGCTGGATGTGGATGCAACTATCGTTCCCATGCACAGTCGAAGAAGGAAGGCTCTCGTTTGTTAGTAAACGAGACGGCCGCGTGCTAGAGCTTTGGACCAGGCAAGAACAAGATGACGGTGATCATGGCCATGAGGGTGGTGGTGCAGGAGGTGGCTGCGCTCCGAGCTGTTAAACCTGGGAAACGAGAGGATACGCCGTGTCTTCTTTGCAGAGAGCAGAGGCGCTTTGCATCTCGAGCAGGAGGGTGCCTTCTTCACTGTTGACCTCAGGAGTAAGGAGAAGGAGCAGGTTGACCTGAAGAGCGAGGAACAAATAGAGCATGTCTGGGGCAGGAGGTTTCCAGCAGAGCTCTGTAAAGAGTAGTTGGTGTTGTGGAGCCCGCGGCACGTTTGATTACAGGCACCACCCTGTGCTCTACGAGATGGATTGGCTATTCGGTTCTTCGCCTCTTAGCTCTCAGCTGGGGGGCAAGATAAGTGCAGATTAATTCAAAATTACGTGCTGCGTGCCTGCATGAATTAATCTGCACTTATCTTGCAGATTAATTCATGCCGTACGTACTCACAAAAGAAAATGCAGTGTAAGAGAACTTCTGAAAACTTGGTTCGCCTGTTTCTTTCCATTAATTCCATTTGCATTCTATTTACTCGCAACTGCTATAACGACATTCAACGGAAACTTTTCTTGATGTTGTTTTTTTGTGGCTATCACTATCAGGCGAACGTGGATATTTTTTTCCCGGAGTCCTGCACACATTGTCATGTGAAATTTCTGCTAAACTCTAAGCATACGTACTCGGAATTGCAGGGAATGAACCTGGTAGCGTAGGTACTCGTTTTCTTTGCATTTGTGATTTGAGGGCTATCGAACGAACCTGTCGCGCGCGTACCTGTGATGCAAGGCACAGAAGTCGCGGCAGGTTCATGGCGTCCCTCTCTAGTCTCTAGCACGCGGATGCGGAGATGGCGCCACTGCCGCGCGCACTGCATGCCTTCCATTCCTCGCCCAGCTCGATCGTCTCTACGTACGTACGCAGCCGTGCTTCCTCACCGGCGCACCGTACGATGGGCTCCTCTTGACATCGCACCACCTTCCGGCTAACACAAACCGACCGCTCGCTCGCTCGGCCCAACCGTGTGGCGCGCGCCGCACCGTGCCGCTCCCTGCGACCGACCGAGCACCCCGCCGCACCGGCACACGGGGCTACTCAAAACTCCGTGGAGCGTGCAAACACGGAGGAATCAGCCACTTTTGCGGCGGGGCTATACGGACTGACCGTGAGGATCCCTACTGCTAATGGAAGCATGACTGTCATGGATTTTTAAATTGTAGGATTCTCAAGATTTAGAAATAAAAAAATAAAGATTAAATGTCATGATATGTTATATCTCACACGAATTAAAAACACATGAATAAATACTATAAGTTGTTTGGTTGCAACGTATGAAAAACTCAAAAAAAATCTTTAGAGGTTTGATGCATATCACAGTTGTTAAGAAATAAGGAATTTTTTTTAAAAAGATTAGACTTAAATCAAATTTTTTTCTTGAAATTACATGCAAAGTAATCCAGATGAAGGGAATTGCTAATGAATAGAATCAAACAAGCTCTATACGAAAAATTCCTAAAAATAGAATCAACTAAAATTCGTATGAAATTTCTTTGAATCAAAGAAACCCTTAATTGTTGGACCAGGCTATTGCATGATTTCCACTAGGTATTTTAATCGACGGAATTGCTAGTGCTCAGTTGAATGAGATTTTCTTAAGTCTCGGTCGACTAAGCTTAGCTATAGAATTAGCCTCGGAATTCACTTTTTACTTTTGTTCCTAGATATAAAATTCTTTTTATTTTTTACCCTAAAACGGCTCAGACGATTATTAAATCTCAGTCGACTCTTTGATCCACTTTACCAGGTTGTGCAAGGTACAAACCGACTCGCAACCTTACACACCGCCGGCGAACTCCCGGACGACGTCCTCCGGGTTCGCGCACCTCAGAACCTCCTAATTGGAGAGAGATTTGTTTACCTTTTGCCAAAAATTTAGCTATAGGAGATGGAGCAGGGCTTAAATTGGAGATGTTCTTGCTCCCCGTGATATCGGGCCGGTGGGTGGCGCGGGTCCGGGCCATCGCATAGCAGCACCTGCCGGCTAACAAACCGCTCGACCGCTCCGCCCAACGATGCCCTGCCGCTCCTTGTGAGTTGGAGCACCGCGCCGCACGGGCAAACGGCTACGTGGGCGAGGCCCGCGTGGAGCGTGCCAACCGGGGCACGACACGGGCGGCTGCCCCGCTCGGTGGAGGAATCGGCGGCGGGCCCTCGGGTGGTCATCGGGAGCCGCAACGCAAAGCCGACGCAGGATCAGGGCAGACGCAGAGCATCGACCATCTCGTCATCAACTTTTTTAAACGCTTTTTCTCAAACTCTTTCCTCCACAAATTTAAAAGCTCCTTTCTTTTCGCCGCTTAACACAGCTCGAAGCGCCACCCGCCGCGCCGCCGCCCGGTAGACAGACCACGCCACAGCAATGCCGCTCTATCTGCTCTCCTCTCCCGCCGCCGCCGCCTCCACGGACTTACGCGCGTCCCCTCTCCGCTGCAGCCGCCGCTTCGTCCCCGCTCCCCACCGCGCCGTACTCTCTCCGCCCCCTCCTATCCCGAGTCCCTTCTCTCTCTCCTCCCGCCGCTGCTCTGCGTGTTCGCTGCCTGGTTTAGTAAACGTGACATGGTGCTCGGTGTCTTTTGCAGGACCGCGTGTCCGTGGGGACGCCGTCGCTGTCGGCGGTGGCGCCGCGGTCGGTGAGGACCGCTATGGCTGCGGCGGCGGACGCGAAACTAAGCGGTGGGCATCCTTTCCCTCCCCGTCCCCGCGCTTTGTATTGTTCTTGGTCTTTGTCGTTGGAGTAAAATTCGATCTTGTATATTTTGGCTGAAAAAACTTCTACGTTTTCGGGCTGATTCGTTGGGAGTTACCTCTAACTCGATTATTTAAGCATTTAGATCCGATGCCTCTGTCAGTTCCTCTGTGAGTGTACCGGTGATTGGTGTATGTAGTCCTTCAATTCATCTGTTCTCGAAAGTCATACCTGTTTGATACCCGTAGTCCTATACTGCCCAGTGACTTATTGGTTCCATAGAGCACCGAATATCTACTTTGGTCGATGTTCAGTGTAGATTAATTAAACCTTGTTGATTGTTCGCTAGTTTCAGGGCCGCTTTGATTCAAAGGACTTTCATAGGAATCTTGGAGGACTGGAATCCTTAGGATTCTTTTCCCTAAGGATTCCATTGCACTAGATTTCATCGGGAATTTTCTATTGACTAAAACCTCTTGAAAAAATCTTTTGTTTTCCTAAGATGTAATCAAACAACATTTGGTGCAAATCCAATCCTATAGGATTCAATTGGGCATGACATTGCAATCCTGTATATTTTCCTATTCCTGTATTTTTTGACTCATGCGAGTCAAAGAGGCCCTCAACCAATGGATATGCTCTGTGTCCATAAAAGATTGCACATGTTCTTTCATTTCCTTTTCCCTAATTCACAGCATAAGATCTGTTTCCGTTTGTTGACTGATGGCAAACTCGTACAGTCACAGGAAGGAAACAAGTATTGATATCACTCTCGGATAAAACGGACTTGTCTTATCTTGGAAACGGTCTTCAGGGATTGGGGTAACCATTCAGCCTTTTGATACTGTCTCCTGAATTTTATGATTAAAGCTACTAGTGTTTTTTCTTGTTTGATCAAATCTTGTACACTGTAACACTCGGTGTCAGTGTCACCAAGTTTTATGTTTTTTTCCCTACACAAGGAAGTACTTGTTAAATGATTATCACAGTTTGTCCATTCTCAGAAATTACAGAATAGTGATTAGTGACAATGTTTTGTGATGTTTTCTAGTTCTGAATAATCCTACCAAAATAACCAATAGATGATAGTAAACAGGAACATACAAGTTTGACTGAAATTTCCAAGTTTTGATTCGTTGTACTAGCAGCGAAGAATCTTTTCAAAAGTTTGCATTTGTAGGTACTCTATTGTTTCCACTGGTGGAAACAGCATCTAGCCTGGAAGCAGCAGGAGTTAACGTGACAAAAGTTGAAGAAATTACACATTTTCCTGAAATGGTATAAAGTGCTGCTAGATATTGGTGTTTTATTCTATGGACTACTGATATTATTTGAAGAGGCAAATAAAATGCTATTAGTTATATTACGCATAATTCCTTGTTCATGTCCACGTATTGTTTGGTTATTTCAGCTTGATGGAAGAGTGAAAACATTGCACCCAAGTGTACATGGTGGTATTCTTGCTCGAAGAGACCAGGAGCATCATTTAAAGGCATTAAATGAGCATGGAATTGGTGAGTTCATCAGTCTTTCGGTATTATCTTATTTCAACACTGCATACGCCTTCCAAATGTTATGATGAGGTCTCAATCTTGCTATCACTTTGTGGCTACCGTTATATCTGAAACCAAATCCTTTCTGGTGATACAGGGACATTTGATGTGGTTGTGGTGAATCTGTATCCTTTCATTGATAAAGTAACCTCTGGCGCCATTTCTTTTGAGGATGGCATTGAAAATATTGATATTGGTGGGCCTACATTGATCAGAGCTGCAGCCAAGGTAATTAACTATTTTCTTCCTTTCAAACTATGTACCGAGAAAATTTATTGGAGGGTCATAGTTTATGTAAACATATATTCAGTGCAAAAATGTGGTGCTGGTATTGGCATGTGAAATGGTTGGTGCACTGTACCACGATAATTCTGTTTAATTTGTTGGTCTATGTTGAACAGAACCATAAGGACGTTCTTGTTGTGGTGGATCATAAAGATTATCCTGCTCTACTGGAATATCTTCAAGGAAATCAAGATGACCAGCAGTTCCGGAAGATGTTGGCATGGAAAGCGTTTCAGCATGTTGCATCATATGATGCTGCTGTTTCAGAGTGGTTGTGGAAGCAATCCCACAAGGGTATTGCTTCTGTAACTGATTGAAGAATTTGACTGCTTGTACTGAGTGTGACTAGATTTGACAGTAAGCACATTATGTGACAAAGTAAGCACATTATGTTGTTTGTAGGGGATTCATTCCCGCCTAGCTTCACTGTGCCACTATCTCTGAAGTCTACACTTCGGTATGGTGAAAATCCTCATCAGAAGGCTGCATTTTATGCTGATAAGTGTCTTTCACTGGTCAGTGCTGGCGGTATTGCAACTGCCATTCAACACCATGGAAAGGTGAGTGCTTTTCTTCTACTTTCGTGTTACTGTGGCACTGAAGTGTCAGGTGAGTTCATGAATTTTTAGATCATGTACTAAACCTAATTAACATAAATTTCAAGACGACATTCTCTTCCAGCCTTGTCCAGTTATAATAATGTTTCATTATCAATATGCTTCCTAGGTCGAAGGATAGACTGTTACACAGAGCATCGATAAAGTAAACTGTTACACAGGATTACCTATATTCTACATATCTTTAAGTGTTTTAAATTAAATCTTCCTTTACAGGAAATGTCTTACAACAACTACTTGGACGCGGATGCTGCATGGAACTGCGTATCGGAGTTCGATAGTCCTACTTGTGTTGTTGTGAAGCACACAAATCCGTGCGGAGTAGCATCTCGACAGGATATGCTTGAAGCTTACAGATTAGCTGTAAGGGCAGATCCTGTCAGTGCATTTGGTGGAATAGTTGCATTCAATACTACAATTGATGAGGTATTCAGAAAGACTGCATCTTTCTAACTCCTACTAGGTACTTCTATCATGGATCACTTCTGTTCATATACCGCTATACATTTAGGACCTAGCGAAGGAAATTCGTGAGTTCAGGAGTCCTACAGATGGTCAAACACGAATGTTCTATGAGATAGTGGTTGCACCCAGCTACACAGAGAAAGGTCTGGAAATTCTTAAAGGGAAGTCAAAGACCCTCAGAATACTCGAGTCAAAGAGAAGTGGAAAAGGGATGCTTTCACTTAGACAAGTCAGTGGTGGATGGTTAGCTCAAGAGTCTGATGATCTAACCCCTGAAGACATCACCTTCACCGCAATGTCCGAGAGGACTCCCCAAGAGAATGAGCTTTCTGACGCCAAATTTGCCTGGCTGTGTGCTAAGCATGTTAAGAGCAATGCCATTGTGATTGCCAAGGTTTGTGTATCCTCTCAGACATGTCTGCGTAAATTCAGAAGTTAATACACTTGCTTGATCACCTAATCGACTCAATGACTGTACCTGATGTTATCTTTGCAGAACAACTGCATGTTGGGGATGGGGAGTGGCCAGCCAAACAGACGAGAGAGCCTAAGGATTGCATTCAGAAAGGCAGGAGAAGAGGCCAAGGGAGCTGCACTGGCAAGCGACGCCTTCTTCCCCTTCGGTAAGGACACTACAATCGTTTCATCCATTTCTTGGTATTACTATTTCTTTGTCCTTGATACTCGTGGAGTGACGACAATATTGCCAAATGCACAGCTTGGAACGATGCCGTGGAGGAGGCGTGCCAAAATGGGATCGGAACCATTGCTCAGCCCGGAGGCAGCATCAGGGACAAGGACGCCGTCGAGTGCTGCAACAAGTACGGCGTGTCCCTCGTCTTCACCGGCATCAGGCACTTCAAGCATTAGCGTCGAGGTCCATGGCTGTCTGCTCGTCCCAGCTAAGAAGATAGTACTAGGCAGAAAGCTTTTAGAAAGCTTGCAGGCCTTTGACCGGTGAGCCTGAAGAAAGTGTTTCTCTCCTTTCAGGTGCATAGGCTGGTGTACCACTAGCACCAAGCCAGTTTTCTGGCAATAAGCTGCGCCTGAATTTCGTAACGAATAATAAACATTAATAAAACAAGCCTGAAGCGTCCTGATTATTGACAGAAATTGAAGGGAGACAAAAATCTAGTTCTGAAATACTGGAATTTCTTGTGGGCAAGAGGCACTTGGCTGAGAGCACCAGCAAGTGAGTTGGATCGAAACACCACCAACTGAGCGGTCCATCGTTAGTTCCACGTTTAAACACTGGCACAGGGGAAAAAAGGGTCCCCGGTACAATGCTCAGCTCGACACCTGCTAATCTTTTTCCATCAACCGTATCACTGTATGTGATACAGATGGGCGCTACAGAGAATTGGATTCCTTCCTGGTGCCTATCTATCTACCTTCCCTGTTTCTTTCTTTCTATGTGCATAGTATTATCCTTTCGGTTGTCTGCTCATGAAGAATGCAGAAATTAGAGCATCTCATTCGTCTGGATCACTAGTTCCTTTTGGTTGTCTCATCATGAAGAATGGAGGTGTGATTTCAGACCAATAATTGAACTTGAAAGACAGGGGACTGACTTTTTTTTTAATCAAAGGCTACCTCATGCGTACGACAGTTGACTGGGGCTAGCTAGGCCTCAATTGATAAGGCAAGCAGAGGAGAGGGTGTTAAATGCTAGCAGTAATAATGCAGTAAAGCTGCCGCACCACGCAGCTACCCAGCTACAAGCAGAAATGACGCCGACTACTACAAGAAGTCAAGAACTCAAAACATAAAAAAAAAGAGCGTGTAAACGAGAAAAAAATAATCCTTTTGGCAGCAAGCTGAGAGAGCTTTCTGCAGATTTGCCTCACTTACGTAGACAGTAAAAAATAAAAAACTAACTACTGAGTTCAGTAGGGTACAGTACTGCACTGTACACTGAGTGAGCTGCTTCCAAGCTCGCAATCATAGACAAATCAAAGCGAAGAAATGGCTCCATCGAAAACGGCTTTCCCCTTGTCCATGGCATTCAAGTTGAAGATTTCTCGGATCAGCGGAGGAAGCGCGAGAGATTTATTACCCCGAGGAGGACGCTGTCACAGCCCACGCATGAGTGACACCACCACCACCGCCGCCGCCGCGGTCGCGTTCACGGGAGGGAGGCGAACAAAAGTCGCGCGTGGCATCAGACCAGACGAGAGGCGGACGAGACCAGTAAAAGAAAGCCCCTGCTTTTGCTGCCGCTGCTCCTACCTAGTGCCTGGCCGTGGAGTGGGGCAGTGAGCTACCTCGCCCTTCTCCTGCTGTTCCTCGCGGGTCTTGGTCTCCTCCTTCCCGGCCACTTGGCGGCGATGACTTCTGCGCGCGCGCAAACCGGGCGCCATGGGCACGAGCGTTGGCCGGTGACTGGCTGGGTGAGTTTTTGCTTCCTTGGCCTCATCGTTTCTTGGCAAGTGGCTGACTGGTGTGTTGATTAATTCGGGTTAGTTGGTGCGAGATGGTTTGTTTCTTTAGATAAATTTCTACGTTCTACGTGATGTGCTGATTGTTTCGGTGGCTCCGGTGCTGATTGGTTTGGTAATCTGTGTGAGGTTTTGGATCTGGATTCTGAGACCGTACAGGATATAGGTTCTTGGCGTTTGTGTGTGATTTTGTTCAGTAAACTGAGTAAGTTATTAGTTCGAGGCTAGATTTTAGTTTCAGCTCCATGCTAGTGTGCGATTTGATCAGCGAAAAGAAAGAACGAGGGATCGACAGAAACGCCAGCTTTTTCATGTAAAAAGACCAGGACCTGTTACGCATCTCCTTGCTCCTTCCCCCTTTTTTGGTTAATTTTCTAGTGTTCAGAGCCTTGTATTGGAGTTGTTAGGTGGGTTCGGTGAGCTATCTCCAGTGTGATTTAGATTTTAGAGTGACTGAGCATCTTACTAAATTTTAGCCCTCTTGGTTAAGACGGGTGCTTTTTTACCTTCTAGACTAGACTCTGAGCTTGTATTACTAGATACTTTTGCGAAGGGGTTGGGACTAGGACGTTCTATTAGTAGCTGATTGAGGTGTCAGGAGTGGATTAGAATTTTCAACAAGTTCAGTTTGAGCCCAGTTGTCTGAACTGAAGTTCATGTTCTTCAGCTCCCATAGCCTTGTGCCATCAGCTTTCTAGCAAAAGACTTGAGGCAGTGTATTTCAATAAATTACATGAATGCTTGACTGCTTGTAATGTAACACAGCCATTTTCACTATAAATTCTATGCATTTATGTGCTTCATTTGGATACTTATTGTTTCCTTGCATGATTTAGGAAGTTTTAGCCAAAGATAATTTTTGTGGATTGCACTATCCAAACGGAGATAAAGTGATAGACTGTGAGTTCCAGGCTCTCACCCTACAACGCGAAGTGGGGCAAAACCCACTGCTATGGTATGGAAACCTTAAACTATTTCTCTTGTGTTTCTATAACTATTCAGTACTATTTGACAAGTTTGCTTAATTCCTACTTCTTACTTACCTGCTTAGGTGATAGCAAGGAGCCTGCCGGAGAGTGTTACCTGATGGTTGGTTGAAAGAATACAGGCCTAGAAAGACTCGACCTGGATCTAGAGCCAGGAGGGACATGGTAAACTGTAGTTCTTTTTGTTAAATTGTGAAAATATCTTAACTTGATTCCTTTATGATTTCCTTCTGATGCCTCTGCTTCCACACAAAAACCTACAAGGATCCTAAAAGACAAATGGTTGCTAATGATCTGGTGCAAGAACAACTCCTTTGCTCCCTACTTGTGCTAGGATTTGTGCAGTTTTCTTTCACAAACAATTTATGAAATCTTCAGGTCAATTTCTTTTAGTGAAATCTGCTGATCTACGGTGTATCTTGCATTGTTGTTTGCTAGCTCTCTGTCTGAGCAATGCAGCGAAGCTTGGATATTTTACTCAACTTTAGACAAAAACAAATCATTGTACCTTATTGTTGTCATGATATGAACATGAACAATGAATTGAAAGCTGCTAACCTCTCTCCTGACTTTGAACCTTATATAGTACACGAAGTTACAGGCCTTGATGAGTTGTTAGTGAATGTGTTCTATGTAGATAACAAATAATTGACAGTAACTACTTCTTGAGTTGTTTTCTTACAATAGCTAATTGACATTAACTACTTCTTGAGTTGTTTCTGTATAATAGCTTTTAGGCTCTAGTTTTGCCACATGTTTATTTTCTATTTAACCCTCTGTTTTGTAGTTGTAACTGATCTAATCATTTGATCTCCTACAGTTCTACATTGATCCTACCAATAGCTATGAATTTCGTTCTCTGAAGGATGTTTACCGCTATCTCGAATCTGTAGATAGCAGTAACTGTACCGTGACGCCAAACAAGAGAAAATTTGAGGACCTGCGCATTGCAAGGAACCAATCTCATCATGTATGTTCCTTCTCTTGTGGCATTTCTAATTTGAACCTTGGCTACATGTTCCCTCCTCCACCCACCCACCCCAAAAATCTTGTGTCAGCTACATTATTCAATTGATAAAGTGAAACAAATGCAGAATAAAAAGTATTTTAGGTAGCATTAAATTAGCTCTAGGATAACACAAAGTATTTTGTTTGCTGAAATACACCGGAAAATCGATAATGCCCTGGTGCACCTACAAATTGTGATAATTTGCTAGAACATGCCATACCCGTTGAAATAATTCTATGTTGTAATATAGGAGAGAAGAAGCGGGAAAGGTCCTAATCGCCAAACACATTTTCAAACAGTTTGGATGGTTGAATTATCAATGGTCAGATTATCAAGTCTGGATGACCAAATTTTTAGAAGTTTCATTTAAATTGAACCATTTGACGCGCCTTCTCTCTCCTAAATTACAAAATAATAATATTTTAATAGTTGTAATGTGTTCTGGCGTTGGACCACAATTTTGTAGTGTACATAGGTGAATTATCATTTTTCCAGTATAGCAAATGCCACACTATTGCAGCATATTAAATTTCCGATGCAGACCTAAAGATCAACAGTTCCTCGCCAAAAAAAAAGAGAAAGAGAAAAAGAAAAAGAAAAGATCAACGTTGTTGGTCTTTATGAACAGTAAAAATATGTCTTAGACCAAGACTCGTACTATGTACACTAGTAAGGTACTCGTGCATTATAACGGGACAAAAGAGAGATGTCTAAAGATATTGATAAAATGGTCACTCTATTTTTGAACAGGAATGTTAAAAGTGACGTGCATGCATTTTTTCACAACAATCGCCGCTGTTTTTCTCTTACTTCCTTCCCTCTCTAGCGATCATCTATGTTTCTCCCTTTCTTTCTCTTCGTCATCCCCTCAGCTTTGTCCCTGACTTTGCCGTTTCTTTGCTCTACTGTCATCCTGATACAATCTCCGTCGCTCCACTATTATGTGCATGCCTTCTCCAACTTCAATGGATCTCCACCACGTTTCTCATCGACTTCAGTTGTAACACTCTAGAATTAATTAAAGAAATATTGGAGTTATAAAAAATCGAGGTTGACCATGGTTGTGTTCGCCTCATCGAATCGATTGAGATAGACTATAAGTTTGTCCAAATCATAGTCCGAACGAATTTTGGAGGGTTTGATCAATATAGGCTATAGAATTTCATTTATCTCATAATCCAACTCAATTTTGGAAAAAGAAAACAATAAAACTCATCCCAGCCCATGCTCTCTCTCCTCTCATCAAACCATCTCTCCAAGCCGCCACCACCGCCTTGCACCACCGTCGGTAGAGCTATAACTATACCTACACCTCTCAACAAAATCCTAGATTGACCTTCTTGACAAAATCTGGGTCACTTATCTTTTCTGATATCTTACTATTATTTTTCTATCTTTAATTCTGTATAGTCAAATCAAGTAAATGAGTACTCTACTAATATCTACCGAAAATTTTCAACTTCTCTGTTGAGACCAGATTTTAAGTATACCATTAAGACCACTTAGTCAAGCTAACAAAATTTTGGCCGTAATTTTTGAACCACAACTCCGTTTGGGCAAACTCAGTGCCATTGGAAAGCTTATGACGAAGCCTACGATGCCCTCAATTGTGTCAATTCAAAATTCGGCACAGTTTGGTCGTAGTTTTCGAATTAATCTCGCTGCTTTAATTTCAAAACCCTAGATCAGGCACGATTTCTTCCAATTCCATCCATCAATTATCATATAGGGACTAATTAGAGACTAACTTTGCAGCATAAACCTGGAATTTGCCACGAATTCATCAAATTTGACCAAAATCCTAAAATTCATCTTCCTTCTTCCTCCTTCTTCTTCCTTCTTCTTCCTTCTCTGTAAAACTCTCCTCCTTCTCCTCCTCCTTCTCCTCCTCCTTCCCTTCCCTTCCCTTCTCTTCTCCTTCCCCCAACCGAGCTCCTCTTCCTCCCCTTGGCCGGTGGCTAGGGTAGCCCGGCTAGAAGGGGAGACGGCTCGGCTGGGGCGGCGGCGCACGGTGGTGGCAGTGCGGCAAGGGGAGGCAGCAGCTTGGAGGGATGGTGAGATGAGAGAGGAGAGAGAGAGAGAGCACAAGTTAGGGTGGAGTTTACTTTTTTTTAATGGAGTTGGATTAGGAGTTATTTAGAGAAGATATTAGAGAAGAGAGATATGTGTGAGTTAGTTGAGAAAAATAGGGGACGTGCCATCACCAACACCACCAACTGACATTTAATAGTTAGTAAAGATGAATGGTGCCAAACTGCCAATGCCCTCAGATTTTCATTGTATTTTACATGAGTGAACTGCATGGATTATTTATTTGCTACCTAGGTTTTCCCCTTTCTATTTGTGTATTACTGCACCCATCTTAGCCTTTTTTTGAAATATACAGACAGGAAGACCATTAGATTCCGGACAGTTGGATACTGCTCATGAGTCTAATCCAGAGAGTAGAGAAAATTCTGAACAGATGACATTATCAGAGCCCAAGGGTGTATCCAAAGGGAAGCTGACAGAGTCGGAGCTTTGGAAGGCAAGAGTGAACAATCAGTCTCTGGAGCATGAATCTGCTGCAACAGAAGAGGCAAATGTGGAGCAGAAACCCAAGGAAAAGAAGCACAAAACCAAATCTGTGAAACAGATTGCTGCACCTCTTCGAGCATCGCCTCGTTTAACTGCACTGAAGATTAGTCAGGAAGCAAATAATGTGCCCAGAGACTCACCTGTCAGCAGAAAGATAGATATTGCTGATCAGTTAGAACCAAAGCAGGCCAAAAATTCTAAATCAAAAGCTAATCCTCTTTACTTCCTCAGAAGAAAGATGTAGCACATACCATGAGTGCTCCTGAAAATGCTGAAGACAAGTATCCTTCAGCTTCTGAACAAATACTAGGAGCATCTGTTGAATGCTCTTCAACAGATGTTGGATGCCAGAACGTGCCGGCTGAGGTGCCTGTTCCACCACAACAGGTTGGATTTGTTGCAACAGCTGATGCTATGCCTGGATCTTCCCTTTCATCGCTGTTCAGAAGTATCTGGTCAGACCCATGCCTTGAGTTTGCATTCAGGACTCTTACAGGTGATATCCCCATTCTTGACGACAATCTAGCTGTTGCAAACTACTTCCTTCCACCACAGGACTTGAACAAAGGGAGGGCCCCCAATTGTTCCTCTTCCACTTATGATGGTACCAGGAAGAACCATGTGCAAGTCGACCATGTCAGCCTGCCAATGCCAAGGGCATCAGATAAGCTCTACAGCAGTGGTTGGTTCCCTCCGCAGTGAACTCCATATGGGGAATATGCAACAACTGCCAAAATCCAAATATGAAGAAATCCTTAGTTTGAATCACACATAGGCTTCTTAGCTCTCACCGTTAGGTACCTTGACAAGGATGCATATTCTATGAACTGCATCGTGTTGTAACTGCAGTAGAGGATCCATCTCTAGTAGCCTAATATTACCCATCGTATGCTAGACTTGACAATACTTTTGAATTTGTGCAGTAAAAACTGACTAGTAACTTTTGTTGTGCGGTTAGCAGATAAAGATGCTGACAGTAGCTGAGAAACCCCCCTGATTTTCATGGCTGGAGTTTCACTCTCTGCGAAAAGCCCTTCCAGTGTATTACTGCCTGTAAGACATTTGATGTGAATTGGACTAAGTTCTGCCTAAATTTGGTTTATGTTGTACTAGTCCTGTACTCTCTTCATTGATTATTGAAGTACTTTAGTGTGGCTGGCACCTTGTGCTTTGTTCTCTGTTTGTTTTCCATGTACACTGTTGTTGGGTAATAATTGGTGATGCCTGCAACAGTTGTTGGGGAGATGCATTGGATGCCATGGAAGTACAGACCGCTGGTCTAATCTGTGCCTGTGGTCCTTGGACTATTCCCAGACCAGTAATCAGACAGCAAAAGACTTGCTGTTCTGAGAGGTCCACACACTAACTTGCATTGTGAGAGGCCGAAGTTCCCATACCAATTAAATTTGTTATGCTGTTCCTTTGTTGAGCTTTATCAGTTGAAACCTTTAATTGGAGATGATCTTGTAACGATGCAGAGCTGTCTGGTGACACTTTATCATATGTACAAGTAGTACCTTGTCTACTTTAAAGTTCCTACCCAGTGCAAAAAAAGCTGACAAGGCTTCCAAATGGAGTATGTAGGTAAAAGTTAGTCTATGATTGCTAGTTAATCACCCAAGTTGCAGTTGCCATAATTGGCTAGAGATCATGCCTGATACTATATGAGCCCAGTATCCCATGCTATCTCATGATAAGATGCAACCTTTAACAGAATAATGCCCTAATCTACACCATTAAGCAGGCTAACCCATTCTCTTTCCCAAGCTCACCGACAAGCATATTCTCCGGATGTATGTTATAATACATGCCTGCATGGTGCATCCATATCCAAGTGACCTTCTGGTAGAAACTAGGCATTTCTTTGTTACTCCTAGTTACAGCTGTCTATTTTTCGTCGAAATTTCTTCTTATTTCGTTGTGCGCATATTGTAGTAACGCAATGCTTCCCTGAATTTCTGGTACACCGACGACGATGAAACTGCTTTTCTACGGTCAGTGCAGAATTGGCCCCACTTCGCAACAGTGAGACTAGACAAGGCATCATCACTAGCAGAGATCCGGGAAAACTGGTTCCCCTGTCACAGTGGATAAAACTTGGGTAAGACTAAACCTAAAGGTCGATTGTGACAAAATCTTGCATGCTTGATCAACATTTACCTGTAGCTTATCTTCAGGTCTAGAAAAATTTCAGACTTGGAAAGACCTTAACATGGATGGAGTTGGTTAAGGCCAAGTTTATGTCCATCTACGTATTATTCTTTCAGTTCCTTCCTAAAAATATAGCTAAATTCGAAAGAATATACGGTGTTAATTAACCAACCAGGTTCTCTAGTTCGGATGTCAGGTTTGTGGCAGGTACAGGTTTAGTTTGCATGACAGCGACTTCAGACCTGTGAACAATATGATAACTCCGTGTGTCGATCTCTCAAAAAAGAAAAAAGTCCGTGAGTCAGTACACCACAATGCAATGCTAAAGCTGGCCATAGCAGGCAAAAGGAACCAATACCAACTATCCTTGATTAGGCCGACAAATTGGGTGTTTCCCCGGTCCATGATTATTCATTACTGAAATGATGGAGGCCGATGAGAAAAGGTTAACTTCCTGTTTGGGATCGTTTCTTAAGAGGCCGTGCACGCTGCACAATATGAAGCCATCAGATCTGTGCTATTAATTTCGGGAGGCTCTATCTAATCAACTAATTAATGATTTTTAGGCTTCTCATTACTGATTGTTGTTTCTACTTTGATCGTTCCGTTTTTTTTCCCTGCGTCTTTATCATCACCTCCGGTGGCGGCGACGGTGTCTTAGACGCATCAGAGAAAGAAGAAGAACATCCAACCACGGCGGCGGCGGCTAACGGGGTTCGCTAACATAGAAGTCACCGAAGGTGGCCAAACGAAAACTGTTATATATACCTAATTATTTTTACTAACCAAATATCATTTATTTTAATTCTCCGAGGGATTCTAATTGAAGTCTCTTATGCAAACATATGCTTGCGTACTTGCAGAGCAATGCAACATGCCAACTTTTCTTTTCCAGCCTGACCACCGTGCGTGTCAGCCTGATCTACCATCCTTATCTGCGTGCACTGCCCAATCTGCGAAGTCTTTCCGTGTCCACTACACTACACTAGCAGAGCCATGGCCGGTTGGTTGGTGCTTGCCAGTGTGCAAGCTAGCGGTTGCGTCTCCCATCCAGTCTCAGAAAAACTCCTTTCTTTTTTGCAGCATTGCTCGCTTGACATGATGCATGGACTACTCATCAAGCGACATATCACCAAACTATTGGTTGATAAGGTTGGTGCACAATGCTCACAATCACAAGTTATTTAACTGAACATGCACACACCATATAGAAGGATTGATGGATAGATAGCTTTCTATCTGCCTGTCTGTTTGTTCATATTTTTTGAAGCAAGCCTGCAACCACAAGAAAATGCTACATCATGCAGGCAGTGACAAAAAAGAGAGAGGGAAGGAAAACAGAGAAAACTGTAAAAAGCTATACTACCAAGTGGATCAGCAAGGAGAAAATATCATCAAAGCAGCAGTGCCTTTCTTTGGGTAGATCAGCAACCTAACTTGGAATTCAAGCCTTCCATCCAGCAGGTCGGTGTCGGTGATCGGTTCTAGGTTCATTGTCTGGCTCTGGTCCTTTTTATCTTCTAGCTACATTTACCTGAATTAGTGTTATACGTGAGAGCACACAAATGTAACATGATCTTGGCCAAATTAATGTAGACAGACCACGAGTATTCCTTGTTAATCATCATTCAACAGCTTAAGATGAACTACTCTACCACACTTGCCAATGTACTCGACTGTACTATGCTACTGTAGTATGTGAGATTATACTACTGCACAATGTTTTCCTGTTATTGGGAGGCATTCATGCATGCCAATTAATGCAGAAGTGGGCCATGAAAGCATGAATGGAAATTAAGTGTAACGCTGCTCAACTGGAAGAGGTAGGTCTGACCACGAAGGGGAGGCTGTGCAGTAGCTACTCTCATGTAGAGCATGCCAGGTGCAAGCACACAGATATATAGTCTCCTAAAAATGCCAGAAACAATGTACCAAACATACATGATCAACCCCCAAAATGTAGCAAGTGGCTATGGATATACTACAACTCATATACGTGTGTTCCATCATGTTGTTACTATTTTTTTCGAGAGGCAGGAGCTTTGCCACGGCCGTAGAAGAATAGATTTTGCGAGTTAGTTAAGAAAAAACTCGCCAAAACCGTTTACAATTAGCTCAATAGTCTAGTTAAACAAGTCCTAGAGCTCTAAGACCAACAAAACGTTACAGATAGACGCACTATCAAACATCTACAACCAACGGACAACCAAGAGACACTGATGCCCCAAGCAACATGCACTCCGCCAAAACTTTATTTTTCTCTTGGATCAAATGCCATTGTAGTATAGCTGCAGAAAATCGCAGTCTAGATTTAATGGTTATTGTTGCAGATAATGAAAAACTAATCCATGATATTATCCATATAATACATGAATTAATACAGAAAAACATGCTGGAAACATATAGATTTCATTAGTAACATGCAATGGCGTCGCTGCCATGGCATCCTTTTGTATCTATGCTCCAATCCAGATCCAGAGGTGAGACACGGACACCTGCGCTGCACAGACATCACGCATGGTATATAACCGCGCGCGGCGCCGCACACACGCGCCCCACGCACAGGCAAGAAAAATCCGAGCTGGCTCTTTTGGCTTCGCCAGCCACAGCGTATCATTGCCCAATCACGGATCTGTTTCTTCTTCTTGCAGCTGCTCTAATCTCTCTCGCCTTGCCACCGTCTGCTGCTCCTTCTCTTCTTGTTGTTGTTGTTGTGTTGCCGTGAGGAGGAGGAGATGAAGGAGATGCTGGTGGGGTCGGCGGCGCCAGGGCCGGGGCTGGTGGGGAGGTGGGGGGCGGCGCCGCCGCAGGCGCTGCTGGAGAGGATGAAGGACTACGGGCAGGAGGGCGCGTTCGCGCTCTGGGACGAGCTCTCGCCCGAGGACCGCGAACTCCTCGTCCAGGACATCGAGGTGAGCCCAATGCGCTGCGGCCTGGGCCGTTTGAGGGCAGGATTTCGTGGTTGCCGGGGGAAAGATTTGGTTTTTGCGTCGGAATTTCGAGCAAGGATTCATTTTCTTGCGTTGGAATTGTCTGCCAAGGTTTTGCTTCGTTCGAGTCGGGGCGTCGATGAGCTCTTGTTGTCCCTTGTTGGGGGCGGCGCATAAAGCTTAGTTCTTGTTTTTCCTTTTTCCTGTTAATTAAGGATGAACTCTGCATAAAGGTTTGTTTTTGCGTCGGAATTATGAGTGGAGGTTCGGTTTTAAGTTGAAATTATGCATGTTGATTTGGTCGTAAGTTGGAATTCCTTCACCACGAGTTTATTTGATTTGATTTTGAGTTGTGACTCTTGCTAAGATTTGTTGAGAAGAGGAGGAATTGAATGGATCCTCAGCTCACCTGTGACCCCATAGACAACAGCACAAGCAAAATATGCAGCATATTTTATCCTCTGAGCTTACCATTTTGGCAGTAACTGATGCAGCTGTGTATACTACATTGCAGAGTCTAGATCTCTCAAGGATTGATCGGATCATTCGACGCTCCCTTGGATCACAAGGTCAGACTTGAGCAAATATTCATCATTCCACTGAACAACACTGTGCCATGTGTATCTTTGGTTGGCATTC
Organism: Stipa capillata; assembly: GCA_019208055.1. Taxonomy (NCBI): domain Eukaryota; kingdom Viridiplantae; phylum Streptophyta; class Magnoliopsida; order Poales; family Poaceae; genus Stipa; species Stipa capillata. The sequence continues at coordinate 227,991 of JAGXJF010002068.1, read as the reverse complement.
TTAGTTAATGTGGTGTCTTCCTAAGCACAGGCATGCCAGCGCCCGCCTTCGAGCCCGTGCCGGAGTCCAGTGTCTCGAGGGTGGAGGAGAGGTCTCCAGAGGACAAAGAACGGTGGTGGAAGAGGGGGCTGAGGGCCATTTCCGAGGGGAAGCTGGCCATTGTACTTTTGGCTGGTGGTCAGGTACTCAGATGAAATAGAGTCCTCCTAATCCTGTTATTGATGTAGCGCATTGGGAGGCATTATCCTTATGATCTGATTTCTTCTCGTGTTGTGCTCAGGGGACTCGGCTTGGTAGCTCTGATCCTAAGGGATGTTTCAGTAAGTTGATTCCACCTGAATTCTTGTATGTTACTTGACTGCATATGAGCAGTGGTATACTCTTTCTCTTTTTGAGCCAAAGAAATGCGTGCCGTTGCGAATTGTTTCTTTTTGGCGCAATTTTTTTATTCCGTAGTGGTATACTGAAGACACTTTATCTATTTTTGTACACCACCTTTGTGTCTTGGTATTTAATCAAAAGGACAAGAGATGTATTTAGTCTATCTAGTTCTACACCTTTATTCAACCATATTAGTGTGGAATTGCTCTTTGTTGCTGTCAATTCCAGGTCAAATTCTGCTTATACTATATGGACATCTTAGCTTGTTTTTGACCCCTCATTTTTACCCTTCAGATATTGGACTTCCATCTGGAAAGTCACTTTTCCAACTCCAAGCTGAACGGATTTTGTGTGTTCAAAAATTGGCTGCTCAATCCAGTGATAGTAATGTCTTTTAATCACAAACTTCTAGATTATTTACTTGTTCTTTGCTTCACGTCCTCACCCTTGAATTGAAAATTAAACTGCAGCTCCGGGTAACACTTTACCGATCCACTGGTATATAATGACGAGTCCCTTCACTGATGACGTAACACGCAAATTCTTTGAAAGCCGTAAATATTTTGGCTTAGAGGCTGACCAAGTAAGAACAAGTACAAGTACAAAATTCTCTGTTGTGTTAAATATTCCATGGAATTTCAACAAATGCACAAGACTTCCGATTCACCAGTAAGAATTATCTACTTATCTTTAATAGTTAGGCCTGAACTGTTGAATGTTTTATTGGCAGGTGACCTTTTTCCAACAAGGCACCCTTCCATGTGTTTCTGCTGATGGTAGATTTATTATGGAGACACCATACAAGGTACCAATTTGCATCTTGTTTCACTTTTCTACTACTCCTCCGGTTCCCTAAAAGCTGTCGTTTCTACCGTTTTGGACATGGGTAGAGTCAATCTTTTAAAACTTTGACTACTAATATTTTTTAAAATATTTAAAACAGATACTTGAAATCATATAATAAATTTATCTCAAAAAGTATTTTCTGAATATATAATGTTATTGGGTTTTAAAAATATATTACAATAGACATTACTGGTTAAAGTTGTGTTTTGAAGACCATATCGATGTCCAAAATGACAGCTTTTATGGAAACCGGAGGGAGTATTCATTCATTCATCTGACCATGTATGGCCAGGAGGCAGAGTTGTGGTTTATTGCAACTTGACTTCTGAGTTTGATACATGGTGTGAGATCTCAGATTTCAAATGCAATTGTTATGCCTGCAAAGTTGTTTTCATAATGCATCTCATTCAATGCTAAACGGTTGCACTCTTTTTTACATGATCTGATGAAAACCAGGTAGCAAAGGCTCCTGATGGCAATGGTGGAGTTTATTCCGGTAATCCCTCGTAAATATGTAACAGTTGTATCTCTTGCAGTAGTATCACTATTACATAATCATTTCTGATTCTTAGTTTTCACTATTGTAACATATCACAGCTCTTAAGTCTAAGAAGTTGCTTGAGGATATGGCTGCACGGGGTGTAAAATATGTAGATTGCTACGGAGTTGATAATGCATTGGTGAGGACATGCATTTTGAGATATCTTCTGATTTCCCCACCTACTCATTTGCTAATCGATGCCTTGTACGTAGGTTCGTGTTGCAGATCCAACGTTCCTAGGGTACTTCATAGACAAAGGTGTATCTTCTGCTGCAAAAGTTGTTAGGAAGGTACAGTTAAATTATTTCACTTGATGGCTAACCATTTCCCAAACTATGCACTTCGTTGATAGTCAATCATATGTTGAACAGGCTTATCCACAAGAAAATGTTGGAGTATTTGTTCAACAAGGTCGTGGTGGACCCCTCTCTGTGGTCGAGTATAGCGAAATGGACACGGCTATGGCTACTGAAATTAATCAATCAACAGGACGCCTTCGTTATTGTTGGAGCAATGTATGTTTCTATCCTTAGTTTCTCCCTCCCTCACTAATAAACTCACTGTGGGCCATAACAACTGCATATTCTTTTCTATCTTTGCAGGTGTGTTTACATATGTTCACTTTGGATTTTCTGAATCAAGTGGCAAACAGCCTTGAAAAGGACAGTGTGTGAGTGTTCTATATCCAGTTTGAATTCTGAAGCATTTGAATTCATATGTTTGCCTCCTCTTCCAAACTTCGCAGGTTTGCTATTAATGGTAGATGATTACATTAGTTACTATTTGCTGCGTATCTCCCTCTTACTCTTCCCGAGAGAATGAGAGTTAGTTAGATCTAAAGCTACAAGCGCAAGCTATATTCTAGAAATCCACTCTGTGATTTAATGATAATCTGCTGGGCATGTCATGGCAAAATATTTACCTGGAAGGCAATTGCGAAGTTCCATCATGCATTACAATTGTACTGTAGCACCTGACATTTGGAAACCTTTGTGGCCAGTTATCATCTTGCTGAGAAGATCCCTTCCATTCATGGCTATACAATGGGCCTGAAGCTTGAACAGTTTATATTCGATGCATTCACTTACTCCCCATCCACGACACTTTTTGAGGTTTCACTTCTGAGTCTCTATACTCTTATAGCATCTTCTGTTCTGTCTTTTTTCATTTTTTGTGTTAAGAGCTGGAGAAACTCACTGGTGTATCTCCGAAAATTCAGGTCTCGCGGGAAGAGGAATTTGCGCCAGTAAAGAACGCAAACGGCGCAGCTTACGACACCCCTGATAGTGCCAAACTGATGCTGCTTCGTCTCCACAGCAGATGGGTAGTTGCTGCGGGTGGCTTCTTGACCCATTCCGTGCCCTTGTATATGACAGGTAATTCCCTTGCTGTTGCCTGAATCCAGACTTACCAAGAATAGATCACAATGCAACCTTTCGAGACATAATCTACTTCCCTGACCATTTTTCTCGTAATCGCGTTTATTTGTAGGCGTGGAGGTTTCCCCGCTTAGCTCCTACGCCGGAGAAAACCTGGAGGCGATCTGTCGCGGGCGGACATTCCACGCACCCAGTGAGATCTCATTCTAGATGCAGCGGTTTTTGACAGCAGCAGCTCTACTCCTGCAAATGGAAGCAGTGGTACACTGGGATTGCATGATCTTGGAGTTTCCTCTAGGTATGAGGAGATGAATGGATGACGCACAGTTGATTGAAACTGAGCTCTTGAGCTATTGCATAGAGTTTCAGATACTGGCCAGACAGACTGTTGTATGTTCTGTGAGTAAATGTAAAGCAGCCGTCTTGCCCTTTGCCAATTCCTAGTCCTTTGTGTTGCTGCTGCCCCTGTAGATGTCACGAGTTTTCTTTGTCAATTGCATGTCAAAACAATAAACTTTTGGTATGCCCAGTTCTTGCTCAGAACCAGTGTGGTCCTGGGTGGTAATCTTTAGCACGGTGAGGGTTGTTGAGAAGCTTGATCCGAGCAGTCTCGCCATTAGGGATGAAGGGAGAGAGCTATTCGATCGAATGCAAATTTACTGACCAATGACCGCGGCAAGTAATTTTATCTGGCAATTGCGAAGTTCCACATCTCAAAAGGATTGCAGAAACTGCTTGCAAAGTAAACAAGAGAAACATCACATCATCAAACCTAAGGATTGCAAATGGAAAGACTGATGGAAACACGTATTGATGGCATGCTGCTGGAGCTCCACTGCTTCAAGGACGACGGCAGACCAGGGGCAACTAATTCACCAAAGCGACCGCCCGCGTTAAACATAAAACAGTACATACTTAAGCAAAAACTTTTAACGAGTAGATTCCACAAAACATGTTCCGATGACTGAGTCTTCGTTTTAACAGAAAATGATCTGCAAATCAAATGTCAACACAGCAGCCTTGCAGGGCTTCAAGCGCAAAACATCTGCCTATGAACTACTCATGGATGAGTCTAAGCTCAGGCTGCAATGAAGGCCTTCTTCCCGCCAACGCCAGTGGATCCTGCTGGGATGACTTTCAGGACATTGAACCTCACGGTTTTTGACAGGGGCCTGTTGAAAATACAGATAGTACTTCAGCAACAAAGGAAAATCAAGGTTCATTGTAATCATTAGATGAACTACAAAGCAATGGAGCACAACAGCACAGCAGGTGTTTTATTATGTTGTGCTTATTTAATTGATCTAGACAATCCAAGCAAGCAGATTTTCACAGGTCAATACCAAGTTATAAGAGTGCGAATATTACCTGCACTGGCCAATGATGACATGGTCTCCTTCCCTGATACGGAAGCATGGGGAGATGTGAGCTGGGATGTTGGAGTGCCTCTTCTCATACCTGCAAGGTGGACAATTTGCTTACTGAGTTAGAAATGTCACAGTGTTAAGGAAAAAGGTTTGAATCCCCTAATGGTTTACTTGCCTCTGATATTTCTTGACAAAGTGGAGGTAGTTCCTGCGGACAATGATGGTCCTGTTCATCTTGGCACTATGACATGTTCCAGCGATAATTCTGCCTCTGATAGCAACCGTTCCAGTGAATGGGCACTTCTTGTCAATGTAGGTACCTGGAAGGGAATAGAAATAAATACACTGTAAGACTTACAAGAAATATTGTACATCATATCTAATCACCATTCATGTACATAACAGTACTTGTCAGATATTATCAACAGCGTATCAGAAACACCTAGGAACTCACATTCATGGCCAAATTGTTTTCCACGTTACCAAAAGAAATTGAGATTTGATAAAATGGTATGAAGGTGAGATCTTGGGCATCATTCCACTATCAAGACTAACAATACCTAACTGTGAATTTGAAGACAGTGCGGCTAGAAAAGAATGAAATACTTATTGTACCTTCAATCGCTTCCCTGGGGGTCTTGAAACCAAGGCCAACGCTCTTCCAGAAGCGGTTGCCTGCCTTACCTGGCTTCTTAGCCTTGTCAGATTTCTTTGTGCTATAATTAAACAGAAAAGTGTTGTTAAGATATGCACGTTGCTAAACAATAACAAAACGCAATAAAAGAGAACCAAAGTCCTCACCTGAGGAAAACCTTTGGCTGCTTGAGGAAAGCCTTCTCAGTCTGCACAATGGGAACCGATGTAAAACATCAAAACTACACCACCACACTAGCTTGAAACTACCTTTATCAAGTATATGCGGAAAGACATGGAAAACTAAGTAACAATCTAGACTTTGTCCAAGTGTTTGCTAAGCTCTAAATGAACAATACAACAATCACAGCATCACTCATGTATGTCTACCATTATTAACGCCATGCTAAGAAGTTCAAATGTTGCAAGTAAACGAATCAGGTAATCAAAAGCCCACACCGCATCATATCATCAAACTTCAATGGTAGACACGATATGCGCTGCAGTTACCACACCCTGCTAATAACTACGCAGCGACAGCACAAATTAACAAACGCAAGTGAGAGCTGAAAGCAACCCATCACACCACTCCAAACCACGAAACCTCGCCAGGTTCTTGTGACCGCAAAAAACAACCAACCCGCAAGGACCATGACACTGGCTGCTATCCTTCGATCTGCAACAAGCATAAAAACTTCTCCACGAAAAGATCCAACTATCTTACATAGTAACACGCATGGATGCGCGCTACATATCGACGAAACCGGCGCTAGCAAGCGAACGAAAGAGCTGAAGCAGAGCTCAACGAGCAGGGAAAGGGAAGGAGCAGCCTTACCTGCTCCGCCATGGCTACGATGTGGGAGTCGAGCGACGAAGAGGCGGCGGCGGCGAAGCGCTGGAGATCCGGAGAGGCGAGGCTTGAGAGGAGGTGGCGGCGCGGCGCAAACCCTAGGGTGCTGTCTTATAAGGAAGGAACGCCGCTGCGAAATGTGCAGAAACGCCCCTGTCTTTCCCGGATTTTTCATCCATATCCTCAGGCCGGCCAAGCCCAATTCGTGGAGGCCCATACGAGGCCCATTCCATCGTCTATTTGATCACGCCGTTGATGGCGAACCCATCTGCGAGGTTATTCGGTAATCTCTAAACCCTGCGAGGTTGCGAGGTTATTTGGTAATTCGATTGATTTCGTTCGTTAGGTAATCTCTAAACCTTGCGAGGCTGCGTGCGAACGATTTCGTTGCTGGAAGTCGCGATCGCGCTTGGTTTTCTTCTGTGCAGAAATTCGTAATGGTGTTTCTCTGCCCTTGTGTTGTAGTTGGCGCGTAATGGCGAACCTGCAGCCTTCCGTCTCCATGCCCCCCTCCTTCGCCGGGGCCTCGACGGCGAACCCATCTCCGACCGATGTAGGCGGCGCCGGCGGCGCTGCCGTGCTGCAGGAAGGCAAGGACAGGAAGATGTCGCCCGCGGAGCAGCTGGTGCTCGACCTCTGCGACCCCAAGCTCCGCGAAAACGCCCTCCTCGAACTCTCTAAGGTTCATCGCGTGCTCTTTTAGGATTCCGGCGCCTCCGCATGAGGAAGAATTTTGTGGTTTGTGATCTCTAGTTAGGTTTCTGGTGGCAATTTGTGGAATTGAGTTTGTTTCTGTAGAAAAAGGCTGCACATTAGTCTGAGGCATTGATGGTGGATGGGAATTGTTTAGTTAGTTTTGGTGATTTGATGTTAAGGTAAGTGTATGGTTAATGTGTGTTATGATGTGATTTTTTTCTTGGTCTAATAGTTTCAACTTAGGCTGTGTACTGTATTTTGACCAAGATATCAGCTTGTAGGCAGTATTGTGGGTAGCACGAAAGAGTTTTGTTATGCAAACAAATGTATTCATTTATAGATTACCTCTTTTATCTCATACCCACTGACGTGAACTGTATACCATTGTTACAGAATTAGCTGTTGAGTTGCTAGGGTATAACCACATTCCAAACTGAATGGCTCCATTGTCAACATTGTTGTGTGAAGTTGCGATGAATTATTCTGTATAAATCTTTATCTTCTCTTAACAACTAATTTATCAATGGTCCTTTTGTGGCTAATTAATTATGTAATTATCCTGAACTGAACAATTGTAGACTTGTGTTCAATCATTAACATGCTAAGGCATTTTGTAAGGCCAAACAAGATTTAATAACAAAATTCACCCATTTTTCAGAAAAGAGAGGTATGTCAAGATCTGGCTCCGTTGCTGTGGCACTCGTTTGGCATAGTTGCTGCACTGCTTCAGGTATTGGTAATTCCTTTTTCCTTCTATATTTCAGATTTGTATGCCTGAAATTGAGATAAAAAAAGAGAACTGAGAACTTTGAGCCTACTCTATTCCGTATGTTGTGTTTATGTTATTGTTTGTTGTTCAAATCGGCAATTGTTGTTTTGGATGCAACTTTTTGAGATTTCAGCCAATCTTTCTCACTTGGCGTATTTGGTAACTTGCAAACATATACAGGAAATTGTGTCGATCTACCCTTCACTTTCACCCCCAACTTTGTCGCCAGCTGCATCAAACCGAGTCTGCAACGCACTTGCACTTCTCCAGGTAGACATTGACGTAAAAAGGGCATAATGGCAGAAAAAATGGCTGCTGTGTTGATGGCTTGATGCTTTCACATGGCATATTGTATTGTATAGAAGAAGGGGGGGAATTCCATTCTGTTTTAAAATAGTTTTAAGTTGCCCACGTCAGATTTATACCATATGTTTGATATCTAATTTTTTCTTTTGTTCTTTTTTTAAATACTATTGCAGTGTGTTGCATCACACCCTGAAACCAGGATCCTTTTCTTAAATGGTAACGAGCACAGCCTTATGCATATAATGTATTATTTATGTTGTTGCTGTTAGCGATTCACTTTCTCTCCGTCTTTCTCTTCGTTTGTTCTTTTCAGCTCACATTCCATTGTTTCTGTACCCATTCTTGAATACTACAAGCAAGACAAGACCTTTTGAGTACTTGCGGCTTACCAGCTTGGGTGTCATTGGTGCTCTTGTTAAGGTAATTTATTCGTGGAAGTTTACATGAATTAGCAAATTCATTGTAATGCATTCACTAATTCTGTAGCTCCACATCAATGAAGATTCATGTTATTATTTGAATACCTGGGCATGAAACTAAAAAGGAGTGAATATAATCAATTGTATAACTTCAAAATAAGCGAAGGTGTTATCCTTTCTATTTTTGGAATGAACTGCACGTGTTTACAAGTACTAATTCTGAAAATGGGAATGAGGCTGCTTTACCTTGTGATACATGCAGGTCGATGATACTGTAGTCATCAGTTTTCTGCTGCAAACTGAAATTATTCCTCTGTGCTTGCGTACCATGGAGATGGGCAGCGAGCTGTCAAAAACTGTATGTAGCTCGCCATCTCAATCCTCATCTTAAAAATAACCATCTTTCTCTTCTATTTAGCCCTAGCAAAGGTGAAATTGCTTTTTTGAGAAGTGTTATTTCACTGTCTAACACCATACTACAATCAGTTCACAATTTGGTCAGGTCTGGAATGTGAAGTGGACCATCAATTATCTTTAGAATCTTCTTGTCCCAGACCAAGCTTCCCTCTGATAATATGCTAAAACCACCTTGCAGTTTATAAGCCTAAAGGTGGATTATGCAAGAAGTCCCAAAAGCTGTTCGGCAACTCAGCAACTATCCTATGCTGCTAATTTCAGTGCCGTAGTTTCATCAGTTATCACTTGAAACTGATGATTTATAGCTTTGCTGGCACATAAATATGCCATGTTTTTGTAACATATCTTCTGTATGAACTACAGAAGTTGAATATGAACTTATGAGGTGTTTAAGATTTTTTAAGACAGAGTTCAAAGTTAAATTTAAGGCCAGAAAATAAGCCCCCCATCATATCGCAATTTCACTAATTTACTCGAATATATATGCAGGTGGCTACCTTCATTGTCCAAAAGATTCTGCTGGATGATGTTGGATTGCATTACATATGTGCCACCCCTGAGCGTTTCTTTGCTGTGTGCCATGTTTTAGCATACATGGTAGTTTCACCTGCTGATCAGCCCTCCACAAGGTTGCTCAAGCACATTATCCGATGTTACCTCAGGCTGTCAGATAATCCCAGGTTCGGGCTGTCATTTGTATGCGACAAAATGATTTTACATCTATCTTCACGTGTGCTAATTTTCTTCTTCCCCATTTATCTGCAGGGCCTGTTTTGCACTGCAAAGTTGCCTCCCTGCCATGCTCAGGGATGGGACATTCAATAACTCTCTTAGGGTGAGTCATGCTATTAACCCATCAGCGATGACCAATTCATTATTTCATTGCGAATTACATGATGCGCTAAATCGAAAATTTCAATCAGGCACTAACTGTGTTTATTTGTGTCAAGCGCAGGATGACCCTGCAACAAGGCGCTGGCTCCAGCAACTGCTGCACAATGTGACAGGCGGAGGCATGGGGGGAGCTCCTAGCCAGGCCTGGATCACATGATGGGGATATAAATCTAGTTGCTGCGATTCACAACAATAATACATTGTCTTCTTGTGGTTTGCATGTAGGGAAGATCTCTCATATGTCTAGAATAAGGTTGTATGGTGTAGTTTAACACTTCAACCTTCCAAAAAGCAATTGCTGTGGTGTGTTATCATCTTTCAGCTAAGCTGATGTGCTTATCCTGTAATGCTGTGAACATAAGCAAGGCAAGCTGCTCCTTTTCTGTTCTTGCACAAGAACCCTTTTTTGCTATGACAGTTCGAAAGAAGAAAAGGTTGAACCTTTATCTACTGAGGCACTACCTGTCAGTTATTAAGAGCTTGAAATATTTTAGCTGAGTATACTGCAGAGTGTACGCTTATGCTATATTTATCTTCACGGAAGTGCCTCTTTGAATTGTAGGAATTTCATAGGGTTTTGTTGGATTCTAATCCTTAGGATATTTTTCCTTTGATGCCCTTGGGATCATAGAAATGAAGCCATCAAATTCGTATGGATTGTTTTTGTACGCCCTAATTCCATAGGAATTTTAAAATCCATTCCAACCTCTTTTTTCCACTCATTCGCACAGGATTGAGGCCCTTTTCCTGTATATTTCTTATGTTCTATCCAAACGACTATTCTTGCAGTTTTTCTTTGTTTTGCAGTTCTTTGTTGTGCACCTACATTCGTGTCAAATTTCTATATTTTCCTAATTTCTATGTTTTTAATTCGTACAATCCAAAGAGACCATAAGCTTAGAATGGCCATGATACATTATAAAATATGAGAGCGGATTTGTTCTACCCTTGAGGATAGCTACCACTCCTAAATTCTGTATGAGTTCTTATGTGTCTCTACACTATGTAACATTTTATTTTCCGTGAGAACTATTTTCTATTTAGCTTGTATTAATATGTTTTATGCATTGCTAGACACTGAAAATGAATTTACGATTAAGTGATGGTCGAATCAGACTGTATTCAAATCCAAACTGTATTGATCATGTTAGTATCGCTATAAAATATCCATGGAATAATATGCATTATGTTATATATCTAGTACATATACTATCAGTTTAACGGGCATAGCTGCTTTTAGATTTTACAGATAGGACACAGATCCAAGCAACTTAACGTCTCCATTTAAAAATTTTATGTTCCCACTAGTACGCTGCTAGAAATAGAATGCTCACCCATGTGCCAAAATTAATAATATATTTCTCCGTATGAACATGCTTTGCTCTTATTTGCAGCGCATAACTTTCAACCAAACAGGAATTATAAATTTCAACACAAATTTGACGAAAAAGTTATGCCTAGATGAGCTCAGACATATTTGAGGCAAAAAGGCGATGCGACAAGGACATAATCATTCGTTACAGTGGCTCTACTTAAATTGGATCTAGTATAGGATGGCCATATTTGATGAAAAATGTGGGGCGATAAAGAGGTGGCTTAGACGAAAGGTAGCAGGTCCTTGCTAAAGACGTGACCCAAAGAACGTGAAGTATGGTTTACACAGTGACGATGAGTTGATAAAGAAGTGGGACATATTTTTTTAACTGTCAATATCTTATTAGATATATGTACTCATGATAAGTTCTTCACTGAATATCCAGAATGATATTTTTTTCCTATATAAATATTCGATATTTATCTGAAGAAACGACAAAAAAGCGAGAAAAAACGAAGAAGAAAACCCAATTACCGGATCTCGTCTCTCTCCCACACAAGCTCGCTGCAGCGTTGCTAGCCACTCAAAATCTCCCTCCACTCTTGACACGCACCCAAGAACACGATTTGAAGCTTCTACATGGGACACCAAGGATCGTAGAAGAAGACAACTAGACACAGAACACAGCCACAGCTAGAAAAAATCGAGGGGAGCGAGAGCACAGGGCAGGGAGCCATGGCCTTCCTCCTCCCCAAGCTCACCACGCCGTCCTGCAAATCGCCCCCGAATCCGCTCAAATCCCAGCTCGGCCTGCCGAGCCACGGCGGCGGCGGCAAGCTCCACGGCTCCAGTTCGGCGCAGGCCACGGCGCCGGGCCACCTCAACCTCCTGCTCCTCCTCAGCGCCTCACAGCAAGAAACCGCCGTCGTTCCCACGGCCAAGTCCACGGAGACCAAGAACCGGAGCGTGAACAGCGGCAGCGGTGACCCGCAAAGGTCGGATTTTTACCTCAACCTTGGGACAGCCGTGCGCACGCTGCGGGACGACCTGCCGGCCGTTTTCGTCCGGGAACCCAACTACGATATCTACCGGTGCCTTTTCTTCCCTTTGTGACTATTTCGGTTAGTTTTGGTCTGATAATTTGAGAACTATCGATATGCATGTGGAACTAATCCTGGGGTTTGCTAGTTCGCTGGTTAGTCGTGGAAACATCTTACCGTCAAATCGTAGCTCGGTACTTCCGGGGATTAAAGGTGAAACTTGAACTGAAATTGTGCAGCCAGTGGCTATTCAGTGTTGATAGAATTATTAATCGTGCAAAAAATGTTAGAGCTTGTCAGTGATACGAGTCATGATTCAGAAATGAAGGATAATCTGGATTTGGTGGTGATTTGTTCTACTGGTCCAATGTTAGCCTTTTTATAACTGATAATATGTCGTAGTCAAGATCAGAACTGAATCGACTGATGAACACCCGCCGATTTTATAAGAGGTTTACGCTACTGGAGGTCAGTGGCAGTGACAGTCCATCATCAGCAATTATGTTAACATGAGTCCTAGTACTAATACTAACAGCCGACTGTGATTCTGGTCATGTCTGACAAGAACACTACCTGCATAAATTTCATTTCTTGCAAACTTCTAGTCTTTGTAGACCCACTCTAGCACACTTGTAAAATGACGATTATAAACATTCTTTACATGGTATTGCAGTGAAGACATCACATTTGTTGACCCATTGAACACTTTCCATGGCATTGACAACTACAAGACAATCTTCTGGGCTCTCCGATTCCACGGGCGCCTACTGTTCCGTGAAATTGGGCTTGACATATCGCGCATTTGGCAACTGACAGAGAACTCAATAGTTGTCCGGTGGGAACTGTGGGGCACCCCGCGTGTCCCATGGGAATCATATGGCTGCTTCAGTGGCACATCGAGGTACAAAGTCGACAGGAATGGGAAAATTTACGAGCATAAAGTCGACAACTTGGCATTGGACTTCCCCCGGCCGGTAGCCAAAGTAGGAAGCATTGCTGACTTAGTAGTTGCCGCATCCTCCCCGAGCCCCAATTTGACATTTTGGGACCTTGTTGGGACAAGCGATGGAGGCTCATGGACAAAGCTTTACCAAGCGATGGTGGAGACTGTAGAGCGGGAAGGCGACATTCCTGCAGGCATTGGCATTGAAGGTCTACTCACTTGTTCATAGGATGGGACAAACTTCAGGACTAGATGCTTGTTAGTGAGTTTTTCCTAGGAAAAATGTATAGAATGTGGATACATAAATCACACTGGTATCGGTTATCTCCTTGTATACTGTAGCTCTAGAACAACTTTAGATCAAATACATGCTAGATGACTATATCTCCTCATCTGTTATGTATTTTAGATATTACTGCCACTTGATTATGTCTTGTGAGATACAAATAGAAGTTGGCAGCTTTTCTTCACAGATTTTGGCAAATTTTGTTTCCTAAATTATATATAAAAAAGACAAAAATTGCCAAGAACATTTTGTGATACATCAGCCATTTTCCTTTGCAAGTTTTGAACTACTTGCTGTGAAAGCTGGGTCGTTTGAATTGTGAACTAGTGTTAGCACCCATGAACTATAAATGGACCCTATGCGAGATGCCATTGAAATATCACAAATATTTTGAGTCTAACGTCTGCTTTGGAGTGGATGCTAATATTCGAAATTTGAAGATAGAAGGTTACTGTTTTGGGATAAAGGCTTTACAGCCTTACAGGCTAGGTCACAACACAGGCATGTTGGCTTGCTATTCACTAGGATTAGTGTGTGCTTTCCGCTACAAGAAATAATTCTGTTGAAGTTAAACGGTTATAAGCTTTAATAGAAATGTTAAAGTAGATTAACAAGCTATTCTAAATGTCAGCATCTGAAAAGTTGCAAGCATAAAAGCTTGTTTGCGAAAGCGAAGAATTTGTTAACGGATTCTGAATGCCTGCACTTGAAAAATGCATCCACTGACTTAGCTTCTGAAAAGCGCAAAAATTTATCACTTTTTCACTAAAAAGAGAGGAAGCAAAGCATTCTTGAATCCTGGTTCCATCAAGTTAGGTTGAAAGTAAGTCTCATGTGATGGGTACATAGCATAAGCAAGTTTCTTGTATGGTCGACAAATATGTCTGGTGTTCCAAAGTCCAGATTTTGTTTTCCAAAAGTTATCCATTCAAGTACTGTACCATGCATTACTACCCTTAACAAAGAAGCAGAACCTTGATGATTTTTTTGGTACTTTTCGTATCAATTGTTGACCTAATATCATCAGGTACTTGGCTTTGTCAGATTAGCTCACCAACAGCAATCAGTCCCCAGTTTCTAGATCTGTTAGGGATGAAATCTGGCGGTTGGACTTTGGTGAATTGCCAGTCAGATAAGCTGAACTGAATTCTATAGTTCAGACCTTGACTTTAGGTGATTTGATTGCAGATAGCTCACCTTTTCTTGACCTGCTTTGTAAACCACATATGTTCTTCTTACTTAACGGTTTGACAAGTTCGATTCACTGAGCAGAAAATTGACACAAAATATTATATTCAGTAAACTTAACAGCCAAAGCATCCTTGCAGATTACAGATTTCCAGAGGCTACAATTCACATGGCATGAGACCAAAGGACTAGACCTACTTCACACTACTCTTGTCAGTGCACCAAAATAACAGAAACATGCACATGGATTTGTTTAGTTTTTTATGGTGTTAGAAAAAAGATATATAAATTAGAAACAGAAAAGGCAGCCAGTCACTAATTCAGCGCGAACCGGCAAAATTCAGCTGATTTTTTCCCTTATTTTGAGGGAAGGTCAAACCATCCTATACCATGGAAAGCAAGCAGCAGGAATCATCAAGACCCAACCGCGAAACAAGTGCTGGCACAAAACTCGCGATATCCACATGCCCGATCCTCCTCACCGGTCTCATCTCGCCGGTGCGCGTCCCCTCGGTCTCGACCTGGACGTCCTGGCCGCGAGCGGACCCGACGAAACACTCGCTTGCACCACGCAGAACATGATCTAGCCGGAGATCACGTCCTTGTCAACGTAATCCAGGCACATCCTCTCACCCTCCCAGGTCTTATTCTTACGCCACAGAATGTCCATGCAGACCGGGTCGCCGAGGTAGAAAGAGCCGCCTTCCGGGAGCAGGTCATAGGCGACGAGCCCCTCGCTCGTGCACGAGTAGATGTAACCCTCCACGGACACGCATCTCCCGGTTAACATTTTCCTCCCGTACACAACACTCGGCAGCTCTTCGTGTCCGCGGAGCCGCGACGATCTCGTAGCCTAAGGCACGACGGATCTCCATGTTTTGGCACGGAGGTCGAGCAGGACACACCGGCATGTGTGTCGTCGTCGGATTCGGAGATCGCCTCTTCAGATTGAACTCGTGGATGCCATCCTGTGCGTAGGAGACAGCGTGTATGCTTGCGCCGCTGGAGATGAAGTGCCATGGGGGAGGCCGGTCCAGCACATGATACTTTCTTGATGAAAATGAACTTTTTTTGACGAAATGCGCACGGTAATCGTCGTCGGGTACAGCCGTGTCCATGGTGTGATGCGGCGTGAGAGTCTCGTCGTGGCACGTGAACCTTCCGTTCACGATGCTGGTCAGGTACACGATCGAACGGGACGCAGCGTGGCAGATGATGTACAGAGCCTTGTTGATCTGGATGGCGCGGGCTCCTCCAACACGTAACATCTTGGAAACGGCGGTTCAGACAGAAACTCCCTGCGTGCAAGAATTGTATAATGTACACCAAACCAAAATGTGTCATGCATGGAATTAATGTATAAATTGCACAAATAGCTTAAAATGAAGTGTATTAATTTGAGATATATATGTAAGGTTTGGCAACCTGCAACAAGCAAGCATCTCGGAGGATTCTACGGCGTAGGAGTTAGTTGGATGATCTTCCATCCCCTCGAACAGCATCGGTGGTGCCGTAGCATTCTCCGGATTACACTCCTCGTACTCCCTAGTTGACATCTGACAATAATTGAGTAAGAATTATTGAATAACTCACACAAATGATCAAACAAAATGTACTGCACTTACTACAGGAAGCAGAATTCATGGGTGGGTTAAACAGACTTGCTGAGATGGATATCCTTTAGGGATGAGTAAAAGAGAGGTAAAATGGTAAAGATTGATCCATAAGTTAATGGTGGACTAAAGAGGTGGGATGGTGCATGGTTCATGATGGACCAAATACTCTCATACACCTCTTAATGTTCTTGACTTGCTTTGACTTTGCTTTAACCTTGTTGACCCATTCTTCGTCTTGACTTTCTTGCCACATAGGCGTCACATAGTCTTCAATTTTTTTAACAGAAACGTGTATTAGGTGATCTATATATAATAAGCCGGTGATGCGAAACATACAAGATTGAACAAGAGATTATAAAATAATGTTACATTTGGCATCGCAGTGGATTGTGAAAATCTCATTGTCTATCTAGTTTTTATCTATTTTATCATTTGACTAACTAGTTTTTTCTATTTTTATGACTATTTTTTCTACAACAAATTATAAAATAAGTTGAGCAGCCACAAACTGGGCCTAAAAAAAGAGAATGCCTATTTATATAAAGGTCATATACTTTAATACTGTAATTTTGGGTTGAGTAATATGTAATTTTAGTTGACTAAGATTTACGAAATTTTTAGATGACCAAGAATTAGCGAAATTTCATGAATGGTTCATGAATGATAAGAAGAGGAGGGAGCACACATTAACCGTCACCGTGGGCCCGTGTTCCTTCTCCACCACCGGTGGTTGTGCCGGCCCTGGGGGATGAGGTTGTGGCTCTCCCTGTGGTGGAGTCTTAGGAGTTTGACCTACCCGATGACATCGGTGCGGTGCGCTGTGGCTCTACAGTCGACCTAGGGTGCCAAAGGCCGCCCGCGTGAGGTTTGAAGCCTCGGAGGCGTTGGCTCTAACGTGCCGGATGAGGATGCACGGGCGAAGGATGTTGCCGCCACTTTACCATTGGATGCTATGGATATCGGTGACCCAACAATGCCGCTGATTGCTGTTGACTGTGAGACTCAGGCCGGAGTCGAGCCGGGCGTTGCCTCGTGAATTTTTATTGTTTTTTTTCTAAATTTTCAGAATTCTGTCCCCATGTTTTTGTTCTAAATATCCTTATGTTTCAAGTTGATCGAGGGGATGATCAATGCTAGCTAACAATATTCCATGACTAATAATCAAGACAAGTGATAAGCCACCTGCATCTACAAGTCCTAGCTAGTAGTTGATCGAGCCACTCCTGAAGAAATCAAGAATGACCGGTGCCGACAGATTGAAAATTAGCCAGAAAACTTTGTTTGGAAACTAGCCAGAAAAGCTGGTGAGCTAATTGTAACGCTTTAAAAACACAGCATCGTACTTTTGGCCCCCGCGGCCACTTCCGAATCAGAAAAGGGGAATGATTAAGCGTGCATGAACGAATGGCCATTTGAATGAAAAGCTGGTACGCTCGAGATTGACAGGTTACCAGCAAAACAGAGGGGGCCCGGGAACGGTAGATACGGGTAGACTGAAAGATCGTCGATGCCTCCATGGTTTTCTTCCTCGGCGTTAAAGCCTCGCATGATCTTGAGACATTTGGACAAAGCGAACTGAACTCCAAATGATCCATTTTGAATCATATTCTGGAAACATCAGCTCTAACCATTACCCTCTCTCTGCCAATTTACACCAATGTTACGCGATAAATCGCAAGAACAAATGAAGTGAGCGTGTCGGAGGTGTGGGTATACACCACCGCCACCCACATTTTTTTTCCGAGAATATGACGCCACCCACATTCAAGTCCGCTCTGGCGCGGATTCGGATGGCTAATTCATAATTTTCGTAAGAACAAATGAATGATGCTGCAGGCAGCAGCAGCAGCAGCAGCGAACACACATCTACACTTCGTTCTCAGCTGCTGTTCTGGTCGACGAGAACGTGGACCGTGGCGGAAACGGCCTTGTCCGTGGCGACGACGACCTGGTTGCCGGAGATGTTCCTGAGCGTGTGCCTGGGGAACGCGTCGCCGGCCACCAGCGAGTACTGCACGTGCCCTATCCGGCCCGGGAACAGCAGCACGGACGAGAAGTCCACCGTCCACGAGCTGCCGTTCCCCTCCATGGACCCGCTCGCCGACGTCGACTTCACGTTCATGCCGGTCGCCGCGTTCTGCTGCACGTACACCTGATCCACCGTCTTGAACTTGCCGTCCAGCTGCACGATGTCCACGCCCTTGTCCCTCCCGTTGAACAGGTTCCCCGTGATCTGCACGCCCCTCGCCACGCCGTTCACCGCCTTAAGCACCACGTTGGCGTCGCCGAGGAAGAAGGAACCCGACACGTGCAGCAGCACCGGGTCCTCCGCCACGATGCTGGTGTAGTCCATGTAGCAGTTGCTGAGCCACGTCTGCGTCAGCCCGGGAACCTTGAGGTAGATGCCGGTGCCGCCGAACCCGGTGGCTTTGTTGTAGCAGTGCACGCCGGAGATGGTGTTGGCGCCGCCCGTTACCATGATCCCGGTCCCAGCGGAGAAGACCACCACGTCGGAGACCGAGTTGTCGTTGCCGTCCAGCCAGATGCCCGTGCCGGTGAACCCTCTCTCGCCGGGGTCGTTCCCGGCGGTCATGTGCTGGCCGAGGAAGGTGTTCCGGATGTACGTCTCGTGGCCGCCGTGCACGGCGATCCCGTCCGACTCGAAGTGCGAGATGTAGCAGTTGTCGATGCCGACACGGAGCGAGTCCACCACCGTGACGCCGCCGCCGCGGTAGTTGCAGTCCAGCATCAGGTCCCTCAGCGTCACGTACTCGTAGTAGTAGCTCGACGACGACGACGAGCTTGACCCCGACGTCCCGGCCGTCGCTGACAGCTCGATCAGGTACCGGTCCGTCGGGAAGTCGGCCGACGCGCGCAGCGACCCGCTGTGGATCTGACACGTGTACACCGGTCAAATACTCAGACAAGACTATACATTGCAGTTTGCACACAAAAAAATGTAAGCTCTTTTTTTAAGTTTACCTTGAAGTTGCCGCCGCCGGAGGCCGGCAGGGTGAGGGGTCCGTTGACGAGGTACGTCCCGCCGTCGAGGTGAATCTCGGCGCCTCCGAGGTCGGGGATGCCGCCGGTCATGGTGGCGTTGGACGGGAGGCTGAACGCGTCGGCGATGGCCTTCTTGATCGCGGCCGTCGCGTCGGCGCCGCCGGTGGGGTCGGCGCCGTAGTCCGTCACGTGGTACACCCGGCTCGCCGAGGACTGCAACGAATGTCACACACCACCATGTCAGACGCGACAGTACCAGAGGAAGTAAAAAAGTTGGTCAGTGCGCCACACCTACGCGCCAATCATACGGGCACGAGTAGCAGCGAAGCATTGGACCTTTGTCGGGTGAGTGGTGGTTGAGAGGTGTGGGGGCAGTTACGACTTTATACTCGTATTACCAAACATGGAAGGAAAAAAGAAAAAGAATCATTTGTTGGCATGGAAAGTTTCTTTGCTAATATACCTAACATTTTTGACAAATTTGCACGAGAAATTGGAGCATGTTCTAACTTCTAAGCTGATGCCATATGCAGAGATACATTGAGAGATATATTCACATTCGCGGCGTCTCTAATTGCAGCCAAAACCTGACCTTGCAAAGATGAAACGACTCTAGTCTAGCGCATAGGACAACAACAAGATGTCTGAAAAAATGCACCTTTT
This sequence comes from Stipa capillata, assembly GCA_019208055.1. NCBI lineage: Eukaryota > Viridiplantae > Streptophyta > Magnoliopsida > Poales > Poaceae > Stipa > Stipa capillata. The sequence continues at coordinate 208,439 of JAGXJF010002068.1, read as the reverse complement.
TAGGTGAAAGGAACTGCTCGCTTCCTTGCAAAGCGAATGAAAAGTCCCCTCGAGACCAAACCGACACTTCATCTGTTCTTCTGCGCTTCTTCTTAGAACTGGGAATTTACTAGCTTTGGTCCTATCTAATTAAATTACCACTAGTATACAGATGGAGTAATCGACAAAGAGAACGTTAACAACTGCTCCCCTAACAAGTTGATCAAACGGAAGGGCAATGAATTATGAATGTATCCATGAACTACTCTGATTTAAGAAAGAACTGATTAGAAGCAGCGAGCATGGAGCAATTAATCACTCAGCAATTGGAATGCAATCAGGAGTCCAAATGGAAGCATCAGGCATGTTACTACCAAGTACTGAATACTGACCGTGGCTAGCTCCCTCCTCGCCGCCCCGAAGGAAGATCTGACGCTCTCCATCCTCCCCAGCGCGAGATCCCTGTACCGCCGCTCGCCGCCGCCGGCACCGGCGCCCCACGCTTCTGCACCGCGCATCAATGCAAGAAGAAGAAGAAACAGAGCCCCAAGAACCGCCATGAAGCCGCCACCCTTTCCTCTGGCAAGAAGCTCCATGCTTCCTCCCTCCCCCCTTCTTGGACCTCACCTCCCGGCTGCTACAGCATCAATGGCGGCCAGCAACTCCCTCCCGCCCTCTCTCCCTCTGTCTGTATCTCTCTCTCTGGGTGGCACTGGCACCGTGCGTTTGCCCCCTAGTGCTGAAACGGCAATGCTTCCAGGCAGAAGGGGGGAATGGGGTAGATGTGTATGCGGCGACACACACGTACACGCATATATAGGTATCAGCAGGTAGCTTCGTATTCAAATCTCTCCGATGATTACAAGATTTGTGGAAGGTTTGTTTGTAATAGTAACGGAACAGAGGTGGAGCCTGAAACGAAGAGAACGGGTAGTTAATGGCGAAGTGCAGTGCAGGGGGTTCGATAAATGACAAGTCCATTCAATTCAACGAATGGGTCCTGCACTTCTGCTCCTGCTCCTTCTCCTGCCAATAGGCCTGGGTTTTTTGGCATTGAATTTGTGAAAGGAAAAAACAATCCTCTCCTTCTCTGACAGTCACGGTGCACCTCATTTGTTCTGACGGTTTAAATAATGTAATCGCCAATTATCTGTGAGAAATTTGCTCTGTTAACAGCTGCAAGATTTATCAGTCTGCCGACCAGATTTTACCAACGGTAACTCTTGGCATGATGGTGATGAATGATAATAAAGTCGTGTGCATCTAGAAGTGGAAGGAGCGGGTGGGTGGTGTGCATCTTGGTGCGTGCAGCGTTCTTTAGTCGGATCGAAGGAGCTGATCAAAAGTTGCTTTGGTGCTTTGGGATACTTTTCTCCTCCTCCTGCCCCTCCTTTGCTTTCACAACCTTTTTCTTCTTCTTTTCTTTCCTTGGGTGCTCTCCTTTTCCTTTGTTCCCACCCTATGCTTAAGATGCTCTAATCTCTTTAATTTTAGAAGCTCTAGTTTATACTCTACTTGTGTGACTTGTCTCCTATACGTACATGTGAGTTGGTGCAACCGTGCTACTGCTGCATATACTAGCTCGGAGACGAGGTGGTAAGTCCCACTGTACTGGTAGCAATACGACCGCTTCGTTGGCCAAACTTTCACATAAGAATTTAAAAGCCTTTCGCCCTTTCCTTTCCTGAGATATTTTTCCCAACCGACCCGAATTACTTGACCTTTACACTTGGAAGGTAGTACAACGATACATCTGAGAAATCAAAGTAATCCAGGAAAAGGAACTAAAGCTCGCTTGGTCACGCACGTCACCGCACGCACACGATCAAGCAGCTAGCCTAAAAATTCCGATTCCTGGAGCATATTACACCGTAACAAGCACATGAGTTTTTTCAAGTTTTTAGAAAGTAGAGGTGTCAATCTGGCCCATGCATAGTGTTATACACTACCAAACAGAAGAGTTTCTGCACGACGTTTGATTGATTCACTTGATGACCACCAGATCAACACATGGATCCAAGCCATTCCCAAATGTTCAGGGGATTGGAGGGTGGTTGCCCAGTTGCGGTGGTCTAGGTTGGCGTGAGCTTGGTGCGGCTATTGTGGCGCTCAACACATTTTTGACTTTTTGCGGTGAAGTCGAAGTCGCCGAGTCGCGAGCATGATGGGTGATGGCTATGTCACTTGTGGACGACGTCGATGACGAGCTTGGACTTACTTGTGTTGTCGTGGATGTTGGCCCATGCATGGTGTTCTAGGCCTAGCTTTGCTAGAGTGAGCATGCTATAATCTTGGTTTTCATTGGATTTTTTTTCAAATTAACTAAGCAACAAACTTCTTTTTAATTAATGAAATAAGACAAATCTTTTGTCTCCGTTCTAAAGAAACAGGTAGAGAGACTGGTTTGATCACTTAGTCATAAAGAGTTGGCTATAGTGTATAAATAGTTATGGTGTGCTATTGTGTGTGTTCGTTGTACGAAGGAGTTTTTGAGTTTATGGTTAAGAAGATGATGTGTGTTCTAGGGTAGATATGCGTATCGGGTTTGAGGATTATTGACAAAAATATCTAAGTTTTAGGGAAAGTTTTTGAAACTTTTTTGTTACGTTTTTTGTGTAAAATTTATCTAGCTACGTGAGTTGTCATCTTTTAAAATAGTTCTCGCGTGTTAAATCGTAAAATTCAAACTCTTTACTCCGTATACATTGGCACGCGAATAGGAGGCTAAAAACAAGATAAAGAAATACCGTGAAAGATAAGGTCATAACAATCGGCCGAAGCTCGCCCCGAGGTTTGATCCTCGTTATAATGCAATGTTCTACGTAAAACTAAGAAGAAAAGAAAAGATTCTAGAACTATAGCAGTAGCAGGTCGAGCGTGAGAGCGAGCAACTTTGTGACGATGATTTACTGCTCTATGGCCATTTGAAGATGCATGGAGCTAGTGCGCACGTGTCCAGGGGAGGTGTATCCGAAGCGTCCGCTGCTTGTCCGCAACGAAAGCGATCTGTCGAATGGCGCCGTCTCCGTCGCGTTTCGACGGATGCCGACGCGCCCGGCGCGGAGCTGCAACGCGTTTCCGGCGCTCCGTGCTGACGACGATGGGGCGCTCTTCTCTGTCCTCTGTTGGCTAGCTCCCAGGTGTGGCCGTGTGGGCGCATCAGCGGCTCGGCATGGATCTCAAAGCTTGTCAAACAAAACGAAAGCACCGTCTCTCTATCTTTTTTCTCCATTTTCAATTTTTCACTTGCGTATGTGTCGATCGGTCATGGTTTTGCTGTTGTCATTAGCTTAGTTTACTGCAATAAAATGGCACTTTAATCTCTTCCGGTTCAGATGGACGTCGCGCGCAGTGGATTGTGCGGCACGCAGCTCCAAGTAAAATCAACGGTCCTACATCACTGTCTGACTGACAAGACGCCCCAGCATGCAATGCTCATTAAGCTATCACGCGGTGCAAACACGAGACGCGTCCTAATTAATTTCAGGGAGATGTATCGATCGATAACAAGCGGTTAGCAATAATAACCTGAGAAAGGTACGTACTCTACTCCTACGTATACGTAGAGGGAAGGATCAAATCGTTCATTTAATTCCCTTCTGGTGCCTTACCGACTCGGACCTATAAACACACCTAACGAAAGCTACGCAAAAGCTTCTTAAACTTTATGTTATCCGAGTGCGACAGCAACTCGCATGGCACACTCGCTTCATCGTGAACCGATCGTCGATTCCATATTTCCATGTCTGATCGATGCTGGAGGCTACGCTGGACGAGAAACTTGTTTGGTTCGTCACTGCTCTGCCTAAAAATAACAATCCTCATTTGTTAGGCCACCCAAGAAGGAAGAGGCCCATACTGGAAACAAAATGGGGTCTAAGGCCACCTGTGCTCACGTCGTTACGCTGAGTCCAATAAAAATGGGCCACTGTAACGCCAGAAGGCTCACGGAATGCAATGCTCCTGGAAACATTTGAGCACCCGTCACAGACATGCAGCAAGCATCAGAAGTCCAGAGATCGGTGGGCCGGTGCAGCAAGCATATGATGCACCATTGCCTTCCTCAATCCTCAGTGCCAGCGGTCCTTTTAGTTCCTTTCCATCCTCTCTTGCTAAGTCGTCTATAGTAAGGATGCTTCTTTGAAGCACCAGCCACCCAAATGTTTTAATCTTTGGTGGTGGTTTAATGTTCCATTTGAATCTGTTAGGGATTGTTGGCAAGGCCCTATTTAACTAACTATAGAAAGATTTGACAATAAAATTGTGTTTACTGTTAGGCACCCATAGCAGATTGTGTCTAGAATCAGATAGTGAGATTTTAGAGCACAATCTCTCCAAGCACTCCCATTGATCCAAGTAAACACTTATGATGTTTCTCCTAAATTGTAAGCGTCTCAAGGCTTATGAAATAATAGCATTGACTGTAGTATTGTGTGCGAGGGAATACGATACAATCTAGGGAATTGAGAAGACATAAGAGAGTTATTTATCCAAACATCTTCCTAGAATCTAGTGTTAAGACCATTTTCAACATCCTTTTTACGGAAAGAGAAGAAAAGGTCTTTAACCTCCAATAGCCCGGACCAGAAGTCTAAAATTTCTCCATGTCTCCGAGCCCGTGGCAGAGTTTGGTTCCTTAGATATTTCTTTCTGAGGATCCGGTACCACAAATCATTTTCATTTTGTAATAGCCATAACCACTTACCCAAAAGACTGATATATAATAAGTCAAATACCCCAAGACCGCCTAAATCTTTAGGTGTACACACTCTATTCCAATTGACCAGGTGATATTTCGTTGTGCCTATGTCCTCTTGCCATAGAAGTTGTTTCCGATAAAGATACATTCACTTCCTCACACCCTTAAGCAACCCACAGAAAGACATCATATAAGTATGTTTACTAGTAAGACAGGAGTTTAGTAAGGTTTGTCTACCACCAATAGATAGTAGCTTGCTTTGCCAACACCCTAGCTTAAGTCGCCCATTCTATTTTTCGTAGGTTTCCAATGTTTGCTCAAGAGTCTTTTGTTATCTATGGGGATACCCAAATATGTGACCGGGAGAGAGCCCGCTTTGCAAGTGAAGATGTCCTCATACTAGGCATGATTCACTTAGGCTGACCCTAAGGACCTGTTTGGTTGGGCTGTGACTGTTGACAAAGCTGTTGTTGGCTGGCTGTCTAGAAAAGCTATTGTGGCTGTGAAAAAGTGAACATATGGCTTTTGGTTGATCCAAACAATCTACAACATTTTAAAAAATGAGCACTGAAGCTTTAGCACATTGCAAAAAGCTGGCAGAAGGTAACTTTTCTAAACAGCTAAATCTGCACTTCAAAGCCCACCGCTACCGTTGGTAAAAGTTGCTGAAAAGCTGGTCGTTTGGTTGGGCTACAGCTTTTCCAGTGAAAAGCTGTTGGAAAGTTCAACCAAACACCCCCCTAAATATATCACTTCACTCTTGAGAAAGTTGATTTTTAGCCTAGACATTTGCTCAAAAAAGCAGAGTATGAACTTTAGGTTCCTCGCATTCTCATCACCTTCTTTGAATAGCAATAAAGTGTCATCTAGGTATTGCAAATGGCAATTCCATTATCTTGTAGATGCGGAACCATCCTAGTAATGAGACCTTCCTGTTGTGCTGTTTAATTAAATGGGTCAAAGCATCGACCATAATGTTAAACAACAGTGGAGACAGAGGGTCACCTTGTCGTACTCCTTTGTATGTCATGAAATACGGACCCAAGTCATCATTTACGCAGACATTGACCTTGCCTGCAACGATGATACTCATTATCAAGTTGATGACTTGATCTGAGAAACCTTTGCGGTGCATGATGGTTCATCTAGGGTTCAGGTTGGGAAGAAGAGGTACTCCATTTATTACTCGAACGAGTTTAGATTAGGAAGGCCACGAGAAAGAAACAAAAGAATATGAGGAGTCAAACTCAGCAACAAAATTGAGTCCAAATAGAAGAAGTTAATCTAACCGGCTAGATTTCTAGTCTGACCGCCCAACCCTACAAGTTACACGTGACCCCATCGCATAGAGTCATCCCCATCCACCCACGTTGACCGATCTAACCGCCCAAAAGCCCGGTCTGACCGTGTTGCCGTCCAATCGTGCGACACCGTACTATTTCCAGTGGTGCTGAGGTAAAAAAGAAAAAAAATAAAGAAGACCAGTTTAAGTCGACACTTGGCTGGTTTAAACCGATTGAAAAAATATTTTAAAAATCCTCAGAATGTCTGTTTTCGTTCCTAGTTCGGTCTGACCGCCTCCGTAGCCGGTTTTTCCACTCCCTTCGTCATGATTAGATCGTCCTTTGTTTCAGTATCTATGCTTAGGTTTATTGTAGCTCGTGATAGTCAAAGTCCAGCAACTAGGGCTAATATTTTTGAGTATCTTTTTAACTTGCGTTGCTATTTTGATTTTTGCTAATTCTTGCTACCGTACTTGAGCCTACCTAGCTCCACTTTGCTACCATGTGTACAGTTCCCAACATTGCTGATTCCTGGCCATCACTCCATCCAACCTCTATCGGTTGTTTGAAGCCAACAGTAGTACGCCAGTCATCGCCTGTTGCATTGGAAAGAACGAATAAGAAATCAGTACTAAGCTTGAGTGGGGGACTTGCCACCACATCCGAGTAGTTGATAGAAAAAATACTTGTGATTTGTTTCTTGTTTACTACTAACAATGGCAAGTTCTCAAGTTCTAAAGTCATGGGCTAACACTATACTAGGAGATGAGCTAGATGTTTGTATGAGCAAGGTTCTACCACCCCCAAGGGTATGACAATATCATGATGACTATGTTCAGCAATGACGTCCCCATCGCAGGCACACATCTACCTCCATTACACCTTCCCAAGAGGCACCCAATCAAGCATGTATGTCTGCTACATATACACCATCACGAGAGGCGATTCATGCTGCCCAAATGGATGACATCAAGGTGATGCTTTTGGACCTTTGTGCCTGCTTAAGGGCCCATCCTATCCAACAAAAATAACTAGCACATATGAGTCGAGTCTACAAGGTAAGACCAAAGTTACTTTTTCAAGCACCCCACATGAGATTAATGTTTATGCCGATAAATTGAACACTTCGTGAGTTGAGAGTGCTATTTTACCCGTTGATTTCGTCACACCCATTATCGAGAATAGTGATGTTGAATTGTGTTTTACGTGTGATTAGATGGATGATGTACTTGCTAAATTGTATGCACCACTTATTGAAATATTTTGCCTATTGATTTGGTGCACAATGTGATAATACAACTGAAATATTAGTTGATTTGGTCGCACCTCCATATGTTGCAAATAACTTTACTCCAATAGACACATTGTGTGACAAAATAGATGATTTAGTCGATGATTTTTGTGTTCTATATAATACTATTGATTTACCTACTGATTTGGATGCACAAAGTGATGATACAAATGATTTTCATTCTGAAATTCATGATTTGGATGTGCTATGCAATGTTACATATGATTTGAGTGCAACTCATGTTGAATATAATTCTCTTGCTATCTTGAGTGTACCCGTTGCTTTAATTTCAATATGTTGTATCTAGTAATTTGAGAGATATTAACGTGTATTCATCTATGTTGGGATGGTGTAGGGAAGAGCGTTGCAAATGTGAACCTGTACATCAAAGCTTCACTTGTATTTGCAAAGTTGATTGCAATACTTTCTAGATGGATATTCTTGTTAAGTTTATCTTTTGACTAAATATAACATACGCTACTGTATTTTCTACTACGTGTTGATGTTAAATGTGCAACAATAGAGAGAATAAAAATATATGACACACATATATACACACACACAATGCATACACCTTGCTTTCTTTGTTAGCATGTTTTCAGATTATCCAAAGCCAATAACAGCTTTGTTTTCAAAGAAGAGAGGATGATGAGGATGTTATCTCTATGGATATAACCGCTGCTACCACTACTTCATCTACTTCTCGTGCTCTTCATGTGCAAGCTAAGAGAAAATCTAGCAAGATCTTCAAAAGTAAGAGAGAATTCAAGTTCAAACTCCTGGGGTGGGAGGGATTTCAAATGATAATGATTTCAGGACCTTGAAACCTCCATGACGACATGAAGATGAAGACCAAAGAAGCCATAATGGAAGATCAAATAAGCTTTGGTCAAGAGATGAAAAAAAGAAGGCTTAGTTAAATATTGAGTCTCTTAGGTGTCGTTTGGGCCAAGCCTTTGTTGGCCTGTAATTCCATCGTCCGAAAGAAGTCAGACACAGAACTTTGCCTGACCGATTTAAACCGACCTCAATTGACCCAATTGAATTAGGTCAGTTGAGACCAAATCGCTCTAGGCATGCCTTTTCACCTATAAATATCTCCTAGTCGCTACTGAATCCATCAGATTGATTTTGTTTAGTTAAGAATTTAGTCACAGACTTCGTGAGCTTTTCAATTTGTAACTCATGCCTCAGCCGCGGTAGAAGCTAGATGTAGCTCATGGCGTGTAAACTCTAATTGCTTGATAAGGTCTAAATTATCCTGCTCTTCGCCAGGAGAGGACCCCAAGTTCACACCTATTTTCCAAGCATTATCTAGTAAAACTGAATTAGAAGTAGATGCAACAGTACCGGATGTCTTTGTACCTGTAGTCTCCAAATTCCTCTTCGTGGTCTGTTCCACCGCTTTGTCCATAGAGGTGGCACCTGCATTATTGACCGTCGTCGACCTGTTGCTCCTCCTCAGACTAGCAGCCTCTTGAGCTTTCTGCGCTGACTCTGAAATGGTGTCGCTCGATTCAAAAGCTGCTTCGACCTTTGCCGCAAAATCCTCTGACTGCTCAACCAACATGTTGTCATCAGGGGCTTCGATTCCCATGTCCTCTGGCTCCCCCTCGGTCTCTTCAGTGGCATCAGCAAAAGAGTTAAACCGTTCTTCAAGCTCCTGCGCAGATTTTGCTCGGGTTTTCAGTCATTGGGATTGGGAGTGGCACGCACGGGAGATCACCACAAATAAGTTTCTGGTCCGTTTCCCTTCAGTTCAGCGAGTGGAGGAGATGCAACTTTTCTCTAAATTTAATCTCCGGGGGACGAATCTATATGTAGGCGTGTCCATGTGGTCTTCTGACGCTATGGCCAAAGCTAAGCTCACTTCAGTTTGGATTAAAGCCAATGGGCTACCTGATGGTCTAATGCACTGGAATGGCATTGCAGAATTAGGTTCATGTTTGGGAGTGGTTCAGGAGGTGGATTTTCAGGCGCTAGAACAATTCGGCATCGCGCGCTTTAGGGTGGGAGTTAGAGATCTCTCCCAAGTGCCTGCTGTGGTAAAGATCACGACCGACCCCTACATCTTTTATGTGTTTTTTGCTCTGGAAACAGTTGTGGAACATGGGGGACAGATGAAAGATCGAATTCTAATTCCATCGGACAAGCTTAGAATCCCCTCTGGCTAAGCGACAGCGTAGCGGACAGGTCAGTTCAGATACTGCCACGCTTGATGCCATGTCTCCAAATTCTATTGGGCAACAGACCAAGCTGGCCGAAGGACCTTTATCTGATTATATCACCATCAATAAGGCAGACATGGACAAGTTGATTCAAGAGGAAGTTGAGAAACGCTTGGGTGAAAAATTCATGTTTCCACTCTTCAGCAATCCATTCCAGAAGTGCAGGCAAGCATCATGGACTGTTCTGTGAGTCAGCGAGAGTCAAGCGCACCATCGTGAATGAGTCTTACGAGTTCGATCACGAGCATTATTGGCTCCTCCACGTGCTCGATCCACTCGATCTGCCACACAGTTGCCTCGATGGTGCGTCTGCTGTTCAAGGACCACGTACGTACGTTTTTCCTACCCAATATGTTGCAGGTCCTGCACGCGTAGTGTTACTTCGCCTTCTCTCCTTCCTTTTCGCCCCGGTGCATCCGCCATAGCCCAGGTTTTAATTAACAAACCTGCTTTTACGAACCTGGATTACATGATAAAGCGCACGTCCGGCATAGATGCTTGCCAGCAGTAGAACCCATGCTGATCCACGGCAGCAATACAACCGACCAAGAACGTGAAGAACATGCATGATAAGTACTCAACGAAGCAGAGACCCGTCGTCCATGTTGGTCGAGGATTGCTGGCACGTCAGCTCTGCCTTTCTTTCCCATCAAATTCAGCTTTATTTCCCATGATAAACTCAGCTTAATTTCATCAGTTTTTCCGGCCAGGGGCCTGGTTCCTCTCGTTGTTGGATGGCTCGTGTTTGGTGCGCACGCACAATATCCCTCTCTAGATATATTTTCTTCTTCTCTACCAGCTTTCATTGGGAGGAGAAGAACACGGCGAGGTGCCGTGGAACTATCTAACGTCGTGATGATTGCGACCAAGCCAATGGGCAGTTTAAAGAGCCAAAAGGCTGTACATGACATGCATTTTGGTCCGGTCGTACAGAGAACCGGCGAGCCAGGGCACCCACCAAGTTCCTGGTCGATCCATCAGCTGGATTTTGGTGTCTATCATCTCACAAATATCTCATCTGTCTTGAGCTTTCCATCATCTCACCCATGCACATACTGACATACTACATATCGACCATCGCTCCCTCAGAATTAATTAATACATCACCATCGGTTTCCTATTTGACCATCTGATCCGTTCAAGTCCTCGTCTAAATCAAGCCAATTCCCCATTGGCAAACTGTACCAGCGGCAGGCAAACACACTGTACAGTGGCCGAGCAAGCGCATTTTCGAGACCTAGACATTAGACAAAACATTATTTTGCATATACAAAACGGAACTTTTTTTTGGAGCTTCGATGGAAATGCAGCGTCGCGTCGTTGTCAAGCCCGGGCCGGAGGGACGGTTCCTCCGACACCATGCCCTCTCGCGCTAGCGGTGCTACAGCTCTCGACGATACCGTTCCAAGTTCCCAATGCAATGCTACATCATCCCCATACATACGCGTAGAAACGGACGCACATCATAGTGCCAGTGGTGTGCCCAGTGTGCTCCTAAGGGCATGTAAGGTGCTTATATGTGAGTGCTCATAGAGAGAGAATACAATCATGTCATCAAACACCTATATAAATTATCTAGTCCAATACAAGTTCTACTCTGTAGGTATTTAGATAATTATACATAATTTTAGTACTAGTTAAATACATAAGCACCTTTTAAGTATTAGTGTCTAATAAAATATTCATACTATAAACTAAGTATCATTGCTATTCTACAAGGCAAAAAAATCAATTTATTTCACTAAACAACTTTTTAAGCACTTACATTGTAAATGCTCAGGCAGTTTAAAACCCACGTGTCTCACCCACGTTGGCTCACAATGACATAGAGCCTCCACTAGTGTGCCGCAAGACTGTGTATCGTGCATGACAGGTGTCCAGTCTCCGGCTGTATACTGAAAAACATTACGATGCCTGCAAAAGATGACAAGAAGATTCAGCTTTTCCTACCGGCTGATAACTGATGGTGGCTGATACCTTCGAGCCCAGTCGTGCGGCTCCCAGTTCACGAAGTCATTTTGTCCCAAAAGCTAGAATATAATAATCATCGATTACTATTATTATTTTCTATGAAGCAGAGTTAAGCTGACGAGGGAGAATAAATGTTGAATTGGAAACAAACAGAAACACACATACTTCGTCAGACATCTCATCAAATCACGTCGTACTTTTGTACTCCTGCTCTCTAAGTCACTGGCGTCCCTTATTGCAGATTTGTTGGCAACGACAATATTCTAATTCTTTTCAGAACTTTTCATGTCGATTCGATATCCAAACCCAAAGGGTTCTATGATTCCACTCGATATCTTTCCTATGATGATTATGATTACAAAAAAGAAACATATATATAGTGCCCCCGCCAACTTCCTTAATTACCTTGACCTAAACCGTCATCAAAAGCGCACGGCCAAACGGGAGCTACCTTTGAGTCCTTGACCAATTTATTATAGCCGCCTTTCAGTCCAGTCCACCGCCCAAAAGATAAGCAGACTCCTAAAAAGAAAAGAAAATGACCTGGGAAGTGTCTAATCTGACTGATGACAACATTGTGTCAACACTGCACTAGACCCACCAGAAAGCATCAGTCCCCTCCTAATGACATCCTAAGCCGCCAGCAGCCAAACACACTTTCCTTTCCATATACCCACTGGATTTCTCAAGGTGAATAGAAGTATCAGGTGTTACATGTTTCGTCCATCCGTGATCTGTCTATCAGCGATGGGACGCGCCAACAAGGCGATGCGGCGGCTGTAACCGGACGAATGAATCCGGATTTCAGACAGCTGAGGCTGATGACCATGGATGAAAACAAGCTTCAAGTGAGCCTGGGGATCTGGATGGAGACAAGTCTCAAAAGTGTAGAGGATCCAGTTTTAGGATACAACAACATCCAGTATCAACACCACCTTGCACTGAGGTTAGTGACACATGGCCACAGGATGTGGAGATGTGTTGAGTATCACACCCCACCTGACCAAAGGATGACAACTCTCCTTATCAGCTCATTCCCTCCTATATAAAGTGCCCACCACTGGCTCCATCTCCCTGCAACTCACACCAGAATATCCAAGCACATCACATACAGACATAATTAACATAGTCAGCATCATGTTGGCTACCAAGCATACCTTGCAAGTGCTTCCATGGCTCCTGCTCTTTGCACATCATGCTTCAGCCAGTGCCTGCGAGTGCACAAGTGTCACAGATGGGGCAGACAAGCAGAGCGCAATGAAGCTGAAGTTGATCGCCTTTGCGTCCATCCTGACAGCCGGGGCAGCTGGCGTGTTGGTGCCGGTGCTTGGCCGCTCCATGGCTGCGCTACGCCCTGACGGTGACATCTTTTTCGCAGTCAAGGCATTTGCGGCTGGCGTCATCCTTGCCACTGGCATGGTGCACATTCTGCCAGCCGCATTTGATGGCCTCACGTCCGCATGCCTCCACAAAGGTGGCGGGAATCAGTTGGGCTTCCCCTTCACAGGCCTCGTGGCAATGTCCGCAGCAATGGCCACGATGGTGATAGACTCACTGGCTGCTGGGTACTACCGCCAGTCTAACTTCAGTAAGGCACGCCCAATTGAGAACATCGACATGCCTGAGCATGCTGGAGACGAGGAAGGGAGGACCGAGCATGCACAGCATGTACATATGCACACACATGCAACACACGGCCATTCACATGGTGAGGCAGTTGTCATCAGCTCACCAGAGGAGGCTTCAATAGCCGAGACAATCCGGCACAGGGTGGTATCTCAGGTAAGAGCATCCACTCGAAGCTCAATAGTCCTCCCTGGCAATAGTGACAGGAGGAGGTTTAGTTCCATTACTTCTGGCATGACAGAAAAAAGGTGCATCGGATAAAATGACAGGGAGCATGAAAACATAACTTCAAATAGAATCAAGCAATAAATTAACTTTTCATGAATCATGCAGATAAATTAGTGGCGGTTAGCTGAACTACAATAGCACACGATCTTCCAAAATATCCCAGTCTAACCAAACTGATGTCTACATTGAACATCACATATAAATAATTCCAAGAAACAGTTTCAGGCAAAACCGAAAGGCATAATGGCTGGTTAAATAATTCTCCAAAATCAGTTTGGCATCTCTTTCTACTCCTTTCCACAACACGAACAAAAAATCAGAGACGGGGATGAGGAGATCAATACCTATTTTTGATGGGTCTGACAATCTGTGCTTCAGGACAGACTTTTCCTCTCCAATCTAAGAACTGAGTTCCTCTGAACACTGTTCGACAACTAAGTAGATATTTTCAAGAACCAAACAGTCCCTCTTTAAATAACCACATAGCTTCTCACAATGCAGGTTCTAGAGCTGGGAATCTTGGTGCACTCAGTTATCATTGGGGTGTCCATAGGAGCATCTGTGAGGCCATCCACCATCAGGCCTCTGGTGGGTGCCCTCAGCTTCCATCAGTTCTTTGAAGGCATAGGCTTGGGCGGTTGCATTGTTCAGGTACCTGCTTGAACTAATACCAAGATACTAGGTATCTCTGTTGCATTGTTCAGGTACCTGCTTGAACTAAAACTAAGATACTAGATATCTCACCGACAAGAACCTAACTTGGTTTTTCTGCTTCCGCTTTTAGACTAAGATACAGGGAAGTTATAACTTGTTCAAAAAAGACAATTACAAATCAACATGTCAGAATGTATACAACACTTTGCCAGAAGGGGACGAAAACCAAGAGATAAAGATATATGAAGTTCAAAGAAATGGTTCCCTGATAGCAACATGACACATTACAGGCATGAAACAATATCAATCATTTTCTTCCAATAATAATCAACATAATACATCCAACAGCTATTTTTGATCATTAAACTGTTTCAGGGAGAAAATACAGATTAGCTAATTTGATGCAAATAGACTCTATCAAGGACTAAGGACATATTAATTTACCATAAGTTAAAGCAAGCATAGATTTTCAAGAAAGCAAATAATTGATAGCAGAGGTGTAAGAACCAACTGGTACATAGTGTCCTGCAGCAACAAAAGGCTAACATCTTGATCTCCACTTCTCACTGCAGGCTAATTTCAAGGTAAGGGCAACCATCATAATGGCAACGTTTTTCTCCCTGACCACACCTGTGGGCATTGTGCTAGGGATTGCGGTTTCATCTAGCTATAATGTGCATGGCTCTACTGCCTTCATTGTTGAAGGAGTCTTCAACTCAGCCTCAGCAGGAATTTTGATCTACATGTCCCTAGTTGACCTTCTAGCCAAGGATTTCAATAACCCGAAGCTACAGACAAATACAAAGCTTCAGCTGATGACATATCTTGCACTTTTCCTAGGTGCAGGGCTGATGTCCATGCTTGCCATATGGGCATAGATCTTCAGAGCAATGGAGAACCATGTTTCCATTCGTATTCCCTGCTAATGTTGAAGGTTTGATAGTATTCATCCAGGAGTTCTCCATTTTCCCAAATAATACACCCTTGGTGAAGAATTGACTGTATTCATCCATAAGTTCTCTATTTCCTAAAACAATATACTCTTTGATAGTCTCTTTGTACTTCATAATATGAGATTACATGATAAGAGATTAGCTGTAAAATAGGTCCTGAACTTTCCATTTTAGACCAATTGAAACCATTCGATCACACAATTAACGGATCCGCTCATAGTTTTTCCATTAACCAGAAGCAACAAAACAGGCCTACTTTGTTCAGATTCATAGTTAAACAACCTAAAAAAACTGATTAGATAAACTCACGCTTTGGCAGTTTTATATGCTCTTGTGAGAAAGATACATGTAACACGCAAGACTGAAGTGCTACTGGATTTAGTGCTCCTTGGTCCTATGCTCCTATGTTGGGCTAAAGCTTCATGAAGTCAATGACAACATACGAAGAGTCTATTCTGTTTTGTGACACAAAAACTATGCATTGTTTCATAGTGAAACGAAACCCTATTTTACCCTTTTATCCAGCTCCATTTGTCATTCATAAATATTTCTTGGTTAAATAACTAGCGTCAATTAACTCAAGTACCTAGCTCAAGAGTCAATGTTTCGATCAAATATTAGTATATTGCATCCAAACAGAAAAGTTAATACAGATAGGCATGCTTCAAGTATATGCTAAAGAAGATTTGACAGAATTAGTAAAAACAGGGACCGGAATTATGATCACAAGAGTAGTCTTTCTTGACATCATAACAAAAATAACAAGTTAAACAAAATATCTACTGATAACTGATTAACTGGTACGAAAGGTTCATCTTTGTACGGCTCCATAGTTCTGAAAATTCTCAACAACTACGTCGAACTAAAAGGACGTGATATTGCACAAGAAATAACACAACTGATTCTGAATAACATGTGTATAATGGACCCAATACCCAAGTCAAGTTGTGCTACTGCCTACTCCACCTTCCCTTTCCCCTGGGAATCGTCACTCACTTGAGAAGATGTTGGCTGGTTAATGCTTGCTTTAGCGCTCGCCAAAAAGGTTGGATCAGGTTGTGGCTCTTGGTGGGGAGTCTCCTTCATCGCCATGTATATGTAGAAGCCAATCACCAGATTAACCGATATGACAGCGAGGAATCCACTAGCCAGAGTTTGCGTTGACGATGAAAGCTGACTAACACCTAATGAAGGAGTAATATGTCCTTTCCTTATAAACGTAAGTGCTTCAGTTCCATAAAAAAGATAAAGTAGAACATAATTTAGAAAGAAAAACAGTCAAACCTGGAAAAATCTGGTAGTAAAACCCATACATAATTGCAATTGGGGCCATCCACATCACCATAGATGTAACAGCGAACTTTGTGATTACTCCCGACATTGCTTCTCCTAATGGGAATGCTGATACAAAGGCAAGATAAACAGAGTTCAACATACAGCTAACTGATGGGACACATATGGTTTGATAAGCTACATAGAACTATCCAAAACAACTATCATGGTTTCAGATATCACAGTGAACATGTTACTCAAGAAAAATACAGCTCATACGCCGGCCACAATTGAGACTTGATATACTTCTATAGTTCTGCGGTCCACACCCCCAGAGCACAATGCGCGAGTGATGGTTAACAGGATAAGCGGCCACTAGATCCATAAGACTGTACTTTCAACAGAAACAAAAAGGACCTATAAGACTGTAATACACATCGACTATTTCGTTCTACTAGCCTAGGCTCAAGTTGTTTGGTTGTTTTGCCCATGAACTGCATCCTTGGATGCTACCTCTGTTCTCCTTGCAACTGCTTGCATCCCAGAGACTGAAGCTAAAGGATTTTAGTTGCCGGAGGAGGATTACTACCGAATCAACTAATCAAGGACCTAAACTCCATCGAACAGAGCCTGATTCCATTCTCAGAGAAGAATCTAGAACTCGTCGTGCTCCCCAAACAGCATCAATCACAGACTGCCGCAGAGAGAGGATGGAACTTACTTGATCGCGGGGTTGATTCAGCGCGGGCGCAGCAATCAGGGCCTTCTCCTGTACCGATTCGGAGGCGTAAGGCGGGTCGTGGGGGAGAAGGCGATCTGGAGCTGCAGAGTTTGAAGGGGAGAAGATCAGAAGAAGCCAGAGACGAAGACGATCTGTGCGAGGACAGGCGAGTTAAGATTTTTCTGTAGATCATGGGCCGTGGGCCGTGGGCCTTGGGCCATGGGCCGTCGTCCGTGGTCTGTGGGCCGTGGGCCGTGCCAGTTTCACATGTAGCTCAGCCCTCTTCCTTCACTCGCAAGTCGTAACTAGTCCCAAACCCAAACAGCCGAAAACAAGGGCAGAAACGCACCCAAACGAAGAAGAAGAAAAAAAATGCTCCTCCGCGCCGGCCTCCCCCACCTCCGCCGCCGCGCGGCGGCGCTGCCCCTCTCGCTCGCGCCGCACCGCCTCCTCTCGTCGTCGGAGCCTCCGGGCGCCGAGTGGACGGACACGGTGGACTACCTGGACGAGACGGGGGAGGTCCTCTCGTCCGCGCCCGGGGCGCGCCCGGCCGTGCCGGGCGCCGACCCCACCATCCTCTCCGGCTCCTCCGCCCACCCGCTCCCGCGCCCCGCGGCCGCGGCCCGCCTCGCCGCGCTCGCGCTCCGCCTCCGCTCGGGCCCCTCCCTCTCCGCCGCGCTCTCCGCGCTCCCCTCCCCGCCCGACCCTGCTCTCCTCCTCCTCGCCGCCACCTCCCTCCCCGCCTCCGACCCCACCCCGCTCCTCTCCCTTGTCGCCTGGGCCCGAGTCCAGCCATGGTTCCTCCCATCCGATGACCTCTCCTCCCTCCTCGCCGCGCGCCTCCCGCCAGCCACCCACTCCTCCGACCTCCTATCCCTCTTCGACGATGCCCTCGCGCAACCGGACCCCGGCGCCTTCCCCAAGACCCTCAACGCCGTCGTCTCCGCGCTCGCCACCCACGGCCTCCTCGAGCCCGCGTTCTACTGCTTCAAGCGCCTCCGTGACGCCGGCTTTCGGGGCCTCCAGACGCCAACCTACAACGCCCTCCTCTCGCTGCTGCTTACCAGGGGCCTCGCCTTCAAGGCCTTCGAGGTGCTCGACGAAATGTCCGCGTCGGGCTGCCCGCTCGACGAGGGCACTTACGAGCTTGCAGTTCCGGCGCTGGCACGTGCTGGGAGGATCGACGCCTCACGCAAGCTATTTGATGAAATGAGGCAGAGGGATGGGGTCAGGCGTGCATCGGCTGGAGTGTACAGCGTGATGGTGGATGTGCTGGCCAAGTCAGGGAGGCTCGACGCCGCCATGGGGATGTATAGGGAGATGGTGGCGGTGGGGCACAGGGTGAGCACGGCTGTGAGCACCGCTATGGTGGAGGGGCTGGTGAGGGCCGGTAAGCTGGATGCAGGGATGGAGCTCTGGGAGGAGATGAGGCGAGGAGGCCTCCGGCCGAGCTTTGGGTTGTACACCATGGTGGTCGAGGCAAATGCACGGTCAGGGAGGTTGGATGTTGCCGCGAAGTTGTTTGGCGATATGGAGAAGTCCGGCTTCTTCCCTACGCCAGCCACGTATGCTTGCCTGGTCGAAATGCACGCTTCAGCAGGGCAGGTGGATGTAGCAATGCGGATGTACCACTCAATGGCGAATGCAGGGACAAGGCCGGGGCTGAGCACGTTTACAGCATTGCTGACGATGCTGGCAAATAAGAGGCTGCTGGATTTGGCCGCAAAGGTGTTGCTTGAGATGAAGGCATCAGGGTTCCCAATCGAGGTGACCGCGAGCGACCTTTTGATGATTTACATTAAGGATGGTTCGACGGATCTCGCACTCCGGTGGCTGCGGTTCATGGGCTCTGCCGGGATCCGGACCAACAATTTCATCATAAGGCAGCTCTTCGAGTCTTGCATGAAGACGGGGCTGTACGACTCGGCACGGCCACTGCTTGAGACATATGTTTCTGCAGCTGCGAAGGTGGACTTGATACTCTACACTTCCATCCTTGCGCATTTGGTGCGGTGCCAGGATGAGGGCAGCGAGCGGGCAATCATGGACATCCTGAGTGTGAGCAGGCACAAGGCGCATGACTTCATGTGCGGGCTGTTTACTGGACCAGAGCAGCGGAAGAAGCCCGTGCTCTCCTTTGTCCGCGAATTCTTCCAGGGCATTGACTATGACAACGAGGAGAGCGCGGCCAGGTACTTCGTGAACGTGCTCCTCAACTACCTTGTGCTCATGGGGCAGATGAACCGTGCACGCTGCGTCTGGAAGGTCGCCTACGAGAACAAGCTGTTCGCCAAGGCCATCGTCTTTGACCAGCACATCGCCTGGTCCCTAGACATCAGGAACCTGTCCGTGGGCGCGGCGCTCGTGGCGACCGTGCACACGCTGCACCGTTTCAGGAAGCGGATGCTCTACTACGGGGTCGTCCCGCGGCGCATCAAGCTGGTGACCGGGCCAACGCTCAAGATGGTGGTGGCGCAGGTGCTGGCGTCACTGGAGTCGCCGTTTGAGGTGAGCAAGGTTGTCCTGCGGGCACCGGGTGACTCGGTGCTCGAGTGGTTCAAGAAGCCTATCGTGCAGCAGTTCCTGCTCAACGAGATACCGTCCAAGTCCGACGTCCTGATGCACAGGCTTAATGTGATGTTCCCGAGCTCAGCACCGGAGGTCCGGTCGCTGGCCCTTCCCAGGTCCCTTGGCATGTCACGGTGATGATGTGAATCTGCAAACCGTAGCATACTGTGTACTGTAGCTTTTCACCAAAGCATGAGATTGTTCACTCCTCTCTCTGTGTGTACAAGTACAGTAATGCATAAGAGATAATGCAAATGGTTCCTGTTGCGAAGAGCGGGAGATTTCACCCTTATTTGTGGCATATAAGGAATTTCCTCTTATTTATATGAAGAACAGATGGTACATACTGCATTGTTATCTCGAACTCTGAACTGTCCCAGAGACAATCCATTCTCATATCACACAAATATATATGCAGGGTACAAGACTATATTAAGGCAGATTAAGCACGACAATATACCACTACGGCTACATTCATTTATTGGCACAAGTAGGGATCAGGTGTTGTTGCTAGATCATGCTGCTGTCTCGCAGGTAGATTACGCTACAGAGCTGAGACCAGTGAGCTTCCTAGTCAATCCGACTTGAGGGTGTTGCCGACGTCGATGACGAAGCGGTACCTGACGTCACCCTTGGCCAGGCGCTCCATGGCCGTGTTCACCTCGCCCGCGCCGATCAGCTCGACGTCCGCCGTCACCCCGTGCTCGGCGGCGAAGTCGAGCATCTCCTGCGTCTCCCTGATACTCCCCATGCAGCTCCCGGCCAGAGTCTTGCCGCCTGTTCGCACAGATCGTCACAACTATCAATTGGGAATTTCACCAATTTTCCAGTGAAGAAACCAATGGTGTGCAACAACAGAAGCGACTTACCGCCGACGAGAGCGAAGGCAGGGACCTGCAGGGGCTTCTCAGGGAGGCCAACCAGGATCATCTTGCCGTGGGGCTTGAGGAGCGCGAAGTAAGGGTACACGGACGCGCCCGCGCACGCCGTGTTTATGATGCCGTGCATGGTGCCCGCCGCGGCCTTCATCTCGCCGGCGTCGCTGCTGAGGACGAAGGCATCCGCCCCCAGCCTCTCCAGCGCCTCCGCCCGCTTCCCCGGCGACGTGCTGATCACGGTCACCTTCATCCCGAACGCCCTGGCGAACCTCACGGCGACGTGGCCGAGCCCCCCGAGGCCGAGCACGCCGACGTGCTTGCCCGGATCGCTCAGCCCGTGGCGTCGCATGGGAGCGTACACGGTGGCCCCCGCACAGAGCAGTGGCCCACCCGCGTCGAGCGGCAGCGCGTCGGGGAACCGGACGACGAAGCGCTCGTTGACGACAACCAGGTCGGAGTAGCCGCCGTGGGTGACGGTGCCGTCCCTGTCGAGGGAGTTGTAGGTGAACACGATCTTGGAGCAGTAGTTCTCGGACCCCTCCCTGCAGCTCTCGCAGGACTGGCAGGTGTTGACCATGCACCCGACGCCGACCCTATCGCCGGCCTTGAACCCCTCCACGTTCTTGCCGACCTCGGTGACCAGCCCGGTGATCTCGTGCCTGCGTCCAGCAACCATGCACAAACAGCACAGCTGTTACACCTGTTTAGTTCAGACTTCGGAGCAACCAGCAGTTGCGATTGTTGAGTGATGCTGGGAGTGAATAGAACTCGTATGTACGTACCCGGCAACGACGGGGTAGATGGCATTCCTCCACTCGTTCTTGATGGTGTGCAGGTCAGAGTGGCAAATCCCACAGTAGTGCACCTTTATTGCGACGTCGTCGTCCCCAGTGTTCCTTCAAATTTAATGGCAAGGTATGAAACATCGATCATCACAAGATAATTCAGATGATTCTATTGTATCGGAAGGAAGGATCAAGTTCAAGTCAGAACACAAGTATTTCCTCTGTTGCACTGCAGAATCGCAATGGTTGTCTTCAGAGTTCAGATTCAGAACTAAAAAAAAAGGAGACTACCTAAGCTTGTTAGTCTTCAGAGATGGAAGCTTTCCGTTGCTAGCTATCTTTCTAGCACCAAATTCAGCACACGAAGTGTCCAATGCGATTTCACACGGAAGTTTTCTACTAGTCAGCAATTAGGAAAGTATATTTTCATTATTTACGTACTTACTTCTTTGATCTCTCAACAGTATTAGGAGATTAAATGCTTTGAGATCAATTCAACAGCTGTCCACATGTCCTGCCTCCCACATAGCTAGGCTTGTACTACTGTTGTAGCTGAAAGAGGATACATGCTCACACGAACGCTAACAGGTGATCTGGCTGGCATAAGGGGCAGCCAGCTTATAGCTATTTACCATCAAAACAGCTGACTCAGAAACGAGCATCGACGACGACGACGACAAGCTGCTGTCCCCTTAAACTCGCCATGTGCAGCAGGCCCTACGACTGCTGGTTGAAGTCTTGAAGAATTTGATCCATGAAGCGTACCATTACCAATCACCAACGCAATTGAACGGATATTTACTGCTAGCTATGAGGCCCAGACTCCGTATAAGGGACGCTGTACTATACGATCTAATGAAGATGAGAGGAAATGCTCCCATATGCTGTGATGTGATGGTAGATTGGTAGTAGCAAGTAGCAACCAGAAAGGTCAGAATGGTAGCGGGCACAATAAATTCTTGCCGCTCTGTATTGATTCACCTCCAAAAAGACTTTGAAGGGTGGGTGTATGCAGTTGAGATCTGACCGGATCTGGTGCTGCAATGAGTGGACTATGTATGCCACCATTTTAAGTAGGGTAGTTCTGGGTGAAGCAGAGGCTGGTGGATGGGTAAATGTAGTAAAACATTTGCAACTCTGCATATCTGGTGCTTTTACCTATCGCCGCCAATTTACTAGTTACCAAAATCCGTTTGGTAGGAATTGCAATCTACGAGGCTTTTGCTGTAGTGATTTGTCTGATTTTTCTGTGGATTGTTTGGAACAGAAGGGCTGAGCTGCAATATCCCAAGACCTCTAGCTGCTGTTACTTCCAAGGGAAAATGTTGAAAGATTGTTCCTTTTCCGCATGGAGCACAACAACTGCTCACTTTTGACTTCAGACATGAACTTAAGATCACTTGTATACTGACACATTGGAATTCAGAATCTCAAGTTCTCACTTGGAGTCATCATTAACTCGATGATACCCCCAAAAAGAATCACAAACTAGCACGAGCAGATACCACGACCTGTTGATGCATCACATCGTCTCACAGTACTGCATTGCAAACTAGGTCCAAGACTCCTAAGACGAGCAATTTGCCAGACATGCAAACGGAGAAAGTCGGAGAGAGAAAGCCCCAGGAATGTCAAATTGGCGAGTAGCAGTAACAGACAAGAGGCAGGCAGGCAGGCAGGCAGCGCGCAGCGCGGGGGAGCGTTCAGTGTACCTTCGGGAGATGCGGACGGGCGAGAGGTGGCCGGAGGCATCGTGCGCCGCGAGCGCCAGCGCCTTCCTCGGGTGCTCCTGCTGCTGCTGCTCCGCAGTCGCCGTCGCCGTCGGCGCCATTGCGGCACGGAAGCTTCCTCTGTGACGGGCGCGGTGCTTCGCCGGGCGACGGTGGAGTAGAGAGGGGCGAGGGCGGTTGAGCAGCCGCGTTACGGGGTGGTGTTGCAGGCAGGTGCCCGCGCTGCTCGTTTTATATCCGACGCCGAACCGCGCTGCTGCTGCTGCGTTGCGCGCCGGAGCCAAGGCACAGAGCGGGCCGAGTAAGCGCTGGCATGGCTGCACGCTGTCCTGCACAGTTGGGATATACAAATGTTTACAGGAATTAGTATGAGTAACCGTGCAAATGCTTCGTAATATTTACCTGATCAATTTTTTTATCATTACGCTCAACACAATTAGCGCAGTATACTAGTATTGGTACTGTACACTAGAGACTGTAGTGATCGTCTTTCTATATTTAAAGAAACCGTATTAACTGTTCTGTTTGTATCGCAATAGTAGTGTTCTTTTTCACGAGACATACAACAAAAATGGAGGACTCACAGGTAGCTCCCTAAGAAGCGAAGCAACGGACGTCCTCCGCCCCGATATGTGTCGTATGCGGAGTGTGCATATAGCAGCATGGTAAATAGTGTAATTATGTGGCAAACAATGGTGCAACTAGGACGATGATGTTGTTACGGCAAAGACAACCAGTTCTAAATGGTGTAATCGTGCGGTCAAGATGTTGCAACTAGGATGACGATGTTGTGGTGGCAACGATGACCGGCTCTGCTTTCAATGATGGGCTAAACCCTAATGTTACCTCGATTAATGTTGCTTCTAAAGCCTCTACCCGACCTCTAGAAAGACCGAGAGGAAGAAAGCAAACAAGAACAAGAGGAAGAAGTCAAACGGGAGTGAGAGGAAGTCTGTCAATGGCAGCTGTGGCTGGCATTTGTCGGCGAGAGGGACATGTCGTTGGCGGTGCTGCTCGTTGCCGTCTAGCCACCTCAAGGCTGCTGGCTTCGTCATCGAAGTTCTAATGTGTGCCCATATACGTTCCCCTCTCTGTCGTGTTTATGGGACATATAGCTCTGAGGGTATACATGTATTTTACTCTGCCGTTGGGGTTGTAATACTCAACTTTTAATTGTAAGCAGGGTTTTTTCTTTTAAAAAAAGGGTGGGCTACGACTGAAGCGTAACGGACCCATAAACAGAATGGGCCAATGGCCTGCATAATTCGCTCAATCCTATCCATCAGAATGCACAGGCCTCCACTAGTCTACTCAAGGTTCAACTTGAGCCCAGTTATAAATGACCCCACTCCTTCTCCTTCCCACTAACTCCAAGCACCAAAAGGCCAAGGCGAGAGCATTCTCTCTCCAGATCTCTCTCTCACTCGCCTCCCCTCATCGACGTCGAATCGCAGCAGCCTCCTCCCCGTCGCCGGCGTCGAGCACCGCGCCCACCCACCGATGGCCACTCCCGACCTCCTCTTCAACCTGCGCAACCTCTTCTACCTCGGCGCCTACCAGGCCGCCATCAACAACAGCGACGTCCCAGGCCTCGACGCCGACGCCGCCGCCGAGCGCGACGTCATCGTCTTCCGCTCCTACATCGCCCTCGGATCCTACCAGGTAAAAAGCAATAGCAACAATGGGAAACCCCCCCCCCTCTCGCTCGCGTGCGTCTCGTAGCTTTCGCCGCTATTGGCTCTGACCCGTGGGTTGTGCACGCCTCCGTGCAGTTGGTGATCAGCGAGATCGACTCGTCGGCGGCGACGTCGCTGCAGGCCGTGAAGCTGCTCGCGCTGTACCTCTCCGGCGACAAGGTTAGCGCTCCTGGATCTGATCTGTCGCCTCTGATCTGCTCCTGGTTGTGATATGTCGGTTTGGATCTGGTATGCTGAGGTCTGGTTTGTTTGTGATCGTAGGGTTAGATCTATCGCGGTTACAGTCAGTGATCTGATCTGGGGTTAGATCCAGTGAATCATTTGTAATGCCATAGGCTGAGGACTGACGAGCTTGTAGATACTCGATAGTTAATGTCATCCCAATCGTATTTATACATGGTAACGTTTGATTGCAAAATGGTTATTATGACCTTATGTCAGCATTCAGTAATATCTTAATGGTGCTCATAGCATGGTAGTGATACAACATAGCCGACAATCCAGACCAGTAATACAATCCAGACCAGTAATACAATCCAGACCAGTAATACAATCCAGACCAGTAATACTTCTACTTCCCCAACACTGTTAGGCGTATTGCTTGTAGGACGTTTGTTGTATACTTAACATGCTGCCTGGAAGAATTTTTAGTTCAACTTCAACGGTGCCAAGACCTATGAGCTTTGATGATATGCGTTGCATAAGTTTGCTACAGTTCGAACTGCAGCTAAACTGCGCCATTTAATTAGAAAACTGTAAATGTGCCGTGTTTAATTTTTGTGAAATGAAGACACTCTTTTAGCTTCAGACCTTGATAAATTTTGGAAGGACAATGTAATGATCTAAAAGATCATTTGCAGAAGCATTTGCTTCTTAGGCTCTTTGCCAAACCCAAAATGATGAATCTTATTTATGGCATTAGGTGAGGTAACATTGCACGATATGGTTCTTACCTTTGAATATATGTTTTCCCCAAATCAGAGGCTAACGTAACTGGCATTCCATGAAAGAATAGCTCAGATATAGATAACAAGGTTTCAATAAGATGACGGTATGCTTGTAATGTATTTGAACTTTTAATCAGTCTGCTTATTTGGTGCATACCATAGTCTATACTCAAAGTTTTACAGCTAGAACCTAGAAAGATGAGTTGTTATTTCGTTGAAGTTCCCATCAGTTTTCCCCTCCTCTCAGATTTCTCCAGACACATTGAAATGCTTATATGTTACTTTGTGCAACCTTGAAGGAAGGTGCAATCTCCAGTCTCAAGGAATGGTTGAGTGATTCAGCTATAGGAAGCAATCCTGTTCTGCGATTGATTGCTGGAATTATATTTATGCATGAGCAAGACTACAGCGAGGCTCTCAAGCACACACACACGGGAGGAACTCTGGACCTGTTAGTTTTTTCCCCCTATATCTTTAGATGGTTCAGCCATAAAGTAGTAAACTGATTGTTGCAAAATCATAGACGAGACTTAAATCAGTATAAGCTCTTTATGAATTTTGATCACCCTATGATAATAGTGTACAAGTATATGTGGTGTTCAGTAAGAAACGACAAATATTTTGGAAATATTAAGTACAATTACTGCAGGTTTGTTCATATTAGTCAATGTTTATTTCTTCAATGCTGTACTTGACCATTCTTTCCATGTTATGTTGCCAGACTTCAATGACCAGAAGCATTTGATGTTTAGCTTCTTTAAAATGTGATACTTTTTGAGTTGGGAGGGAAGACCCGACTATCTCTTTTATCTTAAATTTGCTTTCTGGTGCCAAAATTATTGCTAGATGATTATTTTTGGTACGTACTGTGATTGACATGCTGTCACATACTGACATATGGACCCCTACTGACATACAGTATTCCTTCACAGATTTAAATTCTGAGCTTTGACATTACTGAGTCATTCTATGAACCTTGGTGATTGGAATATCATGTTTTACTGTGTCCAGCATCCATGAAAGTTAATATTGGTTGTTGATGATTGTATGTACTACCTGACATGCTTGCTTGGTTACAGGCATGCATTGAATGTCCAGATCTTCATTAAGATGCACCGTTCAGACTATGCTGAGAAGCAACTGAAGATCATGCAACAAACTGACGAGGATCATACACTGACACAATTAGCGAATGCATGGCTGGACATTGCTGTTGTAAGTAATTCTACAATCTAATTTGGGGAAGTAGTGAAATTTCAGCATTGCTTTGATCTCTGGAAACTGGAGCTTATCATCATGTTAATCTATGGTGCAGGGTGGCTCTAAGATCCGTGAAGCTTATCTCATATTCCAAGACTTTGCTGAAAAATATCCTATGACAGGAATGGTACTTAATGGCAAAGCAGTTTGCTGTATGCACATGGGTAGCTTTGAGGAGGCTGAAACTCTATTGCTTGAAGCATTGAACAAGGTTAGCATTGATGACCCACTTTTCAAGCAAAGAACAAGGAGCAAAACATGTGATTTTTTATTTATTTATCTGTCACACATTAGGATGTAATGTTCAAGACAAGTACTCAAGCCACAGCTTAATTTTTTGTAGGATGCAAAAGATCCTGAAACTCTTGCCAATCTTATCGTCTGTAATCTCCACCTTGGCAAACCATCATCACGATTCTTCAGGTAAGATATGTAACCCAATACATAGTAAAGTTTCTAATCCTGTTCCGCTGTACTTTAGGTGATTGGTATAGGAAAATGGTATTGTCATACTCTGTCAAGTGGGTTTCATGTGGGTCATATCTAATTTTGTAGATGCAAGTTGAAGTAGTTTGGAAAATACAAGTTGACAAATGCATGTGGACTGCACATATTAAATATACAATATTTATGAAATGGACATGGATTAGCAAACAATATTTAGATAATCAATAACTAGCATGACATACTGAGACCCTAGAGTTCATGCTTCTACCAACTTATGTTGAGATTAATGTTAAGGTCTAAAATTTCAAGGTTAGCACTTAATAATTAAAACAAGAATGCAATAGGGTATGAAAAACTCAGGAAATGCGTTTTGGCACCCGAGCATCCATGTGCTCTTTGTCAAAGCTGTCCGTGTGCCTTGTGATTTGGAATTAAGGTGTATATTGATGTGTATTTGAGATGTATTCTGTATTTAGTGAATATTTCTTTTGGTTTGTCAAGTGAGACTCACTGACATCAGACATGACATTCATTGCATTCTCAATGCGATTTCAAAATTCAAACAAACATTGTGCATAACACAAACAATTGTGGTGTAATGTTCATCAGTCATCGTCATTAAGAGAGTTAGAGATTCAGCTACATATTTGGAGCAGAAATACAAGATTCTAGACTCGATTAACAGAGTAATTGGGATATTAGGGTTAAGCATTCCAGCAATTAACAATGGAGAGTGAGTAAAAACATCTGGAATTAACACTGATTTTGCATAATTAAGCACTGATTATGTCAAAATTAACATGGTTGAACTTGATTACATTGTTTTTTCAGGAATAAACACTAAATTAGATTCATCCATCCTGGTTGTTGTCTTAACCATCGAAGAACAAACACAACGAAAATTCACCAATCAAACATACACAATGAAAATTCTTTACCATTTCAGATAATTCTTGACCAGCCAATGTCACTGAAGATTCTTTGCCATTTCAGATAGCTCTCGACCATTCATCGAACAAATCAAATCATGAACACAAATTCTCATTTCTCACCATTTCAATTCATGAACAAACAACCAAGAACCGAAAAGTCTGTTTTGGATAAATAAAACATTTCATGGATGAACAAAAAGTCGCACACATGGACAGATCTTGCCATGAATTAAACAGGAAAAATACTAGCACTACACATTAACAGATCTTGGCATGTAGAGAAAAGTTGGATGAAATCTCACCATGGACAAAGATTTCAACACAAAAAGTCATGTACTTCAACCATCTACACTGAAAAGTCGAAGAAGACATGAAATTGAAAAATGGACAAAAACATGGAGAATCTCGCTTGTCGGCTTCCATGGCAGCGGATCCGCATGACCCAACGCCCATCTAGCGTCGGCTAGGTGGGAGGCGGTGATGCTGTGGTGGACATGCACCGACTGAGCCGTCAACGGGATCCCGTGCAGGTTACGGGGAAGACGAGCATAGCCGCTGGTGCCTGCGTCGTTGACGAAGAAGGTGACCTTGGGCCAGCGGTGCGGAAGTCGTGGCCACCATGGAGGCATAGACGTCGAATAAGGCCTCGCCCCCGACTAGATCTGGCCTCCTCCTGACCTTTCCCTAGCCAGATTAGGTGGCGGCGGCAGCGTAAGAGGCCAGATCTGGCCTAGGCGAGCTCGGGTAGTAGGGGTGCAAGCTCGAGACGGTGACTGGGAAGTCATGGCTGGCAGGGAGGATGACAAAGACAACGCTGTCGGCAGGACTGTCGTGGCAGTGCCGGTGCTATTGCTTGCCGGAGTGGGGAGAGAGAGAGAGAGCTGATAGAGACAAGAGAAGCACGCTGAGAAAAATGGGATGAAAGAGACATGAGTGTTGGTTTTATCTCTGGTAGGGCCCACCTTCCTGTATCGGACCTGTATTTTTGTTTGTATTCAAACTGTATATCCTCTAAATTAATAGATGGCACAGATCACAATGTAATTTGGATGGCCCAGATAAAGCTCACATTGGTGCCCGAGCTCTAAAAATCCGTTCTCAGAAAAACTAGCATTCTGGTCATTGGGTGCAAATATTTTGTGTACAAAGCTACCACAATGGAGTACTATTTGTATATTAGGCTCACTTCTCAGCTTCTGTAGACACTAGACAGTAACTATTCAATAAGTTTTGTCAAGCGCATGCAAATGTACGATT
The DNA here is from genome assembly GCA_019208055.1 of Stipa capillata. Classification (NCBI taxonomy): domain Eukaryota; kingdom Viridiplantae; phylum Streptophyta; class Magnoliopsida; order Poales; family Poaceae; genus Stipa; species Stipa capillata. The sequence continues at coordinate 179,033 of JAGXJF010002068.1, read as the reverse complement.
AACCCCGGCTATTAAGAAAACCAATGTTCTAAAAGGCAGCACCTAGGGGCTAGGCGCCGCCCTCCCACCTAGCTGATTTATCCTGCCTAGATGGCCGCCTAGCCCTGCCTAATCGGTGATTAGGTGCTAGGTGCTGGTCCGCGGCCCGACTAGTGCCTAACGCCTTGGTGAATATTGATAGAAACATGGATTACACTTTTGGCTAATCTGGGATGATGCAAGCTGTGCTAGGAGTAGGTCCACAGGCTGATTGTCATGACTCATGAGATACTTTCGCATTTGAACTAGCAAATCATTTTCTCTTATTCTGGCGGGCGAATTTGTCTGTCTAGTCTTTTGCAACATGGCTACGCCTTTTGGCCTCTTATCCTGATTTTGCATATCTGGGATTAGCATGTTCGAGCCACTTGTTCCTGATCTGACATATCCTGACTTGGTATTCCCAGCTACTTGAAAATGACCTATATTAGCTGTGTTCAGCGGTCCAACTGTTGTTCCACCCAGATTCCTGAAAACTGCTATGCTTCTCTTGGATGCTAGGTATCTTACCTAGATATCCCCTATGCACCTTGCATTTCAGAGTGGTGTTTATAGATCACTTTGGGGCATCCTAAACTTACTGGTTTATAGACTACGTAAGAGACTGATGTGTTAAGTTTAAGACTAATGGAATAATCTTAACATTGATCTTGTGAAAATTATTGGTAGGATGGACCTGGTAGATATCAGATGATAGATGATAGAGCGTTCTCATTGCTTTGTTTCTTTGTTTAGCACCTGATCACTGATGATGCAGTGCTTAATTGCTATTTTTTTTACAAACTAAAACAAGTGTATCTTGCTTCTAACTTTCTATGCTTCTGCAGCCAGCTGAAACTGTCACATCCTGATCACGTGCTAGTTAAGGGTGCCGCCTCAGCGGAAGATAACTTCGAGAGGGCTCTCCAATCCGTCGCTTGAACTCGTCCGCCAATACCCCTGCCCTGCCAGAATGCAGGCAGCACATTGATCCTCCGTGTTCCATTTTGAGTGCTTTAACTCGGTGAAATATGTTGGTCTTGCTCTACTTTATTATGTAACACTGTACTCAAACATCGGCTGTATAAACGAATATATGTAGAATTGGTGGCATCTGTCGTCAACATCGACGTTTTGTTATATTCTGCCGGATGTTGTGTGCGCCGTGCTCTGAATCATGTATAGATCTGTGATGCCTGAACTGACGTTCTGTGATGGGCCAATGGCAGTGTGCCTATGCATGCGTGTACGCTCAAACATATCTGCTGGACGTCTGTGGTTTGCCTGAGTGGTGGAACAGCCTTTTACGTTGAGTGTCATTTACTAGAGAGGTTGACAAACTGATTGACCATATTGTTAACGTTGTTCGTGTCATCGACTCGCTGATTCATACGGTGCGCATCTATTGTAGGAGTGAGCGAGCGCGTGCCGTTGATGTACCAACTAGTGCCTCTTTGAGTTGCAGCATTCTTAAAACACAGAATAGGAAAAACATAGAAATTAGATATTATCATGTGTTACAAAGGACTTAAAAATACAAGAATATGTACTAGAGAATAGGAAAAACATAGAAATTAGATATTATCACGTGTTAGAAAGGATTTAAAAATACAAGAATATGTACTAGAAGTTGTTTGGTTCCATTGTAAGAAAAATAAAATTTTTTTTTAGAGATTTGATATATGACATAGTTGTCATAGAAACAAAGGAAATTTTCCAAGAGATTAGATTCAATGAAAATTTTCGTTTAGAATTGCAAGAAAAGTAGTTCATAGAAAAAAATTCATGGTTTTCGATGCTATAAAACAAACAAGCTCTATAGAAATTTTTCGTTAAGAAACAGAATCCTCTAAATTTTCTTTAAATCAAAGACGGATCGGCTGCTTGGCATTGGGAGAAGAACAATTTCTTGGGCCCCTTCGAGCCATCCATCTGGACCAATGGCAGTTTATTCCTGATCCAACGGAAATGCCAAAATATTGTTTTTATGTGCTTCCACAAACACCCAAGAGCCAGGTGGTACATGGCAGCAGGCCTGCAGGAGGAATTCCTTCGGCCTTCCAGAACAAGATGTGGAGCATCCAGTGGAAGTCTTCGCTTGTTCATTCAACTCCATTCCTTTTGTTCCTACTTTTGTCGTAGACGAACTTTCTTTTCTTTCACATCAACGTTTTTCTCCTTGCAATGAAAAGAGATCTCACTCTCCTTTATGAATTACTCACGGACACACTAGTCACATGCCTCGTTAGTAAACGCATATCGAACCATATCACTTATGATCTATTCCATCCGTTTAGAAATATAAAACATATTTTTATTATAAAAATTTAAGTTTTTATCAATAATTAATCTAATAATATATGAACTATGTGACATGAAATTAATGAATATCATTGGATTCGTGCTCAAATACACTTCCAAAAAAGAAAGAGAACATTCGTTCATCTGAGACATGATATAGATCACACACATTTCATTCATATGTCTTCCAAAAATCCAAGTTACTACGAACCCGAGACCACAACTCACACGTATAATGGCACAGTAATATTTGATACACAATTGTGCAATGCACATTCCACAGCTCCACAACACGATTGAGTAGTCAGAGCTGATCATGCATGCATGCCATGCATGCAGATTTAGGTGATACTAACTAATCCATGGAGTTTTAAGGGCACTGGAAGGTGGAGGGCACGTGCTTCCCGCACTCGTTAACGAGCACCTGGATGGCGATGGGCAGCACGAGGCTGATGTCGAGCACCTTGGCCTTGATGGTGGTGCAGAGGCAGAGTGCGGCGTCCAGGTCGGCGACGCCGGACAGCAGCGGGCAGCAGGTCTCTTTGGCGCTGCTGCCGACCACCGCGTGCACCAGGCCGTTGAGCGCGTCCACGCACGCCAGCAGCTTTAGCGTGTTGACGGGGCACTTGCCCGTCGGCGTCGACGGCGTCGGTGTCGGCGGCGTGGGCGTGGGCGTGGGCGTGTGCGGCGGCGGCGGCGGGCACGGCACGGACGACGACGGCGGCGGCGGCGGGGGAGGCTTCGGTGTCGGGCATGTGGGGCAGGCGGACGCCGGCGCGAGCTGCGCGACCAGGGAGAGCAGCGCCACGAGCAGGAGTGGCGCAAGGCGGGCCATGGCGGCTAGCTTGAGCTATCGGAGTACGTACGTGCTAACTCCTCTTCTCGCTCTTGGCTAACCTTTAGCTGGTAGTGTGAGGTGCGGGAAGCAGTGGACATGGTGGCGTGCTTATATAGGCGTGCGTGAGGTCGTGGAGGAGAGACGAACTGCTGGTGCATGTCCACCTTGGTCATGGCAAAGTGTCGCGTCTGTCTCACTGGCTAGGATTGTGGCTGGCGTCGACTTGGATGAATCCACCGTTGCTTCAGCGAAAGTCATGGAGGTTTGTCGTTTCGTTCTTGGAATCGCGCGTGAATGCACGTACATGAAGAAGAAGATGTGGGGCTCTGCATGTCGCAGTTAAATCGACAGATGAGGAGTCGAGGACACTTTTTTGACTGTCGTCATTCGGTCGGTACATGCTCTGTTGGTTATCTCTAAGCAAGTAACGGTGTGTTTGGTTTTCTTGCTCGCGTTTGTTGTCCAACTTTTCTTCACCAAGGTTAATCATTCTTTCTTTTGGGCATAAGAAACATATCTTTTCTCTTTGAGGTTTGAGAGAGAGCTAATTAAATTGGTTCTCATGTATCTGGACTGCCTTGACCATTAGCAAAGGCTAAACATGCTCTACGTCTCCGTTGATTCGTGCGCGCGGTAATTTTCAGATCGACAGATATAGTACATTACGTTATACAGCCTCCAAGCTAAGTTGAAATCTTAGCCAGGAGAATACATAGTGTAAGCTAGCTGGAGGAAAGGAAACATCCAAACTAAGTGACCTGTTGAAATCTCAGCCAGGAGATCGTATACACAAGTTGGAGGAAAGATCAAAAACATCATCGAGGAGAGGACCTCGCGGCTAGCTATATGCCTCTATGCCCACATGGTCCAGTCCACAGATCGATTACACATTACAAACTAGAATTGGCCGTGCAACTTGTAGAAGCAGCTAACCAGGTACTCTGTCCCTGTTCCAACATGCGCCGTATGCGGGCATGGGCCCTTACACCATTGGCGTTGTCCTAAGATATTCAGAGGTGCCCAAGCTGCTGTCACCGATTAATCATCTTCGCGACTTCGCCACACTAAATACATAATGCAGAGGGAGAGGATCGCTGGACGGACGGACGGACCGGGAGATGGCAACGGGCTCGATCGATAGATCTCTGCCTTCCAAAGGAGAGGGCCACAGAATGGAAGGGCGGTGATCTTTTTGAAATATATATTTTTAATTCTGAAATTGCAAACATATTGTAAGGATCTAAAAATTTACAAAAATAGCTTCAACTGCCATATGGTATGCTACATGGCACATAGTATCATCAATCCGTTTGACGATTTAACTTGTAATCATGGCGCACCATATGGTATTGGGAGAACAGCTTATCACCAAATGGCATGGCGATATCTGCTTACGCACCGTACATTTACCCCTAGATTCTAAATATACTCCTAAAAAACTATCCTATATTTATCCTTAATCTTAAATCTACCCCTAAAAACTATGATAACTATTACTATATCTAAAACTAGCTACAAATAGTGAAAGGGAAGGCAAAACTTACCTGATAGTGTGTTGCTGACACCCAAAGAAAGCTTCCACCGACACCCCAAAACCTCTTGCCTCTGCTCGGCGGGCATCGCGCGGACGCTTATATAGCCCAGCCTCAATCGCCAAACGATGTGGCGATAAAACCATGTGTCTTTCGATTGGGCTAGGTTGGCAAGAGGAGGGGATGGCCGTTACTGCTATCGTCACACCGTCTAGTGACTAATTAGTTCTTATTGCCATTCCGTATGGCGCTACATTGACGTGATAGTCAAATTAATAAGCTGTTTGGTGATTATAACCAATCGTTATACTGTGTGGCAATTGAGGTTATTTTTACAGATTTTTGGATCCTGGCAATATCCTCTAATTCCAGAAGAAAAAAAATATATTTTAAAAACATCTCCGAATCTGGCGCCATTCCGTGCCGACGTGCGGCGTACCTGTCCATCGCCCGTCGACCTTCCTGTCCTCCGACTCGCAGTTGATCAGTAGTTTCCACTTGTACGAATTAGGAACTAGTAGTGCCCTGTTCGGGAGGGCTCCGCCCGGCTCGTAGTCGTAAACTGTTACAAGCTTAACTTTACACCCTGCCGATCGAGAACGTATCCAGTGCATACTAGCTAGCTACCGCTCGGCCTTGAGGTCCTTCAGTGCTCCTAACCGCCGAAAACACCGTTTAGTTATCATTAAAAATTCTGTAAAATTTTGGTCTGATAGATGCAATATGAATTCATCGTGTAAAAGATTTCAAATCTAAATTCAATTTATGCAAATTAAAAAAAAAGTATGTCGAAACAGCAAATCCAAAAAAAAGGAAAAAAAGTTGCTACCTCCGTTTGGAGATAAACCATATTTTAATTAGGACGCATGCGGTCAAATTTTTCTAATTTCAACTAGTAATATACTCCATTTGATCATAAATGTCAGTAGTTTTAGACATCGATATGGCCTCCAAAATAACACTTTGATCATTATTTTCTTCAAGAATAAGTTGCTTTAAATAAAAATAATTATATATTACGAAATATATCTCGTGATGAATCAAATAGTATCAATTTGTTCTTGTCAATATTACTAATTTTTTTATACTGATGGTTAAATCTAAAAATATTTGACTATATGAGATTCTAAAACTACTTACATTTCTGATCGAGAGAGTATAAAAGAATATTTAGGTTGGACAATATGACGATGGCACTCTACATACCTCCATTCACAAATACACGACTACATGACACCAATAGATAATATTTTCTAACATATAGATATAAAATATAATGGTCTAAGATGTTTATTGGAGACCATATCAACATCTAAAACGTTATCTATTTACAAACAAACGAAGTAATTTTTATAAACATATTCGTAATAAATGTCTGAGATTATACCAATGTCCAAGACGTTAAACATATCTTCTATATTTTGTCATTATTGGTCAAAGAAATTATGCAAGGGACGATTACGCGTCAAAATCGATCATATGAACACACTTCGAAAAGATTGTGGCCGGATCTTATAGCCCTGCCAGAGCTAGTGGCTAGAACAGTGTAAAATTTAGAAGCACGCGCCTCTCGAGTATGATCAAATCGCCCCAGCATACGACCATCTTGGTTTCTGGCGTGGAAGAAATAACGGAGAGGACTGTTTTTGCACGCCCCAGCATACGACGCCATCCACGGGTGTACGTACGTGTCTATAGTGCCAGAGAACGCGCGGACCAGCTGGGAGGAATCCTCTTGTTTCCGTCGACTGGGACATGCATGCACGCCCATGGGAACGAACTTAATTTGTCATATCTGCGTTTTTGCAGTATGTTGACGTACAACGCACGCATGCATGCATCTCCGGCCGGCCCAGTAGCCAAATTTGCCATGCATTTCGCCCGAACCCTGTTACAAGTCCAAGAACCTGCTCAATGCATGCGATCTCTGCCAAGTGCCAGCTTGTTTATTCTTTCATTCTTTGAGCTGACCTATTCGATCTGCCAAGTGCCAAGTGCACGAGGACGTACGTTTACAGGGCGGTGCGCGCGCGCGGCCACCGGCCCCGTGCGCCGAAGAGCCGGAAGAACGACGACGAGGCGCGCGCGATCAGTCCCGGCCGCACCGCACGTACGGGCGTCGGCTCCAACATCTCATGCAAAATTCTGTGTGACAGTTCGCATCCTATCCTCCTCCATACAGAAAGCGTTAATTTATATCATTACTATGTTCTCCCCACAAAATACAAAGTTCCCACTATTATACATGGCCATGGAAATGGCTAATGATCGATAATCAGAGCTAAGTGGCAAAAAAAAAGCTGTTTTAAGATTCGTGTTAAATTTTATAAAAATACAGTCAACTTTATCCATTTTTTATTATGTAATTTTTTTTATTTTGTAACAGACCCTCCAATCTACCACCTTCTCATTATTAAACCCTCTAGCCTCTCAATGAAGAACAAAATATTTTCCCCGTGTTCATGAATAAAATATTGTGTTCATAATTTCTTTTGTTGATGCACAAAAAAAATACTATTTGTCTCTCTAAAATAATCGAGAACATATCATTAAAATGATAAAATAGAAGGGTGTAAACGCAGAATAACTGTTAGTGTATTAAAAATCTTGGAGCACTTCAAACGGTATAAATAGTATATTCACACGCTACTATGAGTGAAAAAACTGCAATTTAATATATATTGGTGAGTTTGCTTCCATCTCAAGTACAAGTAGCCTTGTTTATTGGCAGCATTTTCTTGCCCAAGCTTGCGTAGTTTTTTCTGCTATATATAATCCTGGACAGAAGCCTGCAAAAGTAAAAGAAAACAAAATATGTACAAAATCTTCACGAACTACGTAACATCTTATGAAAAAGTATTTCTTTTCCGAGGATGTCTTTTTTTGAAAGTTTGGGCTTGTTGGGCCATGTCAGGCTCAGGCCAGGCCTTCCAACACAGGTTTCTCAGCCCTGGCCCAGGGCCGGCCCGGCCCGGTCATTGAGCAGGTTTAGTCCCCCACGTTTCCCGACCTGTGTTGTCTTCCTCGCCCCATTTCCTTCTCCTTTCCGTCCTCCCCCTCCCCGCTCCTCCCCACCCTTCGCCGCCTGCAGGGTCCGCCTAGCCTTAGCTAGGGTTTCGCTTCCTCTCGGGAGCCCGAACCTCCGAACCGCGCCTCGGGTGATCGATCGACCGGTCGCCGTAGAGATATGTCTCGCACGCTGGTGCAGCCGGTGGGGGCAGAAGCGGCTGACGAACGTGGCGGTGGTGCGGCTGCGGAAGGGCGGGCAGCGGTTCGAGATCGCCTGCTTCCCAAACAAGGTGCTCTCGTGGCGCTCCCGCGTCGAGAAGGACCTCGACGAGGTGCTCCAGTCCCACACCGTCTACTCCAACGTCTCCAAGGGCGTCCTCGCCAAGTCCAAGGACCTCGTCAAGGCCTTCGGCACCGACGACCTCACCACCATCTGTGTCGAGGTAGCATACCACCACCGCTCCCTCTTCTATTCTCTTATTGCGCGTGTGGATGTGGTGAATTTCCTGCTGGTTTTGCTCATGAATCAATGATTCATGCCTTGTTGTTGCTGTTGTGTATGTTTTGTGTTAGATATTAGAGAAAGGGGAGCTTCAGGTTTCTGGCAAGGAGAGGGAGGCGCAGCTGTCCACCCAGTTCCGCGACATCGCCACCATCGTGATGGAGAAGACTATCAATCCTGAGACCCGGCGCCCCTACACCATGACCATGATCGAGCGCCTCATGCATGAGATACACTTTGCAGTCGATCCGCACCTTACCTCCAAGGAGCAGGTAGCTGCCTACTTTCTCGGTATACTGGTATTTGAGTAGAGCAGTGGTAGTCGTCTGTTTGTTTAGTATGTTTTTTTGTTCAATTCAAGGGAGGATCGCTGTTTGTTTAGTATGCATCATGTCCATTCATCACCTGCATTTGCATTCTTTAGAGATTGTTGGTTTAGGCTTAATAATCGTGTCCACATTACAGAAATAGTTGTCCTCATTCTAGTATAACTGGAGTATCGGTTATTGATTATGACAACATTGCATATCTCACCATCGTATTTAGAGCATAAATAAAGATAATAATAACACTGTTCTATATGTCTAAACCTCAACTGTAATGGACAGTTAGCTTTCTGGGCATACTGCTATTTGAGTAGAACAGTCGCAGCTTTTTGTTTATTATGTACAAACCTTAACTAGTGAATATATGCGAGCTAACTAAACATAGGGTTAAAATGTGGCATAAGGAAAGAAGCACATTGGTTTTCACTAAAACTGGACATCAAGTTCATTGTATTCCTAGTACATAAGACCCAAAAGGAACATGTAATATGATAGTCGCTAATTCTTGGGTTCCTAATAGTAATAGGTAATTTCTGTATAAACACAGGACGGAACATGCGCAAAAGGAGAGTGAGTACATAATTGCACATATCTGCATATTCAAATTAGACACACCCTTTAAATCATTGGTGTCACGTAGGACTAGTGCTTGCCAGCTTAGAAGAGCATTCCCAAAGTGATGATCTTTTACTGTAAGCAGCAAATAAACTATTTCCTCTGCGTTGATGCCAATCGGAACAAAGTGAGTAAGAAACTTTCTCTCAGCCTCTGTTAAGTGCATAGCTCAGACCCAGTGACATGGCAAAATCATGTCATTTGAGGCTACAGAGTGTAGCAATAAAGAGGAAACTTGGATCACTAGAAACATGGATGTGGCCATGTTCCAAACCTCAGCTGCAAGAACATGTAACTGCGTCGTCCTTTCTGGAGATGCTCACTTATAGCTCTATGTTTTACAGATTGTTCTGTTTGTTATGTATCTGGCATCATCTGTAGAACTATAACGTGATTAAAAATGGCAAGGCCACCTTTACATGTCCATTAATTGTGTATCAGTTGTCTTGAGTCTGTCTTTATTTTTTTTCAATGGATGGTCATTGTTTTGGCTACTATAGCCTGGTAAAGAAGAAAAAACAGCATGCATCCCTAGTTCACTTCTCTTTCCTTAAGAGTCAACTCAATACCAATACCTTCCCTTGACCCAATTTCTCATGATAGACTGGTAATAGTTCTTTTTAGGGAAAACAGCAAGGAAATCTCTGTGACGATACTTGTGCATTTATTCTTTCACCATTGTTATTAACCTGCATTTGGGAAAATACGATAAGAGGTAGTAATATTATAGCTACTGTTGTGTGAACTTTTTATCTACTCCCTTTTGCTCTTCTCATTTGTATTTTCATCGACATTTCAGGCACTCAGAGTTATTAAGAAGCTCATTGAGCACTTCCCGATAAAGCGTGCACCATTGACGGTGCGGTTCACTGCACCTAAGTCCAAACTTGCAGGCCTTATGGAGAAGCTTGATGAGTGGAATGCTATTGTTATTTCAAAGGATGAATCTGGCAATCAGCCTTCCCTTGTAAGTCTTTTAAATTATGTTTTTCTGAGCCACTACAGTTTCGCTTGATTATGATTTGATATCAGATTGTCATCTGTGTTAAGTTCCCCAGTAGACGTCTCTCATAAATCAATATAGGATGATTTACTAGTTTTATCTTTTCCACGTAATGTTATGGAGCTGGTGAATGGTTTGTGCTATCATTTAGAGATAGTTGTATCACTCAGAAACTTGGCCATTGACCCCTTTTGTATTGTTCAGTATCATCAACTCAACATTGAAGTCTACTTAGACTGCTTGGTATTTTCCTCCTTTGTGACACTGATGCAATTATTTTCCAAAACTACGATAACTTCCTGTCATGCTTAACCCTATTAATTGGTGTACTACCTATAAATGTGAATAATGTATTGCAGGTATGCGAGATTGAGCCACCTATTCTGCACTCCTGTGAGGAGAGATTGAAGGATGTGCAAGGGAGGGTGGAGGTACTCTCGGTGTCGGCGCATGCAGAAGGTGGCTCTTCTGGGGACCAGTATGACCATGTTGAGGAGTCGCACTCTGTGCCTGCAAAGGAGTCTGGTGCCGTTGCTCAGCTAAGTGAGACCATGCAGAAACAGAGCCTTTCTAGTGAGGTAGAGAGTCAGGGTCAGGGACAAGGCAAGCAGCAGAGAAGATGCAAAGATTGTGACGTACTTGTGGAGGACAAGCTGTATAGAGACCATTGCAAATCTGGGTGGCACAAGCACAACTACACGCGCCACAAGAATGGGCTTCCTCCGCTCAGCCAAGAGGAGTGTTTGATGGAAATGGAATTGGCAGAGTCCAGAAGGGATCTGAAGGACTATGATTTCTGAGGTGAGCTTTGTCCAACACATCCTCAGACCATGTCATCAAGGCTGATAAATGTGGTATGCAGGACATGAAGTTGCTGTGTTTTTGTTTCTTAGGACATATAAGTTCATTTGCTGAATGCTGTATTGTGAAGCGGGAAACAAGTTTTGCGACACACTAGGAAGTTCAAATGGAACTCGTACATTGTCCAAATGCAAAGGTAGCAGAACCTGGCTTGTGTATAGTTGGCTGAGTAAACTTGTGGGAGTTCTGATTTTTGGTGTATGTTCTGTAATGGGATGCTATGATACACTGTCGGCTACGTGCCTTTGTACTTGTTATGTCTCTGAACCAACTTAATGCAGCATATGGAGATCGACTTTGCAACCCATTTTATGCCTTTTGGTACTGATTAATTCTGGGATTTCTCATAGCATTGTTGCTGTATGAGCAGCTGGCTCTGAAGTTTGAACAAATTTCTGACAGGCTAGCTGTATTTGGAACACAAGTGAGAGGAACCGGGCAGCATTCTAAGTCCACGACTGCAGTAGGTAATAGGATATAGTACCAGGCATGAAGATAACAAGCTAAAGTCTAAATTACATCTAGATGCCTGTTAATCTTTCTATCAGGAGGCTACAAAAAGTCGTTATCTCAGTATTAAATATCCAACGCCATATCAACAGGCACAATAAAAGGCTAACGTACAGCACGCAAAGAGACTTGTAACAGAGCGTACATCCGCATGAGAGCAGAGAATACCTAACTTTTGGTCAACCTAAGCTCGCCGCTCAGGGTGACAAAAAGAAGTATCTGGCAAGCCAATCAGTAAACAAGAAGAGAGAGCAACATGGCACACGTTGCCATCACCAACTTTCAAAGAGCTAGCTAGCTTTCAAGTCCTTATCAGACCCAGAACAGTGAAACCACAAGCTCATCAGTCCCAGAAGAACAGTGCATGCTTTCCTTGAGCAATGCATAAAGCAAGTGAAGAAAGTTGAGACACCCCTGTATCGTTGGCTCGTTGAGTTGCCCTGGTGGCAAGGAAGCATAGATACCAAAATTAAACGGCAAGAAAAGCAGGAGAGGAAAAAAACAGCATCAGTCCAAGCCCCATGGCACAGCGCAGCGCAGCACACTACCAAGTGACCGGCACAGACAATAAAGCAAGCGCCCAGCCAATTTCCCAAGCACGGGCACGTTTCCTCCAGAAAAAGCAAAAGGATCGAACTAACAACCAGAGCAGCAGGATCATCGTCGCCACTGCACTAGACGGCTATATCGATCTCTCCTTCTCTCTCTCTCTCTCTCTCTCTCTTTTTCTGCCACCGACTTTCCCCTGCTTTGTCCGAGATCGATGGCCGATCCACACCTCTTCTTTGGCGTCGCGGCCACTGATATAACAACCTCTCCACTACCACCACCACCACCACCACCATCAGCAACTGGTGCAGCGCTACCAGTTACTGGTGCCAGTGTGAGTGTCGCAGACCGGCAGCAGAGGGAGGAAGGAACAGCACAGAGGCAGCAGCAGCAGCAGCAGCAGGAATCAGCAGATCATCATGGCGACTAAGAGGAGAATCAGCAGGTTGGTGGTGGTGCCGCCGCCGCTGCTCTTGTTGCTGCTGCTCCTGCTCGGCACCGTTACTAATCAGTGTGGTAAGCTCACTTCCAAAAACAATAAGATATGTAACAGGCGTCATCATTTTGCATTTTGCATTTTGAGTGGAGTGTCACCCTGTCAGTACACTGATCTCTCGAAACAATGTGAAATTTGCAGTGGCAAAACTAATCTCAGTGATCATTTTTCTTTAATCTATTTGTCTGCATGCATTGTTTAATAGTAGTAGTAATTAATTAAGTGGAGTCTTGTTCTTGGAGCAGAGGCAAGAGCTCTGAGGCAGAGCAAGAAGAACTCGCTGATCAACGCGCTGTTCAAGCTCAATTTCATCAGGGCAGTGCAGCCGACGTACATACCTCCTCCTCCTGCTGCTGCGAACGCTAGCGGCGACGAGGACGCCGCGAGCCTCGCCGCCGCCGACACCGGCAGCGGCAGCTCTCCGTTCTGCATCAACCCGCCGAACGCGCCGTCGACGCCTCCCTTCACCTCGACGTCGCCGTCCACCACTACGCCTTCCATCCCGGACCAGCCTCCCCTGCTGCCGCCGATCAGCCCCACGCCGCCGACGTCCTTCGAGCCGAGCCCGCCGGCAGGTGGTGGTGGTAGCAGCACCCCGAGCTCGAGCCCGGGCCCGCCGACGTCGGGGTCCACGCCGAATCCGCCGCAGCTCGGCCCGAGCCCGCCGGGGTCGGCGCCGCCGAGCCCGATCGTCGTGGTACCGAGCCCGCCCGACTCCGGGTCCGGCGCAGGTTCAGGCGGGGGCGGCGGCGGCGGCGGTGGCGGAGGCCCGTTCATGCCGCCGATCATCTACCCGCCACCGCTGGCGCCGCCGATGCCGCCGGGTGCCGGGCAGGCGCTGTGGTGCGTGGCGAAGCCGACCGTGCCGGACCCGATCCTCCAGGATGCCATGGACTACGCGTGCGGCTCCGGCGCCGAGTGCCGGTCGATGGAGCCCGCCGGTGAGTGCTACCAGCCGGACACCGTGCTCGCCCACGCCTCGTACGCCTTCAACAGCTACTGGCAGATGACCAGGGCCGCCGGCGGGACGTGCGACTTCGGCGGCACCGCCACCATCGTCACCAGGGACCCAAGTAATTAACTCCATGGCCTCAAACTTCAGCTCCATGCATGCATGCATTTTCTCTCTCGATGCATTAGCTCCATATTTGCATGTATGGCTCCTCATGATCTTGATTTCTTGTCTAGGGTTTTAACTAATTTCTTGCGATTTTTGCTTCATCTATGCAGGCTATGAGAAATGCCAGTTCAGCCTTGTATGAGGGAGGGTATGCAGAGGAGACGGGAGATCGATGAGCAATTTTTTCGATATTATACTGGGAGTTCTTCCATTACATTTGTTTCTAGGCCACAGCACTAGAGATTTTGTAAATAGCTGATTAGTGTGATTTTGATTATTCTAAGACTAATACTGTGCAAAGTTGATTCCTTGACATGTGTATTATACCAGTCAGGATGCTTCTTTTCGCCCTTAACTCTCGACTTTGTTTTGCACAATTATTTAAGTCAAATATATGCTAACTTCGTTTTCACGCCAACCCCAGGAATCTCTAGTAGTTATTAATCAATAGGGAAGTTGGATTCTGTCTGCTCTGGTCAAGCTTGACTGCTTTCAGCACTAATCTAAGCATCTGCAGCTCAAAAAATATGATAATTAGGATTTAGTAAAGCAATAGGAAATAAAGACAAGAACTCACTAACATCAAGTAGCCTACTACCAAGAATTACTTTGATGCTCTAGAGCACTTGGAAGACCAGATATTCATTTCAATCTTGAGTCTACCTTGATCAATCATTACATCAGCACAGTTGCAGTATCAAAAGTATGATGCTGCTGCTGCCTCTGCTCCATATGGACAGGACAAAATACAGGAAATCGTTATTTTTCTGACGAAACAGCCAAGAACAAGTAGTAACAGATCTTGTCAACTGTTAACTGAACACAAAACAGGGCGATGTTGCTCTTTTTTAGAGAACAAGTAACCAGCATGTTTTTTCATTAAGATAGGAAATGCACCACAAACAAGTGCAACGCCGAGACCGGCACGACCTTTACACAAGAAACCGAAATCAAGAAAGGAAAACTATACAAGAGACTGATCTTCCTTCATCATGAAAGTTGACACCGTCAAAAAGCCAACTAATATTTGTTTCTACTCCACCACATAAACAGGGTAAGCAAATGTTTTTTTGTTGTTGAAGAAAGCACGTGATCCTTTTTTTTGGAAGGAAGCACCTGATCTATGAACATGGTAAAACACAGGAAATCCTTATTTTTCTGAATGAACAGACAAAGATGGATTGCTAACTTAAGTTTGAGAGGCTCACAGATAACTGCATTCACTGTGCTGACCATTTCTTTTGGAGAGATATATCCATCAGTCTGAGAGTTCAACAAGTGATTTATCTTGCACATCTTCCAGAAAAGCTCCTTGCATGGCCTAGGAACAACACTATCTTCCCTAAGAACCAACCTTAGCAAGTCTCTCCGACACGAGGCTATAGATTCCTGTATCACCTTTTGAGCTGCTTCTGTGGACATAAAACGATCACTGTAAAGAACAAGTAGTGAAACATTATTCAGTTTTCACTGGTTGCCCTCCCTCTGCAGGAGTAGATCAAATAATTTGTCAGAATCATCTAAGTAAAATTACAAGTTTCAGCTGCGTGACAATTATCAGAAATTACTATTCGCTTATATAATCTTCACAATTGGATACAAAGATCTAGCCGAATTTCCCACGCAGTTTGTGCAACTAGATATCATAATACATAAGTTTAATTAGATTAATATTTGTAACACTAGACTTATTAACAACTTGAAAGTGGTATTTCTTAGACAACTGTAACACATAGTTGATTAGGAAAGCAGATACAACTTCGGTACTCTTCCAACACTACTCATTCTAGTTGTTCTTTTGATTTAGTTCACTTTGATGTATGGTGTCCCTTTCTTTTTATTTCGAAGGGTGGTCACAAAAACTATGTCATATTTGTTGATGATCACTCTCGATATACTTATGTCTATTTTATGAGCATCATTTTCAGTTGACTTCTATATATCATGCTTTTGCACATATGGTTCATATATAGTTCTCTAGTGCTATTCGTATTTTTCATTCTGACTCAGGGGAAGTATCTATCTACAACTTTTCGTGAATTTCTCTCTTCTGAGGGCACTCTATCTTTTGGTGCTCATGCTCATAATGGTGTTGTTGAGCATAAGCATTGTTATATTATTGAGACAGCTCGTATCCTTATGATTTTCTCTTTTGTTCCCACTCATTTCTGGGGTGAAGCTGTCTTAACAGCTATCTATCTCATCAATCTTTAGTATTCCTCTCATCTTTAGGGTAAGTGCCCTGGTGAGGTTCTGTTTTGTTCTCCTCCCACTTAGGACCATCTTAGTGTCTTTGGTTGTACCTGCTATGTTCTTGTAGCACCTCACGAGCGTACAAAACTGACTGCACAGTTTGTTGAATGTGTTTTTCTTAGATACAATCTTGAGCATAAGGGTTATTGTTTGGTATGATCCTTCTGCTCATCGCATTTGCTTTTCTCACGATGTCACTTTTGCTGGGGACCGACCCTTCTATTCTTCTTCCACTCGATCATCATCCTCAACCTCTTTAGAGTCCACCTCCTTTCTTTCTCTTCCACCTATCTTCTCTTCAGGTGAGTCAGTTTTCTGATCAGCCACCACTAGATTCACCTTCATTACCACATGCTCCATCTTCCTCACTAGCTTCACCTTCTCTTCCACTAGCTCCACCTCTTTTAGAAACCCTTTCTTTTCATTACAGTCGTCATCCTAGAGTTTCATCTGATACTCAGTCTTCTATTCCTGTGAGTTCTGCTCCTCCGGCCAGTACTGTTGATCCTTGCACTGACGACTCCACTCAGGCACCGAGGTATGCTCTTCGTGATCATCCTTCTATTCCAAGAAGATATGTGCTCTGTGTAGGGAGTAGCTTATGAGCTTAGTACTTATCAGGAGGCAGTTGTGTTACCTTAGTGGCAGCTAGCTATGTCTGAGGAGCTTGCACCTCTCTAGGGTATTGGTACATGGGATCTAGTACCACTATCCTCTCGATAAGTTCCCATCACATGGAAATGTGTGTACAAGGTAAAAACCAAATCAGATGGTTATGTGGAATGCTATAAGGCTTGACTTGTTGCTAGGGTTTTTAGCAGGTTCATGGGTGAGATTATGATGAGACTTTTGCTCCAGTTGCTCACATGACATTAGTTCGTACTCTTATTGCTATGGCTGCGGCTTGGTCATGGAAAATTTCTCAAATGGATGTAAAGAATGCTTTCCGTCATGATGATCTGCATGAGGAAGTTTATATGGAGCCACCACTAGGTGTTGAGGTTCCATCAGGTTATGTTTTTTTGCCTTTGAGAGGCTCTCTATGGGCTCAAGCAAGTCCCTCATGCTTGGTTTGAGCGATTTAGTTCTGTTGTTTGAGCTGCTGGCTTCTCTAAGTGAGGCTGTACATTGCTTCTGCTCTATATGGATGACATGTTGATCACTGAAGATGATTTGGGGTACATTGCTTTCGTTAAAAACAAGTTGAGTGAGCAATTCAAGATGTTAGATTTGGCATCTCTTAGTTACTTTATGAGAATTGAGGTTGATCACAGTGATAACGGTTACTATCTCTCTTAGAATCGTTATACTCAGGATTTGATCTCAACTCAGGTCTTACTGATGCACGCACCAGTGCTACATCCATGGAGCTCCATCTGCAGTTGCGCCCTACTGGTGGCACTCCTCTTGAGGATCCCTCTTGCTATTGTCATCTTGTAGGCAGCCTTGTGTACCTCATTGTGACCTGACCTGACATTGCTCATGTAGTTCATATTCTTAGCCAGTTTGTCAATGCTCCTACCTCAGTTCACTACAGTCACTTGTTCGTCACTACTGCAGAATGGGCCTCTACTGACGGGCGAAAAAACACCCTCTACTGACGGGCTGCGGGCCCGTCAGCCTGGGAATGTCAGTGGAGGAGTGCCCTCCACTGGCGGGCTCGCCGACCGTCAGTAGTGTACATGACTACTGACGGGCCCAACTTGCCCGTCAGCGGAAACCCCTCCAGGGTTGGCCGGCGAAGTATCACCACTGACGGGCTCCTGTTGAGTGCCCGTCAGTGATGTGGCAACTTCACTGACGGGCATTTTATAAAGGTCCGTCAGTAGTGTGGCTATTGTGCAGTTTTATTCAGCACCAATTTCACAAATATATTCACAAATTTCACAAATATTTTCAGCACATAGTCAAAGCTCATAATCACATAACACATTCGTACGTAATCACATAAAAGTTGACATAACACATTCATAATGACATAACACTACACATAACCATTAATCACAGGTATGAAAGAACACAAGTATGTTTGACGAGCGACATAATAAAGTTGTTAAGTGTAGAAAGAACATAGTAGCAACTATTCGTCAATTTCAGAAACAACGAATCTATCGATGCCCGCTTAAGTTTGGCTTCGGAAATTGGGGGCCGGCGGGAATGTTGCCTTATTGCCCAAGGATGAGAATATACTCTGAGGGCTAAATCCCCCTACATGCGATGCTTATTATGCTAGCAAGCATAAATGCATACCACTATTCCTCTTAGAAGATTCAAGGGCATGAGGTTTATAGCACAAGGTTATACCTTGTTTGTTGGGAGGATGAGCTAAGGGCTTTTGGTGTATGAGTGGCTTGTTGGTGGTCTTCTCCCTTTGCTCTGGCTAACTTCCTCTCCACCTGAGCTCCTTCTTCTTTGCTGCTCCTAGTTCTTGTTCCTTTGGGATTAATCCTCCTTAGTCGACAGCCAAGCTCCCTTGTGCTGGTATGTGTGAAGTGGCTAGTGCTACTGCAGTTTCACTTGGGCTGCCTTATCCCTATTTGTACAGAGCTTTTCTAGGGCACTTCGTCGAAGCTCTATTACCACTTCTTGCTTGGTTTGCCAGGCAACTACTTGGTTGGCTTCTAAGTTAAGGAATTTGACTTAAGGTCAAAGATGGTGGCTTGTTGGATACACATTCGATGGATGCTGCCTTATTAAAAACAATTTGCTCTTTAAATCTTTTATAAAACAAATCTTTGTTGGAGGCACAGTAGTGTAGGAAAATAAAAGTATTTTTACTACTCTCACCCCTCTTCTCCAAATACATACATATATATATATATATAGAATCCCTAATCTACAGCTGAGAGCAGAATAACTATTCTGCGCGCCGGCCAACCGACCGAGCCAGCCAGCCAGCCCCCACCACGCCCCACCTTTTCACCACTGACCGTAAAACTATTCGGTAGATATAGTAAATCCATCGAACTATATTACTGTCGAACAGATCCCTCACAGTCACGTAACTTCACATGTAAAATACGGTAATTTTATGTCTTTCGAGTAGTAAAACAACATGTGTCAGCGTAAAACTCAGAACTGTAGTAATTTTTGTATAAAGCGTGTCGCAAAATTATGATTATATGTACACGATATTACGATCTCGCGGCCATCATTTTACTGCATGTCTGATCGTTCTATACTAGAAAGGAAATATTTCTTCCATTTGTTCACAATCACTTGTGTAGCCCAGTTGGTTAGTAGAGAAGAGCAATGTGCGTGAGGTCCAGGGTTCAAATCCCGCCTCGTCCTTATTTTTTCAACTAAAACGGATTAGGGGAATATTTCTTCTATAATGAAAATATTTCTTCTGTTTATTCACAGTCATTTGCATAGTCTAGTTGGTTAGAAGAGAAGAATAACGTGTATTAGGTCCACGGTTCGAATCTCCCCACCTCATTATTTATTATTCAATTATAAAACGGACTGCGCGTGACTTAGAATTTTTTTACTGTCGAGATGTGCGTGAGATAGTAAAGTTCTGTATAGGATGTCGTAAAATCTATCACAAAAGGTAGTAGAAAGATGCTAAACTCAGAAGGTTTTCACAGTCGAGATGCACGCGAGGCAGTAAAGTTGTGTATAAGATATCGTAAAATCTATCGCAAAATGTAGTAATTCTAAAATCTCAGCAGTAAAATCCCGTCCGAAAATTACTACTTATATATATATATACGACAGCGCTAATCTGCTCGTGAGCGCAGAATAGCTTATTCTGCGCTCCGGCCGAAACGCGCCAGACCGAGCCAGCCACGCGGGACAGTAATTTTATGTCTATCGAGTAGTAATTTTCGGACGGGATTTTACTGCTGAGATTTTAGCGTGACTCAGAATTACTACATTTTGCGATAGATTTTACGATATCTTATACACAACTTTACTGCCTCGCGTGCATCTCGACTGTGAAAACCTTCTGAGTTTAGCAACTTTCTACTACCTTTTGTGATAGATTTTACGACATCCTATACACAACTTTACTATCTCACGCACATCTTGACAGTAAAAAAATTCTAAGTCACGCGCAGTCCGTTTTATAATTGAATAATAAATAATGAGGTGGTGAGATTTGAACCGTGGACCTAATACATGTTACTCTTCTCTTCTAACCAACTAGACTATGCAAATGACTGTGAATAAACAGAAGAAATATTTCTATTATAGAAGAAATATTCCCCTAATCCGTTTTAGTTGAAAAAATAAGGACGAGGCGGGATTTGAACCCTGGACCTCACGCATGTTGCTCTTCTCTACTAACCAACTGGGCTACACAAGTGATTGTGAACAAATGGAAGAAATATTTCCTTTCTATTATAGAACGATCAGACATGCAGTAAAATGATGGCCGCGAGATCGTAATATCGTGTACATATAATCATAATTTTGCGACACGCTTTATACAAAAATTAGTACAGTCCTGAGTTTTACGCTGACACATGTTGTTTTACTACTCGAAAGACATAAAATTACCGTATTTTACATGTGAAGTTACATGACTGTGAGCGATCTGTTCGACAGTAATATAGTTCGATGGATTTACTATATCTACTGAATAGTTTTACGGTCAGTGGTGAAAAGGTGGGACGTGGTGGGTTTAGGCTGGCTGGCTCGGTCGTATATATATATATAGATTCCCTAATCTACAGCTGAGAGTAGAATAACTATTCTACACGCTGGCCAACCGACCGAGCCAGCCAGCCTAAACCCACCACGTCCCACCTTTTCACCACTGACCGTAAAACTATTCAGTAGATATAGTAAATCCATCGAACTATATTACTGTCGAACAGATCGCTCACAGTCATGTAACTTCACATGTAAAATACGGTAATTTTATGTCTTTCGAGTAGTAAAACAACATGTGTCAGCGTAAAACTCAGGACTGTACTAATTTTTGTATAAAGCGTGTCGCAAAATTATGATTATATGTACACGATATTACGATCTCGCGGCCATCATTTTACTGCATGTCTGATCGTTCTATAATAGAAAGGAAATATTACTTCCATTTGTTCACAATCACTTGTGTAGCCCAGTTGGTTAGTAGAGAAGAGCAACATGCGTGAGGTCCAGGGTTCAAATCCCGCCTCGTCCTTATTTTTTCAACTAAAACGGATTAGGGGAATATTTCTTCTATAATGAAAATATTTCTTCTGTTTATTCACAGTCATTTGCATAGTCTAGTTGGTTAGAAGAGAAGAGTAACATGTATCAGGTCCGCGGTTCGAATCTCACCACCTCATTATTTATTATTCAATTATAAAACAGACTGCGCGTGACTTAGAATTTTTTTACTGTCAAGATGTGCGTGAGATAGTAAAGTTGTGTATAGGATGTCGTAAAATCTATCACAAAAGGTAGTAGAAAGTTGCTAAACTCAGAAGGTTTTCACAGTCGAGATGCACGCGAGGCAGTAAAGTTGTGTATAAGATATCGTAAAATCTATCGCAAAATGTAGTAATTCTGAGTCACGCTAAAATCTCAGCAGTAAAATCCCGTCCGAAAATTACTACTCGATACACATAAAATTACTGTCCCGCGTGGCTGGCTCGGTCTGGCGCGTTTCGGCCGGAGCGCAGAATAAGCTATTCTGCGCTCACGAGCAGATTAGCGCTGCCGTATATATATATATATATATATAGACATATTTGAAAAAAAATGTTTATAACTTATTTTAAAAAATAAAAACTATCTAGATTTCACTTCAGGTATTCTTTTGCCATCGCAATTAAATTTGCGAGTTTAGTGTTTGAAGATCCGACGAGTGCCAATATTTCAATGTTACCTTCCCCACATCTAGGGTTTAGTTGAGGCTTGAAGATTATGTTTAGATACTTGTATAGGTGGAATTACAATTAAAGTAATCTTCTTTATTTATTCTTGTACGTCAGAAAATTGTAATTGTACTCTTTTATTATTTCTTCCTTTTGTATCATGTAAACAATTATGGTATACTTGCAAGGATATTCTTCAATGGAATAAAGTTTAATTCTTCAAACATTTATATGTTCTTCTCTGAAATATCTGCAATGAGCAACATGTATGATATGTCTGCGGAGTGCAATAATCCTACTAGCATTAGCAACGTGGTACGACAGAATCGACATAACTCAGCAACGTGAGTTATGTCTACATTCTCTCACGTCACTTCCGACTAGGTTTTAATGTTCAGGGTCCTTAGAATGCATAAGATGCTTTAATCAATAGTAAAGAGTTTTGACTCTTACTCAATATTGTTAACTCAAACACTAATCAAACTTATAAAAATTGGGATGTTACAATAGAAATCACCAGGATCAAATCAATGAAGAACATCACAACAAGGAGATAAAAAGGAAAAGTACTTCGATTAAAATACTTAAACCATCTTTCAACCTTACTTCTTGGCAATAGTAATGGAGAAAGTACAAAAACTATGGTGGCCGCATGAGGTTCCTTCTTCTTTTCTCCTTCCTCACCCAATGTTTCCTCCTTCTTGGTCCTCCCTCCTTTCCTCTTATATAGATCAGAGGTATTGTTTCGGGTTTTCTGGAATAACCATCGCGATTATCCTCGGGAAACCTTAACGAAGATTGGTTTGTTTGACGTGGCAGCACCGTACAACCACAGTATGACCGTGCGATGTGTAATGACCCAACTTGAGCATAGGACTAGTGAAGGCCTATATGCAAATGAATTTTCAAAAAATATTTGAAAAAGATCTGGTCTACTTGTAGTTAAAGTTCAATTTTAGACAATATCACAAATATAGTTAAGCGACAGTCCAAAGTAGGGTATTTTAATTCAAGAAAAATTGTGGATATCATATATACTATAAGAAATCTCTACAAATTTGTGCAAAATTTTAAAAATAGGTTTTGGACCTATTTTGACTCAGCCCTATGTCAAACACCAAAAATAAAAATTAAAAGATAAGAAAACAAGCTCCCTCACCTGACTAGGCCGAGGCGGCCCAGTTCCCTTCTTCTCTTCCTCTCCCCCTTGCTATCTATCTGTTCGTTGGAACTTCCGTCTTCTAGAGGTCCCGACTTCCAAAAGGACCCCGACATTCTCAGAAGTTCCGACTTCCAAAAGGACCTGACATTCTCGGAAGTCCCATTCCAAAAGGATTCTGACACTTCTGGAGGTTTCGACCTTCTCAAAAACATCGATTTCCAGACACCAACATTTCTGGAAGATCCGAGTTAGGGGTAGCGCCCTAGCACGTTGCCGGTTTGCGCGCCCCTCCCTTTGGTGACCTGCTGGTCCCACTAGCAAGCTTTGTCTTCCACATGTCCAGATTGGACGCGTGTCACTTCACCGGTGCCCTTCTCCCACTCCTGCTCTCCCTTCTCTCTCTCAGGAGCTTCCCATAAAAGCCACCACTCGATAGCTCCGCATTCCCTCTTCCCCGAGTGGATCTCTATCTCTAGCCACTCTGTTTTCTCTGGTGATGGTAGAGGGCTCCCATCTTTGACTCATACCGATGAGCTCTCCCACTTCTCCCCGGTCTTGCCCCTTTCCTCTCCCTACCTCTCTTCTCAGGGAATGGCACCACCACGTGGCTCTCTCCTCCAGCAACGGATAGATCCATCCCGGTGCCTACCTTCTCTACGGCAACTCACCGTGCTAGCTATAGCCACACCTATCAAGCTTTGAGATTAAGGGACTTCTCTGATCAAGCTCAGGGGCACCGGGCTCGTCTTCGACCATCATCGCCATCACCGAGCCTAGGCGGACGTTTTTGGTTACGTCGCCATCAACTCACCCTTCCCTGCCGCTAGGGACGACATCGTGGCCACCCCCAACCCCCGAGCTCAACCTTGGCTTCTCCGGCGTCAGAGTGAGGCCCCACGACCAACGAGCTCCTCCTCTTCCCTCCCTATTTTATTTCTTAGCTCACCGGCACTGCTCCCCTTCTAGCACGCCGCCAACGGGACCGCGCTATCGGAGTACGGTGTGGTCGCCTGTTAGACTGGACCCCTAGTCGGTCTGACCGGACAAATTGTGCGGCTAGCCATTGTATTTTGGATTAGTTGGTGTTAATGGCAGCTAGTTGCAATTAACACACTTAATGCTAATTGATTAGCACCCTTAATGCATGAATGACAGTTAATTGTAACTAACGTAGTTGATTGCTCCGGCTGATTTATGATTAAGACATGTTTAGCAATTAATTAAGTTATTACCACATGATTAGTGATTGACTAATGCCACTGTTACATTAATAACCATAGTAAATAGTTATACCCTCTATAACAGCCTAGACCCACCAAGGAATTAATAGAAAAATAAAAATAAGAAAAAGGAAATATATATCAGCTTGATCCCACGTGTAATAGACTAAAGAGAATGGATAAAAGATAATAGGAAATACTAGAGTACGACAGGTGGGCCCCCATAGTCTGTTGACCAGTCAACCTTGACCGAGGGACCTACATCTCATACTTACTGGGTAGATTTCATCTGACTATAAAAATATTTAAAATGTTTTTCTTTACTGAGAAAAAGACATAAAATGTTTAAAATTGATAAAACTTGTAAAAATTATAGAAAATTCATATCAACTCCAAGTGAGGTGATTCTTTTTTGTAAATTCATTTTTTTACTTGTAGAATTTTATGATACCACTGTTACTCATGATGTTGTAGTTAATTTTTTTGAAAATGACCATATAGCCCCTTATGCTTGATATTGAAATATAAATATTATAGAATCTAGCTTAACGGCAAAAATTATAAAATGCTTGGTGTCATAACTCACCTAAGAACCTATATATTGTTATGTCATCATGGTCCATGTTTATTTCTACCTTATAAAATTAGAAAGATGTTGGATTAACCAAAACCCTAAAATTGTTGCGTACGACCTAGAAAAATCATACCTTATGATTTGAAGTGTATGGGTTAGTTGCAAAGAGTTGGTGTTGTCCTTCCTTTCACTAAGTGCGATGAGTATCGGTTGAGTGACCCGCCAGCTGTGATGTGCTGGCCTGATAGGCAGGGTGTGGGCAATGGTACCGGGCCTGCGGTTGACCCACTAACCTTAGACTCAGGTTAGGGTGAGGGTATCATTGTTGAGTTCCTCCGGTCCTATTGTGTTTTGTGGATTCGAGAATGGTGCTCAGTCTGTATAGGATTTTTGGGGGTTTTTGTTCAACTCTTGTGATGTTTTCTTTTGCCCGGCATGACCAATAGTGAATGCATACGGTGCTAGTTATCGTACGGTGCGTTGGTCAAGTGTCGGACTATTTAATCTCGGGTGCATACGGCGCATGTACCGTATCACCGGCTAAGTAGTTGCTTAGGTATTTAAGGGTTGCATCAAGCTCCAGTTGAGCGTGATCCCTGGGTCCTGACACGGTACGAGCGGCCACAGTCGTAGCGCTGGTCATCTTGCCTTTTGGTAACTCCATTGGGGCCTCATTTCTTCATGGGCACTCCTCATGACATGTAGTTTCCAAATATATATGTATATGTCTTCTTTTCTAGTGATCCTACATACATTTAGTCCAAAAAGATATATTTGCAAAATATGGTAATTAATTAATTAATTATTAGTAGTAGAAATCAGAATTAATCTAGCAAAAGACATTGAATATAGATCAAACTTAAAGAAATAGATGAGTACAAAATGAACTCATCGGCCTTGTAGATTTAAAGTAGTTTAGAGCCTCACCTTTAGTTTTCAATACATACACATAGAAAAATATAGTGGACTCATCAATCAAAGTCATGAAACATTTCTTTCCACCCTTAGTCAACATTTATCCTTAAGAGGTCAAATTTATGAGTTCTAGAGGTGCTAAGTTTCTCTCTTTAGCTTCCTTGTAGGGCTTACTGAGGTTGCTTGGATTGAACACAAATTTGACACTTAGAACTTTTGACTAGTGAAAATTTTGGGATTAAATTCATACTGAAAAGTCGAGCCGTGCAACAAAAATTAATATGACATAATCATGAGTGCCAAACATTAGCCTCACCTCCATTAGCATAAATACGGTTTACAAATTTATTACAAAAAATCAAAAAGGAAACACGAAACAAGCCTCCGTACTTATAGCTTTTACTAATAAAAAGTTCATACTTGGATATGACTAATTTGTTGGATTCAAAAACCAACTTGAACCTATCTCCATGGAGAAGGGAACCACTAACGAAAAATTTATTTATTGCAGGGCATGTTGCGCGTTCCTCAGGTGCATGATTTTTCCTGTAGTAAGCATGTGTCACATTCCCCATCAGGATGGAAGCATACTGAGTGACTTGATACGAAGAAAACAATGAAACATCAACAAACACATGAACACTAGCCCCCAGTATCAATCCACGACTTGGTAGATTGACAAACCTAAAGAGTAGTAGGTAAATTACCATACCCAGTGCTTCCTACTTCGGTATTGTCAGTAATCACGTTGACAAATTTGGAGGTCTATCCCGGCTGAACCATTCTTTCTTTGCGGTTGCCCAATAGCCAAGTTCACCACATATGAAGGAAGGTTTGTTTGTCTTGTTCATTGGATTCTTCCTCTTCTTGTAGTTGATGGTCTAATTGACCTTGTTTTTCTCTTTGAGCTTGATGCGATTGTTCTATTGGACCACGTTGGCACTAGACCATCCCTCGCCTCCTTTAGAATGAACATTCTTCGCCCAAGCTTTCTCCTCAACATCAAGAGACTCTATCAAGTTCTCAACACAGATCTCTTGTCTCTTGTGTTTTAGAGTTGTGGTGAAATTCCTCTACAAGGGAGGCAGTTTGGCAATAATTACCCTAGCCACAAATTTGTCGGATAACGTGCATTTGAAGAATTCGAGTTCCTTTACAATGAATTGTATCTCTTGAGCTTGTGCAACTACAGAACGGTTATCGATCATTTTGTATTCATGATATTGCTCCATGACGTACAATTCACTACCTGTGTTCGACACACCGAACTTAGCTTCAAGTGCGTCTCACAACTCCTTTGCATCTCTCATTTGCATGTACACATCACAAAGACAGTCAACAAGTACGCTAAGAACTCCTATAGAAAGAGTGGTGACATCCTGGAACGTCTGCTTGTGCTCAGAGGTAAGCGTGCATTCAGATTTTCTAGCCGCAACCCAATAGACGTTCATAGCGGTTGGCCACAGAGTGGCTTTGATTTTTCATCTTATAAAGTGCAACTGGCAAACTTGTTCGACCTTAGTGTATGGATGAAATCATAAAACCTGGTGCTTAAAATAAGATTTTTAGATTGTTAAAATAATGAGCGCTTTTATGTTTATTTTAATCTAGAAATAGAAGGGTTTCAGGGAATTTCAACTCCTTCCATGTAAATACTCGATATTTCCATTAAAAATAAATCTAAATACACGACATTTTATACTAAATCACGACTATCGAGAAGGCTATAGTAACAGAATTAAACAGAACAAACATGATAAAGGGCCAGTTCTTTTCGGCTGCAGCTTCTCCAGAAACAGCTTCTCCAGAGCTGCCCTGAAGAAACTGCGGTGGAAAAAGCTTTAGAGAAACCGCAGTCTAGTTCTTTTCAGCTTCTGTGCTCTTAGCTTATTTTTTGATTTCTCTGGTGAAAAGTCTGTAATGACCATGGACTGTAATTATGTGATGTTTAACTTGTACTATGTGAATTTTTGCTGGGTTGATCGTATATGTGAGCAGGAAATAATTTGGACTGCCAAGGTAATACAAGGTTTCCCCTGGACTGTGATTGTGTGATATTAGACTGTCAAGGTAATACAAGGTTTTCTTCACAACAAATGCGGTCACAATTAAATCTAATCGTCCCAAAGTGCTAAAAATCCCCGCGCACGCCGCCACCCTACCGGAGCTCCTGCAAGCCGCGCCTCCGTCGAGCTGCTTCGTCGCCTTCACCCTTGATGTGGCGCCTCCGGGGCTCCCCGCCAGCGGGAGCGGCGGCGGGGCTGGGGCCGAGGGCTGGGACGGCAGCAGTGATGGAGGCGGCTGGAAGAGCGGGGCGGTGCGGCATCGGGTGACCCGGACGGCAGGGCGGCGAGGCTGGGGGCGGGGGCGGGGACGACGGTGGGTGGAAGAGCGCCGCGGCGGCGGAGGCGTCAGGTGGAGGAGCTCTGGAGGGGGCGGCGGCGTCGGGTGGAGGAGCTCTGGAGGGGGCGGCGGAGGAGCTCGGCGGCGGCGTCGGGTGGAGGGATCTCGGCGGCTAACCTGGGTGGACGAGCTCGGCGGCGCGGCGGGCTCAACGTGGCCGGTCGACCAGAGCGGCGCGGGGTCGGGCGAGCGGGGTGGGTGGAAGAGCGGCGGCGGCAAGGAACCCTACTGCGGGGGGTCGGGCGAGCTGGTGCGCCGTGCGAGCTGTCCGGCCTGTGGAGTGGCAAAACGACCGTAATAATGGTTCGTTCCAGGGATAGAAATGGAAATTTTGATTTCACTTCAAATTAGAAGCTCGGGAAGCTGTGAGAAGCTGCTCTTCCCTAGTTTTTTTTCACTCAATAGAAGAGGGAGAAGGCTTAGAAATTAAGCTAGTATAAAATTTTGAGTTCTTTTTAGCTTAGGCTTAATTCCACCTATAAGCCATGCTATAAGCTGAAAAGAACTGGCCCAAAACGAGGTGCAAGATGCAGAAAGGCACAAGTGCCGTGGGTGCACCAGCAGGACGTGCACGCCACTCTGGTGGTACCACATGATCATGCATAGTTGCAAGAACGGAAAGGACAATTCAGCCTTCCAAACCGTAAAACAAAGACAATATGGTGAGGATTTGGTCAGAATACCGCAAAATTCTGAATCAAACTCATAGAGAGAGAACAAAGAACTGTCACTCTCACGAGGCTCACAGGTCCCCTTTTAAAACCTTGAGCCTACCCTGATCGTTCTTTACATCAACCCAGTTCGGTATCAAAAGTTCGCTGTTGTTTCCTCTGCTCCATATGAACAGGACAAAACATAGGAACTTCCTATTTTTCTTATTTTGCTGAGTGGCTCGTAGGTAACTGCATTCACTGCACTGTCCATTTCCTTTGGCGAGCTAAATCCAGTATCTTGCACATCTTCCAGACCAGCTCCTTGCATGGCCTAGCTAGGAACAACACTGTCTTCTCTAAGGACCAATCTTAGCAAGTCTCTCCTAGAAGTGACTATGGACTTATATATGTATCGCCTTCTTAGCCGCTCCGATGCCCGTAGAACTACCACTGTGAAGAACAAGTAGTGAAATACTATTCAGTTTTCGCTGCCCTCCCTCCGCAACAGTAGATTGAAAATTTGTCAGGGTAGTCAAACTACAAATTACAAGTTTAAACTGCATGGCGTGCGGCTTCGCCGGCACCGCCACCAGAGACCCAAGCCCGCCTCAAGGTTCACCTCCATGCGTGCATTTTCTTTTTCGGCAAAAGCTTTGAGCGTCAATGCAGGCATAACAATAGGAAATAAATGCAATAACTCAGTAAAACATCCACTAGCCTACTACCAGTGGCGGATCCAGGCCCCAGGCTACACGGGCTATAGCCTGGGATGTGGGAAAAAAACACACCTATTACTATGCTAAAATTTTGGTCCAGCCTGGGGTGGAAGCAGGCCGAGCGCCGCCGGCCCATTCCCCTGATCAAGACCGAGTGCCAGCCTTCGGTTTAACCCGTGGCGCGGCCGAAGCCTGGCTCCGCCACTGCCTACTACCATGAATTATTGTGATGCTCTGGAGCACTTGGAAGACCAGGTATTCATTTCAGCATTGAGCCTACCTTCATCAATCTTTACATCAACACGGTTACAGTATCAAAGGTTTGCTGCTGCCTCTGTTCCATATGGAGAAAACAAAATACAGGAAATCCTTGTTTGTCTGACGAAATAGCCAAGAACAAGATGTAGCAGAGCCTGTTAACTGATCCATAACAAGCAAGATCCTTAGAGAACATGCAACCGGATGTCTTTGCATTAAGACAGGAAAAGGCACCGACAAGTACGATGCCGAGACCGGCGCGACCTTTACACAAGAAACCAAAAGAAAGGAAAACTTACAAGAGACCTCCCATCATGATATAGCTTCACATCAACGCCGTTAACAACCAACTAATATTTGTTTTATACTGCACAACATAAACAGGCTAATAGATACACTGCACCTAGTACATATGAACAGGATAAAATACAGGAAATCCTCTTCTTTTTTTTCTGATGAAACAGCCAAACATGGATTGCTAACTTGGGAGTTTTGAGTGGCTCACTGATAACTGCGTTCACTGCGCTGGCCATTTCATTTGGTGAGCTAAATCCATCTGTCCGAGAGTAGTACACGTGGCAAATCTTGCACATCTTCGAGAACAGCTCCTTGCATGGCCTAGGAACAACACTATCTTCCCTAAGAAGCAATCTTAGCAAGTCTCTCCTAGAAGTTACTACGAACTCTAGTGTCGCCTTTTTAGCCGCTTCTATGGACATAGAACCGCCACTGTGGAGAACAAGTAATGAAACACTATTCAGTTTTTCCTCGATGCCGACATCCCTCTGCAGCCGTAGATCAGATATTTGTGAGAATCAACCTATTACAACTTGCAAGTTTAAACTGCACAATAATGATAAGTAATTACTGTTTCTGTATCAAATACTTACAACTCAATATGAAAGAATAGCTCAATGTCCGCACAGTTTATGTGACTCGATATCGAACAGATATTTAAACAGAAAATTTTCTTTTGCCACACGTTCGCACCGTTATTGCTGTCAAATTTTTTTTCTCTCTTTTCCATAGATATTCAGAAAAAAAGTAAAATACTAGTAAAATAGGGGGATATCATGGATCACTTTTGAACAAAATTTAAAATATATCTTATACTAGGAACTTTCCGAATATGTTCCTTGAAAGCTTTAGCATATTGAAATGTTTTTCGTGATGTAATTTTTGTAACATTTTCTCCTAGTTTAAGTTCTAAAAACTTCTCCATAGATACAACTGAATATTTATGTATTTTCTCTGAATATTACGGAATTTATGATATTGTTCTTCATATTGATCTACATTTGTCTATGAATTGATAAGTCATCAATGAAATAAAAAAAATCAGAAACACAACAAATTAAAAAAGGTATAGAAACACGAGAAAACTAAAAAAAATTCAAGGATCATTTTCTAACAAAAGTTTTAAGTCTTTCCGAAAATCGGCACTAGGAATTATTTAAAAATATTACACTAGGGAAAGCGTTTCAATATTCCTCAAAATAATCTGGGTACAAAAAGTTGCAAAAATTTAAAACTTTGGTTCAAAACATATCCATGATTTTTGTTTTACTAGATTTCCTCCCAATTTCTAGTATTTTTATTCATTTTTCTAATCCATTATGATTTTTCTTGGCATTAACGGTGAATAGGGGTGAAACTGAGCTGATACGGGCAGATATTGCATATCCCGTATCCTAATCCAAGGTTTTAAAGGCGGTATTAGGCGGTCGCCTAGGCACGCCTAGGCGCTGGGCAGAGGATTGTTGCCTCGCTTTGGCCCTAGGTGGTGGTCTAGGCGGTCGACGAGGTCCTACGGTGGATTTGAGGTAAGTAGCCGGTGAGGAATCGATGTCCTCCGCTACTGATCTAAGCCTGCAAGGTCGTCGATTGGAGCCGAGAAGCCATGATAGGTGGTTGAAGGTCAGGGGCTGGAGCTTAGGGACGAGAATAAGATGTGGGCATTGTGTGCTGGCAGCCTAGACCCATACATAAGCAGATGACAGTTTGTGCTGGTAGAAGATAGATGGTCAAGATATGCTGATGGAAACTAGGGTTACCACATGGGCTTTGATGGGCTGGGTGTCTATTCTTCCGTAGCCGTCACGCTTTGTCTTCCCCATCAACCATCTCAAGCCTTGTTTGGTAGCCCATAATCCCCTTGGGATCCGAGCCTTTTTCCAGTGCCTGACATCCATGCGGGCCGTTAACCCGGGGCAGCCCGCAATCCCGTCTGGACGCCCATGACCGGGGAGTAACCCGGCCCTACCCGTAGCGATTCCCTGGGAGGGAGATCCTGGCCTCGGGACACAGGGGAGGCAACCCTCGGCTCGTGCCTCCTCCGCCCGCGACCTCCCCTACACCACCTCCGCCGTGTGACCTCCTCTGCCACGACCTCCCCTGCGCCGCCTCCGCCGTGCGACCTCCTCCGCCCACGACCTCCCTTGCGCCACCTCCGCTGTGCAACCTCCTCCGCCCCGCGACCTTCTCCATCCCGCGGCCGATCTGTGCCGCTTCCGCCCCGCAACTGCCTCCACCTCCCTCCGACGACCGCGACCTCCTTCGCTTCCGACGACCACGACCTCCGGTGCCTCATGACCTCCTCTGCCTCCCTCCGACGACGGCGATGACCAACGGAGCCCTTCAGTTTGTCCTCGTCCTCCTCCTCCCGTCTTAGTTTGATGCTTGATGCTTGGTTAATCTTGATGCTTGAAAGGAATTATCATCTTAGACTGTAGCTTGCTTCTCAATCCGGATTCCTTTGTTTCTAAAGTAGCATTTTTGGATAGCACAAATTATAGATTTCTAGCTCACCGGTAGTGAGGCAAATCTTGTGAGAAAATCATTAATAACCAAACACAGATATTGTGCATTTCAATATATAAGCGATACAAAAAAATTCCTCATTCTAAACAGCCAATATCCTGTACTCTTTATTACACTGGAAATGATGTCAATGACAGTTACTAAATCATAATTTCCAACATTCATCCGACATGTTCCAAATTAAACCTTTGAAGTAATTACTAATTAGGATGCAGGTGGGCGCTGGGTCAGGCGGACCAACAAACCTATCCTAGTTCTTTTTCCTGCTCACTAAATCAAGAATCATGTGTATAAAGTGAACCACCAAGTAAGTGAGAAGTGAACCACCAATTAAGTGGGATGGGTCGTTGGTAGCACAAATGCATCCCTACAGGCAATACATGCATGTAGTAGTGTAGAAATAACATGGCCAACTAAACGTTTCCCCAAGGCCAGAAACCAATGAAGTGTATATGGCACAAGCTCAAGAGTTTCATAATCCATTTTGGACAGGCTGGGTTGTTAAGACACAAGGAACCTGATGAGGCCCCTGTACTAGTAAAGGGCTTCTTCTGTTTGCTTTCAAACTTGCAACCAAGTCAAAACGTTGCATATATTAATAATATTGTAAATTTCTCGTTGTAGATTTCTCTTAGAAGATTTTATATTAATAATTCTACATTTCGGCTGTATTTAATCATGTTTTTTACTATTTTACATTAATTATTTTTTGTTGCATATATAATTAGATGGGTTCTAGGAGGGAAATACTTAGGAAGTTTATACTGGAAGAAGGAGATGATGATGACGAAATCTTTTTCATGTTAGTTCCCGCTTTGTACTCATGTCTTTATGAAAAAAAATAACCAGTCCACACCTCATCTCTTCCTAGTGCTAAAAAGGTCAAGAAGATCTTAGAAGGACATGAGAGTTGGTCTAAGATTGAATTTCGAATGGAGCCGGAGATATTTAGGGCTATCTCAGGTTTTCTTAGAAGAGAGGGTCTATTAAAGAGCACATCAACTATTGTATTGAGGAGTAGTTAGGGATGTTTATGTACATGATCTCTCACAATGCTAGCAATCAAGTGCTACAAAAACAATTTCAACTTAGCGACGAAACGATTCATAGGAAGATAAAAGAGATATTCATGATAATTCCGACTCTAGTCTAGAGATTTGTGAAGGCTCCAAGTTCAATCCAAACCCACTCAGAAATTGTGTCGAACCCTCGCTATTGACTTTATTTTCAGGTGAATATATCCGTGCCACTGAACTTTCCCCAGACTTCTCCTTATAGATTTGTAAAGCATCCAAGTTTGTTTCTTTTGTGTGCGCAGAAGTGCATTGGTGCTATTGATGGAACCCATATCCCCATTACTATTGCTGAAGAGAAAGCCCCACCATTTAGAAAGGAAAGGAACTCTGTCTCATGTGATGGTGGCTTGTGATTTTGATCTGAATTTCACATTCATTTCATGTGGCTAGGAAGGGTCTGCATCAAATATGGGAGGCCTTCGGTCTGCTATTAGCACAGGATTTTATGTGCCAGAAGGGAAATTCTATCTTGTGGACGGTGGATATGCAAATACACCATCTTTTTTTGCTCCATACAGAGGAGTTCGATACCATCTCAGTGAATTCAGGATGTGGTGGTCATCTCGTAGTGGCTATGCTAACCACAAGGAGTTATTCAACCATCACCATGTAATCCTTCATAACCATATTGAAAGGGCGAGTGGTGTTCTAAAGAAGCGATTCCCGATTCTAAAAGTGGGCACCCACCATCCTATAAAATATCAAATTAAAATTCCGACCGCATGTGTTACACTCCATAACGTCATTAGAGGTCTAAATGGTGATGAGGGGTGGTTGGTGATCCAACCACCTTATATCCTACCATCTGACTACGTTGATGTCCCGGATGGTGATGACAGTAACCAACATGTTGTGGAGTCGCTATGCAAATGTGGGCTGATTATAATGTTTAATTGGACATGAATTTTTATATATTTGGATGTTTCTGTAATATCATTCATTTGAGACTTGTTGCCACATATTTATGTATTTGGATTGCCACATATTTGGATTATGTTGTGCTATTTTTCATTTCCATTTCTTGTGGTTAATGTAGCTGTGGCGAAAGAAGTATCAAGAGCATCTTGGAATTTCACATATGAGAAAGGGTTAGTGGACACCTTGCATGACCATAATAACCCTAAGTTTAGAGGTCAAAATGGATGGGTGACTGAAGGATGGAGAAGTATCGTCCAAAAATTCAACCAAAAGTTTCTAGTTGCTCATTTTACAAAGCAGCAAATTCAAGAGAAAGAAAAGAAGCTCAGAGGGAATTACAAGTCAATAAGAGATGCTAGAAAACAAAGTGGTAATGGCTGGGATGATTCTTTGGTATGATAATCACTGAACTAGAAATTTGGGATAAAATTGTTATTATATGACCCTTTACCCTCTTTACAAATAGAATTCTTTGTGTTGCCATGTTAGTACTTACCATATATCTTTATTGCATTGAATATGATTACCTGAAGGTTAAAAAGTTTCGTTCAAAGCTATTCCCTCGCTTTAACACCTTGGCCTTGTTGTACAAAGATGAAGTCCTCTCAAACCCAAGATAGCTTTTCTCGAGAATTCATATTTCCACAAGTGGAGAACACGACCAATCAGGTTTCCCCCACTGAGAGCGAGGCTCCTGATGTTGGCTTAAATCCTTTTTCCTCTACTACTCTAGATGGAAAAGGGGCAACAAGTACTAGGAGCTGAAGATTTTGAACCTACAACATCTACATGTTCAGAACATAAAGGAGAGGATACTGCATGGAAAAAAGCACAAGTCAAGTCAGATTGCTAGGGCACTTGAGAACTATCTGGAATTCAAGAAGAAACAAACACAAAAACTCGTGGAAGAAATGAAGGAAACATCAGAACTGGAGAATAAATTCTCAATTGAAAAGTGTGTGGCTACGTTGGAAGCAATCGAAGAGCTCATTGATGTGGAGAAGGCAAAGGCATTAAAACTATTCAAGGGCAGCCTGAACCGAGAACTCTTCATGAATACTAAGAGTGGAAGTGTCCGACTGCTATGGTTGAAAGATAAAATTTATTCTTAGATATGCTACATAATTTCTTCTATTAATTATCCACATTCTTATGATTCATCCAATTACTTACATCATGGCTTCTCTTTCATTAACTTGCATCTTGGACAGCTTGTTGGACATCTTGGACGTCATGTCAATGTTTGTGTGATGATTGATGACTGCCCCATGTGTAACAATGAGGAGAATTAGTTCCAACTTCCTTGACTTGCATGTACACTCTCAATTTTTAACACCACAATGGTTCTCTTGTGAAACAGTTGCTTCTCTCTGCGACTCTGCCTCCCTACTTTTCTTTCCCCCTTCTGCTGGCTGCAGATTGTTCATTGGAGGTAAGTTTTCTTTCCCCCTTCTGCTGGCTGCAAATTGTTCATTGGAGGTAAGCGCCAGAACCATCGCCTTAATCAAGATTCTCCATTAATTCTTCTTGCCTTATAGTACCCTTGGTCTTTGGCTAGGTTAGTCTTGGTACGATACACTGTTACATGTTGTATTCTATGTTCGGTGGGGATTTTTTTCCTCCTTTCTGCTCTCCATAAGGCAGAGACAGAGAGCTCCCAGGCCGTTGTTCTTTCTACGTGTCCATCTTTGCTTCTCCCATTTGGATTCTAGTGATCATGAACGAGAGATGTGTGTGCTTACTTGGTGCTATATTTATTTTCTTAGTGCATGTAGGATATTGAATTTTGAATAGACACCAATTAATTACCCTTCAGATTCGCACCGTCCGACCACTTGATTTGCTTTATTCTTCTTGTGTGAATGCATGAGTATATATCAAGCTGTTGTACATATTCATATATCATAATCCTATTTTTGATGGTTGATAAATTGTGCATTTCTTGGCAGTTGAAGGTATAGATGGAGATGCTGCTTGTGTCACCTTCTTTCCTTTAGAAGTTTACTTCATTTTGCATTGTGTGAAGTTCTAGGCATATGCAGATTGTAGTTGAAGAAGAATCAAGAATCCAAGATGATCTTGCATGAGGAATTTGTATGTTTATTATATATGTTGCAATCGAATTTTTGTAGTGCCTATTTTTATTTTTATGCTATATATTCTCAGCTCTGGATTTTGATATATTGGTTGTCACGAACGTGTATATTAATCATCCATTCCTTTTTAAATTCTGGTCAACATGCATGCTAGTGACTGGGATTTCCTCCCCCTCTCTTTGCTGCCAAATGGTCACATGGATCATTTCCCGGATGGAGAGATCCTCCCCACGGGAGGAGGGGGATTTCATGTGCTAGATTTTGTGTCCTAGGGTTCTCTCTCCTAGTAACCAAACAAGGCCTCATTGTGCTCTTCCGCCCTGCCATGGCCGTGCTCTTCTGCCTCCGTCGAAGCCACACTCCTCCATCAAAGCCCTCACCGAGCTTGTCCGCCCCCACGCCCTTGCTTTCAACCTCCTCTAGTGCCGCGACCTCACCCTCAACCTGCCATCCTCCTTTGTTTAGGCTCAAGCTGCCCTGGCCGTACCGAACACCTAGGTGCCGCCTAGGCGCCCTAGGCGCTAGCAAAACGCCCGCTAAGTGTCTAGCACCTTTATAACCTTGTCTTGATCCATATTTTTTCTCAAATCTAGAGTCGAACATAGTCAGGTTCGATACATGCGAATTCAGAATATTTGAGATACAGATATGGGATGGATACCGACTGAGTTTGGGTCGGAAATGAATAAATATGTGTGGATAGTCACATCAAAACATAAATCTTAAATAACACATGTATAACACAGACCAACCAAATACATGTCCAAAATGTATCAATATTCTAGCAACTTAACAAGCAAATGTAAATGGTAGTCACAATAGCACAACGTGCGATA
Source organism: Stipa capillata (assembly GCA_019208055.1). Classification (NCBI taxonomy): domain Eukaryota; kingdom Viridiplantae; phylum Streptophyta; class Magnoliopsida; order Poales; family Poaceae; genus Stipa; species Stipa capillata. Next base: position 141,643 of record JAGXJF010002068.1, on the reverse strand, counting down.
GCGAGTAAATGACACAACTTCAATATAAGTGATATTTCTATGTGAATGCAATTTTTTTGCACCCGAGTTTCCTTGGTCATGTTGTTTCTTTAAATAAAAAGGCAACTTCCATATACTTTTTTTGAAAAAATCACACATGTACATACGGTGATACTATGTGACTGCAAACTTGTGTGAAAAAATATGCTAATTTGCGATATGCACATCAAAGACAAGGATGAGGGGTTTGATGGCGTTATGCCTGATATCCAGATTTCAAATCCGGGAAATATCCATATCTGGCAGATACGAGCTGCTCCAAATCCGGCTCTGAATCCGGATTTAACTATTGGATCTGACCCTTGATCCGATCGGATAGTGAACTTGCTTCCCGAATTCGGCTCTGCTAGGATTCTACACCGGATTGGGCAGGAAATATCTGCCCGGATTTCACCCCTAACAGTGAAACGGCTTTGACCATACGACAATGGCAAAAGAGAAATGCCACTTAACATAGTAGTGGCGAAAAAGAGAGGGTATTATTTTTCAATGGCATAAAGGATATCATTATACTAAGAAGTGGCGAAATAAAAATAACACGTTTAGATAGACCAAGAGATCAATGTTCAAAACCCTTACATTTGAATTATTGCTTTCTTAACGAGCCAAACTTATAATTCTCATAAGGTCCTTCTGGAATTATCTCTACAACATGTGTTGAATAATTGTAATGGATTCCACTCATTACTCTGGTTTTTATACAACTCTTAAGTTCGTTTTTCTTATACAACTGTAATTCTGTATCACAAAAGCTGATCAATCTGCATAACAAATCTAGACCCACCAAAATAATCAGTGCAAATTCCCCTTTTAAAATTCTTCGATTAGTGTAAAAATTTCTAGCCTCTCGGATCGGAAGTGAAAGCTTCCTTTAACATCATTTAATAACATAATACTCCTTCCGTTACAAAATAGATGATATTTTTAAATTACACAGTTTTCAATATGCAACTTTCGCCATTACTTTTCATTTGAATGTGTAAGTAAAAGGTTACAAAAAATACATCTTGTGAAACTATTTTTCATGACAAATCTAGTGATACATTTTGCACGTAGCCATCCATAAATAGTTTTTTATTAATTAGTTGTCAAAAATAGCGAAGCTTGACTACACTCTTTCTAAGGCACCATCTATTTTGGAATAAAGGTAGAAGATAACTACAATTCTTAATTTTTGTGAGAATTTATAATCCTATAGAAGTAATATGGTGCCTCTCATATCACCAACTATTTGTATATGTTAAGATAGACAAATTTAAATGTAATGACATGTGAAATCATATAACATAATTTTCTTTAAAAAATCAGTATTTCTACACATATATTAAATATTGAGGACGTGGGGGGATTGGATCTGCAAAAACAAAAAAAAATTGTCATAGAGGGACCCAAATACCTCAAAGCCTTGGCTGTCATTCAGGAGACGGCCACAAGTACTCATTAGCCTAAATAACTCATTGTACTCTTGATCTTTGACAACATGCTCGGGTAGATTGTGTTCGACAAAATACAATGCTGGGAGCACAATGGGGCCACATGCGAATGAGACAAATGCATTTGTCATGTATTCTTCCAATGTTGGCACATATTGGTTCCTCTTCCATTCTGCCTCGGTCATCTCAGACCTAATTAGATGTAGCCACTGCAGATGAATTTCAACAAATCAATATTGAACACAATGCAATTCAGCATAAGGATTCAGGGGATCACATGAAACTCACTATTTCTATCAGGTGTTTTGTAACATCACGGTTCTGTACTGCAGAATTCATTGCTCCAAGCTGGTTCACTGTAGTATAAAGAGCAGAAAATACTATTTCTACTTGTTCAGAAAAGAACTCGCACTTGTGGTGTTCATCCCACCTAAGACAGCCATTGGCAGACCAGGGAATATGACTTGTTAGAAATGTATAAGAAACCAGCACTGTATAAGAAAGAGCAGACAGACAAGTTAAAAGGATTGTACTTCTCAACTAATGCTATGAGGTTTTCTAGTTCTTCTTTTGATCCTCCAACATCGAACAAGTCATCAACAACAGCTGTGAGCATAGCACTTTTGGACCATGAAATGCGAGCATCAGACAATTCAGGAGAGAATATTGTAGCAGCAGCAGAGATAGCAATACGAGATCCTCTGCCGTGCAAATTGTAGCTGGTTTAGCCTGTTCTCTTTCAGCCAACTGATGCAAGGAAAATTTTCCAATCAGTCAAAGCAAGGTAGTTAACAAGGCAAAAGAGCATGCAAGTTAGATTACCTATCAAGGTGCTGGAGTTCATCTTGGTACATAGATTGAGAAAAAATGAAATCTTCAACAGCCAAAGCTAGAATATCTTGATTGACATGACATGTCCTGATTCAGCAAAATGTTTGAAATTGGTGTCTGACATCTACATTAAATACGATTAAGGGACCAATAGTTTTGAGAAAATGGTAATCTTACAAGTATTCTGTCATTAGCATCTGAGAACCCCTATCATCAAAATGTTCGATGTTCCTCCTGTGGTTTAGACGTTCTAGTGTGGCATAAAAAGGAAATCTAAGAGCATACTCCACCTAAAAATTACAAAAGCATAGAATAAAACGTAAATTGAACCACCAATGAGAAATAGGATCAATTCATTTTCATAACTTTAGATTTATTGCAAGTACCTCTCCAAAGATTGGAGTTCCTTGCACCCCATCATAGCACAATTTTTCGTTCAATAAGCTGCCGGACCAGCAGCCTATGTTATATAGGATCAATTCATTTTCTGATACACTGACTTTTGAGGCCTTGTATAATTCCAATATAGAATTTGTATCACTTAAATATCCTTGAAGTGAATTATGGAAGGAGGATGCTTCAGCAACATGAGATAGGTCATCTGCACCAGATTAAAATTGGTGAGAATAATCAATACTAAAGAGAAAATAAATAAGACAGGGAATAGCAGCCGAAGGAAGTACTCGAGGAAACATCATATCCATTCATCCGTAGAAGGCGAAACGCCATTGCACATGTTGTTACATCCAGCATTATTTCCTCATCTCTCTGTAACCAGAAACTGCAAACTGGATACAGTCAAGTTTCTTTTTTTTTCCTTCTTTCAGAATCTGGATACAGGCAAGTTGACAAGCCACTAAGGATATATATATGTATATCAAATCTTTACTCATGGTGATTACCTGTATGTCATGTCCAGGATGCTCTTTACCTCACTAGAAAAATGCTGAGATATTCCGATCTTTTCAAGAGAATCCACCATTGAAATCTGACAATATATATTTAGTGGGTCCACTGTTGGTACTGCAAAAATATAATGGCAATTGGTATTTAGCAATAGTTTACACCCTTACATATTCTTGACAACAGAAGGTGCACAACCCACCTGCACTACCAAATTTACTGACAAGCAAATTTAGGTAATTGAGGGCTTTGTCATCATAGTTGTGGATTAATGCAGCAGCAGTTGTGGAAGGAGAGTTGAAAAACGATCCATTATTCCTCTGGAACTTCATAACTTCATTCCAGTCCAGCAGGTTTCCTAACCCTTCAGCAACATAAGCCATATATGCTTCTCTGCCATAAGATTTCTCCCCAGCCTCTCTAAATTATATCAAGCATAAGGATTTTCAATATGTTACTTAAAGGTAATACTATCTCATTGGTAAGCGGAAGATAATATGAATGACATTGTGACCCATTTTTTCCTACAAATGAAAATTCTTACAAACACGATTTCTCTTTTTCAAAAAGAAGGCAAAGAAACGAAGCGGATAGTAATTTTTCATTCGCATAACTAGTCCATGCATACGAACTTTACAAACCAGCTGTCCCTGAAGTACAAACAGGTAGAACATACAAACCAGTCCATGCCAGAATTGTCATTGACAAACCTTTTCAATTCCATCTCCTGGAGCTGAAGAATTCCATCAACATCAGTCTGCCTGACAGGAAATTCCAAACCCATCCCAGTGGCAAGCCTAAGCATACCAGGAAAAGTGACATTGAAGCCTATAGGAGCAGCAATCTTCTCATCCATAACAATGGAGAAATTTCTTCCGATAAAATGTAGTCCTGCCAGTATTATTTTCATCGCATTAAGAACTTTTAAATCTTGAAAATAGAAGACATTAAAACAACATTAACAAGTGCATCTTTGTCTATACCTCTCCTTATGTGCGCCGGGCCAACATCCCATTTCTTAAGTGCAAGAACACATGCCAATGTGGACAGAAGAATATCCTTTTTGACTGATGTGTCAAACTGGTTGATACCCCACGATCCATTGCTTTGCTGGTTTGTAGTATCCATTCAACACATTGTGGGAAGCATGGAACCTGAGGGGAGCCCGGCAACGGCACCATAGCCACCCATGCCGTGTCGTACGAAGATGGCGACAATTCGGGTTTCTGGAGCTGCTTCTTTAAATCACATGACAGGAGCTTCGAACATTTACTGAAACAAGGATCATCAGTGATGTTCATACCTTGTTTCGCAGGCTTGCATTTTCTCCTACCAAACTCCTCTCAGCATATGCTGTTTGAAGGAAGGAGATGTATGTCAGCTCAGGCATAAAAACCGTAAAACCAAAACTGAAACCGAAAAAACAGAATATAGGCTACCGAAATTAGTTCGGCTAGCAGTTTTAGAAAACCAAAATAATTTCGGTTTAATCGGTTTTACAGCACGGTTAACCGATTAAACTGATAGAAACCGAAATCTCCTCAGCCCATTAGCCCATTACGATTCAGCAGTCCATTAGCCCAATTGGAAAATCCAACCACCCGCCCGCAGCCCCGCACCCAGCCATCTGCCCACCTGCACACCTCAATCCAACCACCCGCCTGCACCCAGCCATCTGCCGAGGAAATGCAAACATTTGGCTATGTGACCAGAGTCAATGCTAACCGCGACGCACGAGACTTTGACGCGTGTGCGGCGTCACGTTGGACTAGCGCGACGGTCGAGCGTCGCTCGGACCGAATGCGACGCTCCGACCACAACGAAAATTAAAAAAAATGGACCGTCGCTTCTGCTGGCCGCGAAGCTGAAATTAATTTTTTTTAAAAAAGACCGTCGCTTCTGCCGGCCGCGAAGCCGAAATTAAAAAAAAATCTGAGAGCTATACGTGACATTCCTGATTTTTAAAAATGACGTATAAGTTCCAAAAAAATCTGAAAAATTCATACCGGTTTATAATGGAATAAAGTATACACACGTAAATTTTCGTAAAATAATATGACTATTTGTGATCTGTGTAAAAAAATCAAATCAAATAAAACAAAAAACTACAGTAGAGCAGTGTCGCTTAGCTACAGTGCGACGGTTGCAATGGGCAAACCGGACGGCAGATGTGCTAGCACTACTACTACTACTCTACGCACACTACACGGCATGTGGCCACACAATAACAGAGCTCGATCGAACTGTTGATTATTATTAACTGATGACGGAACAGGCAGCGCTGCGCGATACTCCATACAAGGATATGCATCCTTACAGAGGAGCTAGCTAGTGCACCACCTAATGACATAAACATGACGATAATATACACATGAGATGAAATACTCGTTCTTCTCTCTCTTACAAACTAAGGAGACAGATCATAGAGTAGATTGCTCGTGACTTCAAGCGGCTCATGGATCACCGCGTTCACAGCGCCGGCTTTCTCCTCCAGCGAGCTGAACGCATCACCACGAGAGTAGAAAAGTAGCACGTCTTGCACATCTTCCAGAACAGCTCCTTGCAAGGCCTAGGCAGTACACCGTCCTCCCTGAGGACCAGCCTCAGCATGTCCCTCCTGCAGGTGTCTATGGGCGTCCGCAACTCCCTCCTAGCCTCTTCTATGGACATAGAGCCGCCACTGTGAAGAACGAGCAGAGAGACGCTGTTCAGTTTGCCTTCGTTGTCCTCCCTCTGCAGCAATGTAGATCAGCAAAAGTCATATTTTGAGCTTTACACGCTGCATTTTTCATTAGCTTAACAAGTTTATCATGAAAATTCAAGAGATTGATGCATATCGTTGAAGAAGAAAAATCAGTACCAACTATATACATATTTGGCAATATACCTCGTAAGTCTGGACATCGTTCAGGAGACGGCCACAAGTGCTCATCAGCCTAAATAGTTCGGTGTACTCTGGATCTCTGACGGCAGACTCCGTGAGCTTTGGTCCAACGAAGTACAACGCTGGGAGCACGATAGGGCCCAACGCAAATGTCACAACCGCATTTTCGATGTACTCCTCTGGTGTTGGCACGTATCCGGTCTTCCTCCATTCCACCTCGGTCATCATAGACCTCAGCAAATCTTGCCACTGTATAAGCCATTCTGAAATTGTCAGTATTCAGTAGTACATCATGCAAATTCTCCATATATAAGAGATTGCGTATAGATGAGACTTACGATTTCTACTAGGTGTCCGGTAACGTCGCGGCCCTGCACTGCAGAAGCCTTTGCTCCGAGCTGGTTCACTGAGGTGTAAATTGCAGAGAATACAATCTCCACTTGCTCAGAGTAGTACTCGGTTTGCTGGTGCTTATTATCCCACCTGCGACAACCGTTGGAGAAAACGTGGAGATGTTGGATTAGTCTAAGAAACCCAGCATTGATGAAGAAAGAGAAGGGAGAAGACATGGGTGTAAAAGCATTGTTACACACATCTCGACTAATGCGGTGAGGTTTTCCAGCTCCTCTTGTGATCCTCCGACATCGAAGAAGTCGTCGACGACCGTCGTGAGCACGCCGTTCATGGCCCATAGAATGCGAGCATCGGACAGTTCTGGAGGGAAGATGGTGCCAGCAGCAGAGAGGTAGAAATATGCCAACTTCTGCCGCGCGAACTGTAGCTGGTCCAGTCTGCTCTCTTTCACCCAACTGCCCCAAAAAAAGTTGCACTCTATGAAAAAATTAAGCAGGAGGTTGTTGGTTTGCATAAGGAAAAAGAGTGCATAACTGTCAGTGTACCTATCGAGATGCTGAGTTCTTCCTGGTAAATAGATTGGCTTGTACTGAAATCCATGACACCCAAAGCTAGAAGATCTCGAATTGTTTGACGAGGCCTGTTTCAGAAGAAAAAATAATGCATTTAACATTGGTGTCTAGTCTCTACATCTCGTAGATCTGATGTGAACTTATTTTGCGAATAGAAAAATTGAACTTACAAGTATGCTGTTTTTAGCATCTGATGCTCCATAATATCAAATTGTTCGATGTTCCTCTTATGTTCAAGGCGATCCAATGTGGCGTAGAAGGGAGAATTAAGAGCATGCTCGACCTAAAAACACAAAAGCATAGCATTAGGCAGAACCTCTAACTGAGGCAGGGATATTGCACTCTGAAAATTACCTCTCTGAAGAGTGGACTTCTTTGCAGCGCACTAGAGCTCAGCTGTTCCTTCAGTAGGCGGCGAGACCATGATCCTATGCTATCTAGAATCAACTCATCTTCCAATATAACCACTTGTGAAGCCTTGTATAATTCCAGTAAAGATTTTGTGTCATTCAAATAACTGGAGGCTTCAGCAACATGAGACAGATCATCTGCACACGTTTTCAGGTGGATCAGTGTTGGTGTGTCGAAATAGAGCCGTAGGAAACCAAGATTATAAGAAGTTTTTTTTTAAGGGAAGGACACGAAGTTTAGTTTTTTAGGCCTCTGAGGTTATAAGAAGTTAACAAGCAAAAAAGTTCCAGCGCTAGAAAATACCAGAAGAGACGTCATATCCGTTCATCCGTAGAACGCGAAATGCCATGGCGCATGTCGCAACGTCCAGCATGATTTCCTCATCTCTCCGTAACCAACAACTGTAAACTGGCTCTAGTCAAATACATGTGCTGCTAAATAAGATCAGTAAAAAAGATGGCTAACATTTTCTGAAGGTAGTTCAGCACCTGTATGTTATGTCCATGGTACTCTTGATCTCACCAACAAAATGCCGAGATATTCCAATCTCTCCAAGCACATCCACCATGGAAAGCTGGAAAGGTATATTTTTGGGATACGTTGCCGGTACTACTGGGAAGCATGGGAATACCTGAGGGAAGCTCGGTAAGGGCACCGTAGCCACCCATGCCGTGTGGTAGGAAGATGCCGGCGACGGTTCGGGTTTCTGGAGCTGCTGCTTCGTTCTAGTCTCTCTTGCCTTCCTCTGACCCGTGCCATTTACTAATCCTGACTGGAAGAAACAAGCACAAGAGTGTCACCGCGTGAACTTCAAAAATGACCGTGAAAAATTAAGACCCGTAATCACCAAAAGTTCCACATATATACATATACATACGTACATATATATGCGCGTGTATATATATACCAGGTTTTGCAGGCTCGCAGCATCTGCAACTTGCGACCTGTTCTTAGAGACTGCTGTTTGGAGGACAAAATTAAAGAGATGAGTGTCACCAAATGAACTGGGATAGTACACTAGCCCTGCAGTCTGCAGTAGAAGATGCATGCATATGCATGCGAATATATATACCTGTAGCGACGGCAGGCCGGGGAGCTCTACCCGGTAGCATCGGCATCATCGCGCATGGTAGACTGGAATATTGGCCGCCGGAGGAGAAGCCAGCATTCGGCGTGAGAGAAGAAGTGGGCAGCTTCACGACCCTGGCCATCACACGATCGAACGATCGATGCGGAGAATGAGAGGAGTGAAGCGGGTAAGGCAGAGCGCGCGAGGAAGAGCCGACGGATCACGGTGAAATGGAGTGTGATGGACCGCGGCTTTCACGTGTGTGCATGGACCACCATATACATGTGTTTATATTGTACGGCCCAGCCATAGGATACGACGAGGACGCTCCTCAGTCCTTGTCCGTGAGAGCAGCTGTTGCATCGGTACCGCACATTTTACATGACGCCGGGCGGTCGGAGATGCTGCGAAAAATTCAGACCCGTAATCACAAAAAGTTCCACACACATATTTATTATCTACTATATAATTCACCTCAGTGCTCCTCAGTGCAGATCTAGATCCATATTTTTTTTTCTCCCTTTCACCCTCCTCTCCTTCCTTCCACCCTTCTCCTCCTCTCCTCCTCTCCTCTCATCCTTCCTGTCCAAATCGGTTACAAGGGAGCATATCCTCTTTACGTCATCGTCCCCGTAGGAACATGGTGGAGCTTACACAGGAGTTTCAGTTGGATTCGAGGTAAGAAAGATCCTCCCGAATCTTAATTTCTACTAGTGCCTTAATTTTTTATTTTAAAATTTTTTCTCGTATTTTTTGTAGCAGCTCTACTCCCTCATGGTTCGGAATCCACAAAAATTACTGCACTTGAAGCACGAGAAGAAGTTCAACGGAGGGTTCGGTAGCGGCGATTATTCATTCGGGGCAAAAGTCAGTCTTAGAGGCCGAATTTGGAGTGAAATTTTTTTATTTTTAAAATTTTTTCTTGTATTTTTTTTAGTAGCTCTACTCCCTCACGGTTTAGAATCCGCAAAGATTACTGCATTTGGAGCTCGGGAAGAAGTTCAACGGAGAGTCGGAAGAGGTGATGTTTTGTTTGGAGGGGAAAAATTTAGTCTTAGAGGCCGAATTTGGAGGTGAAAAATTGTACAGATCTAAAGACAAGTAGATTTTTTAGATGCGCCTCATCGATACGGTTATTTTGAGTGGTCATGAACCCAAAACGGACACCGTATGCTAAAGTTAAAGCTGTTTTAGTGAAACCCTACCCGGTAGTGCCCGGGTAGGGCTTTTTTTTGCGTCTCTGAAAACGTCATCACTGACGGGTTAAATATTTACCCGTCCGTGATGGTAGAGTCATCAATGATGGGTACTTTTTCTACCCGTCCGTGATGACTTTTCGTCACCTGTGAAAACGTCATTAAATATTTAACCCGTCAGTGATGACCTTTATCAGTGACGAGTCATTACTGACCTTCAGTTGCTGACGGGCCAAAAACCCGTCATTGATGTGGGTTTTTGGCCTGTCAGTATTGACATGTTCTATAATAGTGGTGGCATCCTAAAAATCTAGCGCAAAAATTTATATCTCCCACTTTTCCCAAATTCAAAAACCTAGCTTCTCCGAGCGTCCCCATTGCCGCGGCGTCCCCATCAGCACCTCCTTGCCACGCCGTTCCTGTCGCAACCTTCTCCCCCACACCATCTAGCCACCAACTCCTCCATACCACTACTGCAAAAAAGGCGATCACTGACGGGCGGAGGGCCCGTTAGAAATATATTGTCAGTGGTGAGTACAGTAACACTAACGGGCGACAGGTCCGTCAGTTGTGACGAATTACCACTGATAGGCAGGTGATAGCCGTCAGTGGTGGTTCGTCAGTGGTGACCTACTAATCCACCAGGAAAGATTGACCAAATGACAATGACCTATTCCGCGCCCGTCAGTGGTGTATTATTAGTGGTGACGACAACATGTATTATTAGTGGTGACGACAACAAGTCACTATTGTTAGTAGCGGTTAGGTGCCTGTCAGTGGTGACTTATTGGCACCCTGGTGAGAGCTTCTTTGCTGGCTAGCCTTAGGAATTGCTAGCCATGCCCTCTGAAAAACCCAGATGTATAGCCCCAGGTGCACAGCCTCTCGGCAGCCCCAGCTACGAGGCATAAGCACAATATATCACCCACACATATAAGCACACATATATCATTTCACACACGTCATTGGAATCAATAATATCTAACAAGTATGGAATCCAAAATCAGTATAAACAAAACTATGGCTGGGGTTGAGGGACAGTGGTTTGTGGGGGCAATTGGACACCGGTATAGAATTCATCGCTTGGCCGTACGACATAATGGTTGAAGAACCATGCAAATGTATCTCTGATGTGGCATTGGTCTTGTTTGTCGTCGTAGTTGTCAAACTGGATCTTAAAATCCTTTAAATTAATTAGAAGAATATTAATTTCATATAGGTACGAACTAAGTGTCAATTAGTAGTTGATAAAGATTTAGATCGATTATACCTTTTCTAGACAAGCTGGGTTCCAGCGTTTGACGAGTGCATCCATGTGGGCGCAAACGTATAACCCATATGTCAAGTTACTATCAGGTTGTTGCTTGCATGGGAAACCAAACCTGTGGGTGAGCTTTGGGGCTGCCCCTTTCTTGCAACAGGACCCTCCTCCTTGTGCCTTAAAGATGACGAAAGCACTATCGATGCACTCCCGGATCAAGGAGAAGTCCTAGAGCGGTAAAGACTTTCTTCAAATCTTGGAATCAATGTAAAAGACCTTATTAATAGATAGAACGATCAACATAAGGACCCAATGGTCGCTGCATACATGCCACCATAGCCAAAAATGATATGTAAACACGTAGCTAAGTGCATAAAAATAAAAAATACACAATAGTAAAGAACTTATGGGGGGTTATAGGCAAAGAGTATGTAGTCCTTGTCCTTTTGGGTGACTCATGCTTTTGCAATGTGCTGCGTTATGGACTCCTGATCCTGCTTCATATGTTCATCGTGCAAGATAAGCGGATCAATGAATCCAATGCTCGCTTGCAAGCGCTTGGCCTCTTGGGTCTCAAAAAGTGTCTATACCCTCATTAGGTTAGTGTCGAGCCTTTTTAGGTTATAGATATAGGACAAGTCTTCGAAGTTGACGTCAAATGTAGGACTATCAAACTCGCGATAGAAATTGTAAGATTTTGGCACTTGGAGCTTGATGTACCCCACATACTGAGCCAGACTATTGGAATGTACCATGTACATGTCATAAAAGATTTTTGCTTGGACAGCAGGCTTTGTACTGCAGACTCGGTGAGGAGTGGCTGATCAGGAATGTATGTCCGATCCTTCACTGTAGTTGCCAGAGTTGATAGAAAGGACAAGGTCTTACTAGCGCTATCGTCCTTCGCTATTTTTTTGCTGCCGCCTTGATTCATGTCTCTTTTCTTCAGAGCCTTGGCGCCCACGGTTGGATCACTGCGCAATGACATGAGAGGTATTGTGTCCTTAGGCGTAGCACCGGATAGCACTTGCTTTATTACTCCATGTAGTGTCCCAAGAGATAGAATCTTTAGTTGCGTGATGACGGGCTCCTCTGGCACTTAGGCCTCCACTTGGCAGGCCGGTCCTGTTTATTCTTGGAGCGCCTTTCTTTCTTTGGCGGATCCACTACCGCCGAGGCCTCATCCGGCGTGGCATCCTGGAGGATATCGTCATTGGCGTCCGGCTCAAACGAAAGATGAGTTTAGCTCAAGGCCAAAGGTGACGAAAGGTCTGATGTAGTGCAGTTGCCCAAAGATGTGTGAATAGAAGTCGGAGTGTCCCCTTCTAGAATTATTTGAGCCTTCGGCCACATGATGGACCCATGTAAGCACAATCCTAGCATAGTGGCATCCTCTTCAGGGGGAATAAGGACTGCCATGCCACTAAACTGGGGAAGTACGGAGTTCACCTGTACCCTCGCCATGTTTTGTGGTACAACCTGATGTGCGCGAGTGCCCCCGATGAAGCTGGATACGCTTGGTTGTATGCCACCATCACATTCAATTTGCCGGGGATCGGATAAACGAGTTTGTACTTTGTGAGCACCTATTGAACAAATAATATGGTTTCACTTAAAGTCCATACACTAGTTCGACTGTTTACGAAGGATTCATGTAGGTAATCAAACTTACAATGATGATATCGATGGGGTGTGCTTCAGATGTCCTGTCGGAAGCATTGAGAGAAATGTAGCTACTCCATCCAGGAACATGGTGGGGGCTAGCCTTGGCAGGATGATGAGGCATGGGCGGCATCCGCCCGAATAGTCTGATAAACTCATGTCTTGCCACCTCTCTTCCCAAATTTTTGGACTGTTTCATCATCTCCTCAGTCACCTCCTATCATGTCGCCTCACTCACCTTCTTCGTTAACTCTTGAAGTAAAGAGTCATGCTTGCTTCTCTTCCTTCGACGGGCGGCCTCTGAGAATTTGGGGAATGATGTGCCCCATTTAGCAGCAACCTCGACGCCTCATTTACGTCCGATCTTCTATGGGTTTCCCAGAGCAAAATAGAGAGGAGTTAGCCACCTCTAGCTTTGGACAAACTTTGGAGAGGATTCTTGTTGGCTTTGTTGTACCTATAACAGATGCAGTAAAACCTATTATGGAGTGTACTCAAAGCAAATTAATTATAAGAGATTGACAGGGTTGGTTGAGGTAGTACCAGATGATTGGTCACATCTTGAACTTCAGGGTTCAGGAAGGTAACCTCCCCCGTAACCAAGTCAGTTATAGCTTAATGGTCGAATATTTTGTTTTTTTAGAAATTTCTGGCCTCTCTCTATTTTTCTATTGTATTGTACTTTTAATATATAATAATAGCTAGAAGATGGGCTGATATTACGCACAGCAAAATTGATATGATTACTCGCAACAAAACTGATTCAATTACTCACATAAAAAGTGAATTTGATTACTCGCGGCAGAGGAAGATCACCCAGAACAGAGACTCTAGAACAATCCATCAAAGCAAGCTCGAGCTCCTTACCAGAGCAACAAGAAATCGCTTGAGTCCAACGCAAATCTAGTTTAGGGGAGGAGCATGGCTAGGAGAGAAGGATTTGAGACAGCGTGCTTCGCTACTGGGAGGAATCCTAGAGGCATGCCCGGCGACCGTGCGGGTGGACGTGAGTCGACAACAATGACTCAAGCAAAAAATTGGCACGAAAGAGGGAGCTGCCGGGAGGAGGAGAAAGGTGTGGCATTCTGCCTGCCGGCGAGGCTCCAGGAGGATGGAACAGCCCCCAGCCACTTTGGGGTTCGACATGGGGCACCGGGGAGAGAGGGGTCGATCACGTACCCAGTGTCACGATCGCAGTCACGGTTGCCGCCAGAGGGTTTATGGCAGCATCACCGGTACTGGAAAACAACGGAAAGAGAAGCAGGGAAGAGGAAAGGCCACAAAAGGAAGGGTGGCGCATCACACTTTGTTTCTATTGAAGTTTTGGGGCGAGCGACCGGCATGGGCAATGACGTCACCACGTGGAGCTAGTTGGGAGATTCTTCCGAACTTAAATTTGTCCCCCATGATTTTTTTTCAAGGAAAAATGTCCTTGGCACATGTCTGCTTGTTTGTCTTATCAAATGAACATGTCACACCTGTTTGTTCCAAAATCTATTTTGATCTCTCTACGCATACAAGCGTGCATGCAAATAACAACAAAATAAAATTGCTGACATCAGTGAGATTCCTCGATTTTGAAATTTTAAAATGTTTCATCTCTCAAACCGTTAATCTGATTCGTGATCCATTTTCACAGTTGGTTTCATCTCGATAAGGGCTTTAAAACTATATTTCAATTTTGTATGTTTCGATGAAACTTTTTTTTCCATCACCAGTTATTAGATTACAGTGTACTAGTTGCGAAGTTAAAAGTGAACACTTACCAGGGTATTAATGAACAGTTATCACGTAATAACTGAACTAATTGGAGCATTGTCACGTAATTATGTAAGTTTAGAAAGAAAAATGTGAATTGTTATCAAATAGTAATTGGTATTATCATACCACTAGAGTATTGTAATGCAAGTTTTAGAAGTGTCGAAGAGATATTCAATAATCTGGTAACACAAGAACTATAACATATTAACTATCATTGCTCATACGATAACTCTTTTATTATAACATGGTAACTACTGGGCTGAAAAAAATATCGTCAAAACATGGGATCTAATTTTGAAGTGCTCCTCGTGATGAACTCAACGGTGAAAATGGATCTCAGATCAGATAAATGGTTTGAGATATAAGACATTTGAATTTCTAGAATTAGGAGAATCTTGATGATGTCAACATTATATACTGGTACGCATGCATGCATGCAAGGGAGGCGCCGCACCGTATGGTTAAAGGGTGCACGGTCGCCATTGTGGTCACTCTCTCTTTTCAAAGAAACAAGGGCCTTGCTACCTCGCGACCGTACACCCGTTAGGCTTAGCTGCCAAACGGCCCAACATCTCACCCCACTGCTTCCCACAGCCCAAAATAGCTGGACCAGTTTGCCTAGACGGAAGGCTCCTTTGTTGGTGGGCCAGCCTGTCACCACGAACAAGCCCACAACTTGAGGGCGAACACAACAAATAAAAGAGAAAAAAAGTATCACAACAGTCCATGCATGTGCATGCATGCAGAACAATCCAAATTAGATGACATCAATAAAGATCGCCTCCATTTTAAAGATTTAAAATGTTTTGTCTCTTAAACCGTGTACCCGATCCACGATCCGTTTTCATCATTGAGTTCGTCTCGACGAGACTGTCGACGAAATGTCTCTCGGACAGTAAACTTGGGCACCCCAGGTCGGAGGGCCGAGGTGCTAAGAGGATGACTTGGGGAATGATGCGTAGTGACCACGAGAGTTGCCCCGCGCTACCGCCGAAGATTAATATGGAAATTGTTGTGGGAAAATGGAACTAGAACCGGGAGAAGTGAATCTGGATTCATATGGGGTGTCGATTCGCCCTTATATGGGCAAAACTGACTTACAAGTGAATATACATCGTTGCCCCTAGGCAGATCACAATCTTATCCTAGCCTGTGTCACCGTACATCGGGCGTATCAGTATTCTCCTACTCGCCATTACCTACTGTATTCGCCAGCATATCCCCGATGTGCCTCGCCGGTACGATCCGCTGCCGTGCTCGCCCCCTCTCCGCGGAGCTCGGCCAAGGCGGAATCGGCAAGGTGCTGTCTGCTACCTTGGACCGAGCCTGCTCCATCTCCGCCTTGTCCTGGGGAGATGTTGACCTCGGCCTTGCTCGGGGCAGGCGACTTGGCCCGAGCCCTCCCGGTCACCTCGCCCGGGAGAGGGGCTACTCGCTCGGGACCTTGTCTCCGGAGGGCGATGTGGCCCCGCCTGGGTCCTTCGCCGGATGTTCCTGGGGAGCTACAGTGCACGAAAGGGGTAACAAGTGGAGAGATAGATTAGGGGGTACCTCGCCCGGACGACGTGGTTGGACTCCCCCAACAGAGACCTTCAAAACTAGATCTTACTTGGGCATGTTCCGATGACTTTTATGAGCTCAGAAGTTATCAGTTAGTTAATATGTGAGTTACAAAACTATTGCATATAGTTATCAACATATAATAATGCCATTTCGACGTATTTCTGAGCTTGATTTTAGAAAATGGCATCGGCGTATACTTTTCTGGCTGGTTCACTATAGTCATCTAACTAATTTTATTTAGTTTTTAGAACATAATGATGCATTATCCGCACCCGTTTTAAAAAAACGGTGTCAGTGTATATTTATCCAACCAGTTTACAGTACTTATTAGACTACTTATCTATGGTTATCCCGTAATAATATATTCCCCCCTCATTATGAATAGTTATCACCATTATAGTGATGTACTTGTCAAATAGTTTAGTAATGTAGTTGCCGAACCATGTACTTAGCAGTTACCACTATTGTACTGATATAGTTACCAAGTCATATAATAAATAGTTACTAGCTAATCCGCACGTATTATGAGGTGTATACCCTCTATACAACAAGTAGTTAGAGTTAGTATTGTCTGTTTTACAACAGCAATAAACTAATTAACTAGATAAAGCTTTTACGTACAAGCACTAAGCTAGATTGCTTGACTTACCAACGTGCTTTGCTAGCAGTACATTATAGGACACCACAAGCAATACTACTATCAATTACCAAACCCAAACACCATACACAGGAATCATCGAGACGGAGGCCCTATATGTAGGAAAAAGAAAATCACGAGGCATATCATGTGTACTAGGAGGTTTAGGTATACTAGTGCACTAAAGACACGATTAGCATATATAATGGTCATAAAAATTATTTTTTAATATGACATAAATATATCTATAATGAGACAAAATTCAGATCCAAATTTTATCCATATACTAGGAAACAAAAATAAATCATTGCTAGCATCACTCAGCTTGCACATGAACTTGATTTGAAGGCGTGTTTAACTTCTCTGAGAAGTTATATCGAATATGCTAACGGTGGACGATGAGGTTCAAATACTTAATCACCCGTTACTAACATGTTGGGTAACTAATGCATTACCGTGTGGTAACTAAAAGTCCAAGACGAATATCATCGAAACATGTTTGAGTGGGATCTAGATTTGAAGCTCTCCTCGGTGAAAACAGACTGTGAATCGAGTAGACTGTTTGAGCTAAAAAATATTTTTAATTTTTAAAATAAGATTTTAATGTGCTGACATCATCATTTTATCTTTTTTATGTAAACTTAAAAATATATATACTCAACGCTACCTTGTTCATCTACGTCCGCTCACCTCACTAAAACAACGTAACCAAACACGTCCTATGAACTACATCACATGACACCCGCGTCATTTGGCCATTAAGCCCGATGCCGAACGTCCTATTTAGGTTTTTAAGAAACAAACAGGAATTTGTCATCCATAGACGCCAGTTGCAAGCCGAGATGATCCAAGTGCGTGCGTGTCTCCTCCCTTCACAGACGAGGGCCCAGCATTCTACCGACACACGAGCGTCCCACACCTGCCGGTTGGCCAGCCGTCCGCCAGGTGCCGAACGTCCTATGTAGGTTTTCAAGAAACAAACAGGCACTACTACAGAAAAGCTCATCGTACAAGGTTAAAAAAGCTCATCGCATACGGTTTTCCAGCTCGTATGCATCGGCTGGTCAGCGATGTGGGGGCACATCGCACACGGGTCCAGAGCCGTATGCGATGATACGTACATCGCACACGGCTTTTCAGACTGGCCCGTGTGCGATGAGAAGCCACATCGCACACGATAAATGTGAAAGAACCGTGTGCGATGACTGGGCATATCGCCCACGGGTCAGCCCTCCGGACTGTGTGCGATGAAGGGACACATCGCACACAGTTGCAGCATCCGGCCTGTATGCGATCAGTACCCACATCGCACACGATCAGAACATCTGGCCCATGTGCAATCAATACCCACATCGCACACGGTCATAGTATCAGAATCGTGTGTGATATTTGGCTACATCGCACACGGTTATTCGCTCTTAACCGTGGGCGATGACTGTTCCACATCACACACAGCCGGAAGTTTGGGACCGTGTGCGTTGACGCGCACATCGCCCACGATTCGGGCCGCTGAACCATGTGCGATGCTGGAAATGCAACAGTAACGACAACAGGAAATCTCAGATAACAATATCATTTCACAAAATTCATTGGCCACATTCACAGAATTCATTCATCAACCACATATATATATAGATTTCATCCATCATGCAAATATACGCCAGTAGCAATCCCTTCACGGACGAGGGCCCAGCATTCTACCGACACACGAGCGTCCACACCTGCCGGTCGGCCGACCGTCCGCCCGCCACTCGAAGTCACGGCGCGCGCCGCTGCCCCGCCACTAGTACAGAAAACGATATCCGAGGCGGTCAAAATAGCACATCCGAGGCGGTTATAGCACCCGCCTCGACGGAGTGGTTGCGGATATGGGGGCATACATCGGAGGCGGTTATGCAAACGCCTCGGATAAGAGCATATCGGAGGCGGTTAAAACTCATTAATCGCCTCCGATAAGGGCATATAGGAGGTGGTTACATTTTCATAAGCGCCTCGGATAACGTATTATTAGAGGCGCTCAGAATAATACAACCGCCTCCTATATACTCTTATCCGAGGCGTTTAGGTAAATATAACCGCCTCCTATATACTCTTATCCGAGGCGTTTAGGTAAATGTAACCGCCTCCTATATTCTCTTATCCGAGGCGTTTTGGTAAAGGTAAGCGCCTCCTATATTATCTTGTCCGAGGCGTTTTGTTAAAGATAACCGCCTCCGATATGTTGTTCACCAGCCATTATTTTCCCTGATTTACTAGCATCCCTGAAAAAACAAATAGATATATATATACAAAATCACAGCATGCACAACCAGCACAGCACACTTCAAACATTCATTCATTCTCGGATCGGCCACAAAACATTACATGTAAACATTCACATACATACGCATACGAATTAATAAATATTACAAAAGTTGTTCAGTTGAGTCATATCCTCAATTCACAGCCAGGATATTGATCAAATTAAACAAAACTAGACATCTCTTCAATTGTTCAGACGAATAGAACCACGCGTCGAAGCCTCCATACACCATATCTGTTGATAAAGAAGCATCATATGTAATAAAGTGACGTTAGCAGTGAGAGAAAAAATGAACAACACGACGTTTAAGAACATCAAGTGCACTTATCATTCGAAACCACCTGTTGGACAGATAATTACAAAGTTTGATTGTAGAAGTTAATGAAGTAACTAATGACCTAATTAGAAACCTACGTAATCATCTAACTAATCTCAATCCTAAGTTCCTAGCTTGTCGCCGGGGAACCGAAGCGTCCTGCGGCACTAATGACTTCGTTGTTCAGGAAGCCGGCGATGTGCGACCGGACCTGGGTGAGGTCCATATCTTCCAACATCTTGATTTGCATGGTTTTCGTCGCTTCCTGAAAACATGAGTCTTACGCTCAGGGCGAATAGAACGACTAAACACTCGACATTAGCAGTGGCGCTGGTTTCTTACCGGTAGAATCGCGTACTTTACGTTGCTGGAAAGGGCTAGCATGTGGAGACACACGTAATACCCACAGAGGTCGGTCCCTTCAGGTTGTTGCCGGCACTACAAAAGGGATATCGATTAGGTATAGAGGGCAGAATTATGATGGCATTAGTTCTAGGAGTCAAGGACATTACGGAATACCTTAAACTTGCAATCATGGCTTAACTTGACGGCCACTCCGCGCTTGACCTTGTGCCTCCCCCCGTGTTTGATGTATGTGTCAAACGCTCTGGGTGATTGAAAACAATTAGCATCGAACTATCTCTTCCTTTGTGAAGAAGAAAGAATAGACATGGACTAAGTCGAACGTTTTGATACTTACTCGTCGAGTACAATCATGATGTCCACGTACGCTTGCTTGCGCGAGTCCATGCTGCGCCTCATGGAATCAAGGTAACATACCTTACTCCAATTCGGCACGATCACGATGAGGATCCGATGGCCGCTGCTTGTACGATACGAAGTTATTACATGTTTAGCCGTCGAACCATAAGAATTTGCGCAGCATGTGGCTTACCCGATGTTATAGGCAACCTGGATCTGATCTCGTGCGGAGTACTCATGGAGTAAATGCACGACATAATCCCGCACCATGTCCCTATTTTGCGCGAGACAATATGCGGAGATCAAATGTGGGTCGCCGAACCCCACGGAGTTGTGCATCCTTCTTCGTACGCTCAGCTCAATCATGTACCTGATCGATACGGAGAATAAGGAGTTACATTGCAGGCATTTAGGAGTGACAAAACAAAACGGTGATGTGCTGTAAGGACTTACAGCGAGAAGCATCTCATGAGACTGGCGTCCAGCTCACGGAAGTGCATCATGTTGAAGATGTCCGAGAAATCCACGGGAAACTTATATCCGTGGCGGTGCCTGAAGTGCTCCTCCTTGAAGAAAACCACGAGGCCAAGTCTTGTATCTGGGAACGGCCTGCGCGACATGTCGAGGTAATGATCATGGAGCTGCCGGCTGGCTACGCCCAAGTTCACGTCATCGTCCACCATAGGTTCTCCAGGCACGTACTGGCGAGCCAGCTCCGCTAGAGGATATTCAACATCAGAAGCATGTTTTGAAGCAGACTTCTTGGATTCGTAGACTTTCAGCTTGGACGTCGCCCCGTGACTCTTCGTTCGACCCCGTGCCTGTGAGGTCTGCGTTGCTGGTAGTGCCGGGAGCTGAGGGGGGAGCGAATGATGAGTACTAGCCTCCACATCTTGCACTGTCGGGACTGGATGAGGAAGGACGAGCTCCGTCGAAACCTTGGGCGGAGATGGAGCACGCACCGGTGAAAACCTGAGCATCCCTTGATCCGCCGGAGATGGAGGAACGGAAGGTGCGCTCGGTGCTGATTCGAGGAGTACGTCCTTCTTCGGCCACTGGACGAACTGTTGGAAATATGCCCTAGAGGCAATAAATAAAGTTGTTATTTGTCATATTTCAAGTTCATGATAAAGTTTATTCTCCATGCTATAATTGTATTAATTGGAAACATTATTACTTGTGTGGTTATATAAACAACACCGTGTCCCTAGTGATCCTCTAACACTAGCTTGTTGATTAATTGATGGTTAAGGTTTCCTAACCATGAACATGAGTTGTTAATTAATAACAAGGTCATATCATTAGGAGAATGATGTGATGGATAGACCCAAGTTGAGCGTAGCAATTTGATCGTGTCACTAAGTTTTATTTGCTTCAGCTATCATATGTTAAATGTTCTAGTCCTTCGACCATGAGATAATGCCACTCCCTAGTACCGGAAGAATGCTTTGAGGGCATCAACCATCACGCCGTAACAGGGTGATCATAAAGGTGTCTTTCAGGTATCTCGGAAAGTACTTGTTGGGTTGCATGTATCAAGAGTGGGATTTGTCCATCCACGTGACGGAGAGATATTCTCTGGGCCCACTCGGTAATGCACATTCGATATCGCTTGCAAGCAAGGGACTAAGGAGTTAGTCACAGAGGATGTTGTATTACGGAACGAGTAAAGAGTACTTACCAGGAAACGAGATTGAACTAGGTATGGTGATACCGACGATCAAATCTCGGGCAAGTAAAATATCGTGAGACAAAGGAATGGAACATTCGACATCGTGGTTCAACCGATAAATGATATTCGTTGAATATGTGGGAATCAATATGGACATCCATGGTCCCGCTATTGATTATTGATCGGAGAGGTGTCTCGATCATGTCCGCATATTCCCGAACCCGTAGGGTCACACACTTAAGGTTCGTTGATGCTAGGGTAGAGAATGAGATATTAATATGGTGAGACCGAAATTTTGTTCGGAGTCTCGGATGGGATCCAGGACGTCACGAGGAGCTCCGGAATGGTCCGGAGATACAATTTCATATATGGGAAAGTATTTTTAGGGTTTCGGAAAGGTTCGGGATTTTTCCGGCAGAGTTCCGGAGAAGTTCTAGAAGGTTCCGGAGGGTTCTAGAGTAGGGCCCACTTATCCCGGAGGGGTCCACATGGACCAAGGGTACTGCATGAACAGTACACACGTGAATAGTGTCGTGTGAACAGTAACCCCCCTTCCTAGATGGATAAGATCGATATCCCTTAAAAATAGGAGAGATAAGATAAAGGAAAAAGGGGAACTTGGGAGGCAAGTTACTGTTCACGTACTGTTCACGTGAACAGTACCGAGCCTATATAAAGGGGGGGAGGGCTGGGCGCAGCCCCCCTTGAACCCTAGCCGCCAGCCCCTCCCTCTCTCCCATCTACTCCTCTCCCGCAGCTGCTTAGGCGAAGCCCTGCAGGAATTTCTCCACCACATCCACCACCACACCGTCGTGCTGCTGGAGATCTCATCTACCTCTCCACCTCACCTTGCTGGATCAAGAAGGAGGAGACGTCATCGAGCCGTACGTGTGCACATCTCGGAGGTGCCGCTCGTTGCGGTGCTTGATCGGATTGGAACACGAGAAGATCCCTCTCGCGGCTGGGAGGTATAACCTAGCTGCGGGAGGCTGCGGGCTTCATCGACAACGGTCAAATTCTCCGCTGCGTTGACGTGTTCGTCGAGGGTATGTAAATATGATCTGTCTCTCGTTGCAAGCTTCTTCTAGATTGGATCTTGGTTTTCTAGATTGGATCTAGGTTTTCGTTTGCATCTCGTAGGAAAATTTTTGTTTTCTATGCTACGAATCCCATCAGTGGTATCAGAGCTAGATCTATGCGTAGATGCTTTGTACGAGTAGAACACAATTGGATTGTGGGCGTTGATTCTCTTGTTGCTACCTCTTTTCGTGCACTTTGGATTTTGCGGGATAGCAAGATGAAGCGGCCCGGACCAACTTTACATGTCCTCGCACATGAGACCGGTTCTGCGCTCGACATGCAACTTGTATTGCATAAGCAGCTGGCGGGTGTCTGTCTCTCTTGCTATAGTGAAATCTAATTTGCAACGGGAGGCTTGGAAAAGTTTATAGCAATAATTGAATCCACGTTGTGGCTTTGCGTAGGTAAGAACGGTTCTTGTATACAACCCCTAGAAGCCACGTAAAACTTGCAAACAATAAGTAGAGGCGTCTAACTTGTTTTTGCAGGGGGCATGTGATGTGGTATAGCCAAGATGTGATGTGATATATGTGATGTATGAGATGATCATGTTTTGTAATATTTCACGGCTTGCATGTCGATGAGTACGGCAACCGGCAGGAGCCACATGGTTGTCTTTAATATTTATTGTATGACCTGCGTGTCAACTCCAAACGCCATGTAATTGCATTACTTTATCGCTAGTGGTAGCAACAGTTGTAGTTGCAACACGTGGTGGTGACTATCATGTGCGACGCCCAAGGAGTTAGGCGTCATGCTGGTGATGATGGAGATCGTGCCGGTGCGTTGGAGATGGAGATCAAAGGCGCAAAAGAAGAAAAGGCTATACCATGTCACATTATTCTTGCATGTGATGTTTATCCTTTTTATGCATCTTATTTTGCTTAGTACGGCGGTAGCATTATAAGATGATCCCTCACACTAATATCAAGATAAAATGTGTTCTCCCTTAGTATGCACCGTTGCGAAAGTTCGTCGTTTTGAAGCACCTCGTGATGATCGGGTGTGATAAACTCTACGCTCACATACAACGGGTGTAAGCCAGTTTTACACATGCGGAAATACTTTGGTTAGCTTGACGAGCCTAGCATGTACAGACATGGCCTCGGAACACATCGAACCGAAAGGTTAAACATGAGTCATATGGATGATATGATCAACATGTTGATGTTCACCATTGAAATTACCCCATCTCACGTGATGATCGGACTTGGGATAGTGGATTTGGATCATGTATCACTAAACAACTTGAGGGATGTTGAGTTTAGTGGGAGTTCATTAGTAATTTGATTAATTTGAACTAATTATCATGAACATAGTCTAAATGCCTTTGCAAATATGTTGTAGATCAATGGCTCGCCCCGTAGCTCCGTCGCTCAATTTTAATGCGTTCCTAGAGAAAGAGAAACTGAAATCCAATGGAAGCAACTTCGCGGACTGGTACCGCAATCTGAGGATCATCCTCACTGCTGCACAGAAGGCTTATGTCCTTGATGCAACGCTGGGTCAGGCCCCTGCTAATGACGCTCCTGAGGATGTCAGGAATGTCTATCAATCTCGCAAAGATGACCACACGATAGTTCAGTGCGCCATTCTGTACGGTTTAGAACCTGATCTCCAAAAACGTTTTGAGAAACACGGGGCATATGAGATGATTGAGGAACTGAAAGTGATATTTCAGACTCATGCCCGTGTGGAGAGCTATGAAGCCTCTGAGAAGTTCTTTAACTGTAAGATGGAGGAGAACAGCTCCGTCAGTGAGCACGTACTCAAAATGTCTGGGTACGCCGATCGCCTAAGTCAGTTGGGTGTAGTCATTCCCAATCAGTTGGGGATTGACAGGGTTCTCCAGTCACTGCCACCAAGCTACAAGAGCTTTGTGATGAACTATAATATGCAAGGCATGCAGAAGACGCTTCCCGAACTGTTCGCGATGCTGAAAGCTGCTGAGGTGGAAATCAAGAAGGAACATCAAGTGTTGATGGTCAATAAGACCACCAGTTTCAAGAAGAAGGGCAAGAAGGGAAACTTCAAGAAGGGTGGCAAGAAAGTTGCCACTCCCGCGAAGAAACCCAAGGCTGGCCCTAAACCTGACACTGAGTGCTTCCATTGCAAGGAGAGTGGCCACTGGAAGCGTAACTGCCCCAAGTACTTGGCAGATTTGAAGGCTGGCAACATCAAGAAGAAAGGTATATTTGATATACATGTTATTGATGTTTACCTTACTAGTACTCGTAGTAGTGCCTGGGTATTTGATACTGGTTCGGTTGCTAATATTTGTAACTCGAAACAGGAGCTGCAGAATAAACGAAGACTAGCAAGGGATGAGGTGACGATGCGCGTTGGAAATGGCTCCAAGGTTGATGTGATCGCCGTCGGCACGCTCCCTCTACGTCTACCTTCGGGATTAGTTTTAAACCTCAATAATTGTTATTTGGTGCCTGCGTTAAGCATGAACATTATATCTGGATCTTGTTTATTGCGAGACGGTTATTCATTTAAGTCTGAGAATAATGGTTGTTCTATTTATATGAGTAATATCTTTTATGGTCATGCACCCATTGTGAATGGTTTATTCTTGTTAAATCTCGATTGTAGTGACACACATGTTCATAATATTGATGCCAAAAGATGCAAAGTAAATAGTGATAATACCACATACTTGTGGCACTGCCGTTTAGGTCATATTGGTGTAGATCGCATGAAGAAGCTTCATTCTAATGGACTTCTGGAATCACTTGACTTTGAATCATTTGATACATGTGAACCATGCCTTATGGGCAAGATGACTAGAACCCCGTTCTCTGGAACAATGGAGCGGGCAAGTGAATTGTTGGAAATCATACATACTGATGTGTGTGGACCAATGAGTTCTTCTACGCGCGGTGGATATCGTTATTTCCTAACCTTCACGGATGATTTAAGTAGATATGGGTATATTTACTTAATGAAACACAAGTCTGAAACGTTTGAAAAGTTCAAAGAATTTCAGAGTGAAGTAGAAAATCATCGTAACAAGAAAATTAAGTTTCTACGATCTGATCGTGGAGGTGAATATTTGAGTTACGAGTTTGGTATGCATTTGAAGAAGTGTGGAATTGTTCAACAACTCACGCCAGCAGGAACACCACAGCGCAATGGTGTGTCCGAACGTCGTAATCGCACTCTATTGGATATGGTGCGGTCTATGATGTCTCTTACCGATCTGCCACTATCGTTTTGGGGTTATGCATTAGAGACAGCCGCATTCACTTTAAATAGGGCTCCATCAAAATCCGTTGAAACGACTCCATATGAGTTATGGTATGGTAAAAAGCCTAAGATATCGTTTCTTAAAGTTTGGGGATGCGATGCTTATGTAAAGAAGTTACAGCC
Organism: Stipa capillata; assembly: GCA_019208055.1. NCBI lineage: Eukaryota > Viridiplantae > Streptophyta > Magnoliopsida > Poales > Poaceae > Stipa > Stipa capillata. The sequence continues at coordinate 115,620 of JAGXJF010002068.1, read as the reverse complement.
TGATAAGCTCGAAACCAAAGCGGAAAAATGTGTCTTCATAGGATACCCTAAAGAAACAATTGGGTATACCTTCTATCACAGATCCGAGGGCAAAGTCTTTGTTGCCAAGAATGGATCCTTTCTTGAGAAGGAGTTTCTCTCGAAAGAAGTGAGTGGGAGGAAAGTAGAGCTGAACGAGGTTGATGAACCTTCTCTCGAATTGGAGAGTGGCGCAGCGACGGAAGATGTTCCAGTGCAGCCTTCACCACCTAGAGAGGAAGCTAATGATGATGATCATGAAACTTCAAACGAGGCTGCTACTGAACTTCGCAGGTCGACTAGGACACGTACCGCTCCTGAATGGTACGGTAATCCTGTCATGAATGTCTTGTTGTTGGACAACGACGAACCCGCGAACTATGAGGAAGCGATGATGGGCCCAGACTCCAAGAAATGGCTAGACGCCATGAAATCCGAAATGGGATCCATGTATGATAACCAAGTGTGGACTTTGGTTGACCTCCCTGATGGTCGGAGGGCCGTTGAGAACAAATGGATCTTTAAGAAGAAAACAGACGCTGATGGTAATGTGACCGTCTATAAAGCTCGACTTGTCGCAAAAGGGTTTCGACAAATTCAAGGAGTTGACTACGATGAGACCTTCTCACCGGTAGCGATGCTAAAGTCTGTTCGGATTCTACTAGCAATTGCTGCATTTTTCGATTATGAAATTTGGCAGATGGATGTCAAAACTGCGTTCCTTAATGGTAACATTGAGGAAGAGTTGTACATGGTGCAACCCGAAGGTTTTGTCGATCCTAAGGATGCTGGTAAAGTATGCAAACTTCAGCGTTCCATCTATGGACTGAAGCAAGCATCCCGGAGTTGGAACCTTCGATTTGATGAGGTGATCAAAGGTTTTGGATTTGTCCAAAATTACAAGGAGGCTTGTATTTACAAGAAAGTGAGTGGGAGCTCTGTAGCATTTCTGGTATTATATGTGGATGACATATTATTGATTGGAAATGATATAGAACTTCTTGAAAGTGTAAAAGGTTATTTGAATAAGAATTTTTCAATGAAAGACCTTGGTGAAGCTGCTTACATATTAGGCATTAAGATCTATAGAGATAGGTCAAAACGCCTGATAGCACTTAATCAAAGCACATACCTTGACAAGGTTCTGAAGAAGTTCAGAATGGATGAGTCAAAGAAAGGGTTCTTGCCCATGTTGCAAGGTAAGATATTGAGCAAGGCTCAGTGTCCGGCTACGGCAGAAGATAGAGAAAAGATGAGTAATATCCCCTATGCCTCGGCCATAGGCTCTATCATGTATGCCATGCTGTGTACTAGACCGGATGTGTCCCATGCTCTTAGTTTGACGAGCAGATACCAGAGTGATCCAGGAGTGGAACACTGGACAGCAGTTAAGAATATCCTTAAGTACCTGAAGAGGACTAAGGACATGTTTCTAGTCTATGGTGGTGATGAAGAGCTTGTCGTAAAGGGTTACGTCGATGCTAGCTTCAACACAGACATAGATGACTCTAAATCTCAATCAGGATATGTATTCATTTTGAATGGTGCAGCAGTGAGCTGGAGAAGCTCGAAGCAGAGCGTCATCGCGGCATCTACAACTGAAGCGGAGTATGTGGCTGCTGCTGAAGCAGCACAGGAAGGTGTCTGGATGAGAGAGTTCATGATTGAACTTGGTGTGGTTCCTAGCGCGTTAGACCCTATGGCTATCTACTGTGACAACACTGGTGCCATAGCGAACGCCAAAGAGCCAAGGTCTCACAAGAATTCCAAGCACATCAAGCGCCGCTTTCACACCATTCGTGAGTATGTCAAAGAAGGTGACATAAAGATTTGCAAAGTACATACGGATCTGAATGTGGCGGACCCGTTGACTAAACCTCTTCCACGAGCAAAACATGATCAGCACCAGGAGTCCATGGGTGTTAGACCTTTACCAATGTAAACTAGATTATTGACTCTAGTGCAAGTGGGAGACTGTTGGAAATATGCCCTAGAGGCAATAAATAAAGTTGTTATTTGTCATATTTCAAGTTCATGATAAAGTTTATTCTCCATGCTATAATTGTATTAATTGGAAACATTATTACTTGTGTGGTTATATAAACAACACCGTGTCCCTAGTGATCCTCTAACACTAGCTTGTTGATTAATTGATGGTTAAGGTTTCCTAACCATGAACATGAGTTGTTAATTAATAACAAGGTCATATCATTAGGAGAATGATGTGATGGATAGACCCAAGTTGAGCGTAGCAATTTGATCGTGTCACTAAGTTTTATTTGCTTCAGCTATCATATGTTAAATGTTCTAGTCCTTCGACCATGAGATAATGCCACTCCCTAGTACCGGAAGAATGCTTTGAGGGCATCAACCATCACGCCGTAACAGGGTGATCATAAAGGTGTCTTTCAGGTATCTCGGAAAGTACTTGTTGGGTTGCATGTATCAAGAGTGGGATTTGTCCATCCACGTGACGGAGAGATATTCTCTGGGCCCACTCGGTAATGCACATTCGATATCGCTTGCAAGCAAGGGACTAAGGAGTTAGTCACAGAGGATGTTGTATTACGGAACGAGTAAAGAGTACTTACCAGGAAACGAGATTGAACTAGGTATGGTGATACCGACGATCAAATCTCGGGCAAGTAAAATATCGTGAGACAAAGGAATGGAACATTCGACATCGTGGTTCAACCGATAAATGATATTCGTTGAATATGTGGGAATCAATATGGACATCCATGGTCCCGCTATTGATTATTGATCGGAGAGGTGTCTCGATCATGTCCGCATATTCCCGAACCCGTAGGGTCACACACTTAAGGTTCGTTGATGCTAGGGTAGAGAATGAGATATTAATATGGTGAGACCGAAATTTTGTTCGGAGTCTCGGATGGGATCCAGGACGTCACGAGGAGCTCCGGAATGGTCCGGAGATACAATTTCATATATGGGAAAGTATTTTTAGGGTTTCGGAAAGGTTCGGGATTTTTCCGGCAGAGTTCCGGAGAAGTTCTAGAAGGTTCCGGAGGGTTCTAGAGTAGGGCCCACTTATCCCGGAGGGGTCCACATGGACCAAGGGTACTGCATGAACAGTACACACGTGAATAGTGTCACGTGAACAGTAACCCCCCTTCCTAGATGGATAAGATCGATATCCCTTAAAAATAGGAGAGATAAGATAAAGGAAAAAGGGGAACTTGGGAGGCAAGTTACTGTTCACGTACTGTTCACGTGAACAGTACCGAGCCTATATAAAGGGGGGGAGGGCTGGGCGCAGCCCCCCTTGAACCCTAGCCGCCAGCCCCTCCCTCTCTCCCATCTACTCCTCTCCCGCAGCTGCTTAGGCGAAGCCCTGCAGGAATTTCTCCACCACATCCACCACCACACCGTCGTGCTGCTGGAGATCTCATCTACCTCTCCACCTCACCTTGCTGGATCAAGAAGGAGGAGACGTCATCGAGCCGTACGTGTGCACATCTCGGAGGTGCCGCTCGTTGCGGTGCTTGATCGGATTGGAACACGAGAAGATCCCTCTCGCGGCTGGGAGGTATAACCTAGCTGCGGGAGGCTGCGGGCTTCATCGACAACGGTCAAATTCTCCGCTGCGTTGACGTGTTCGTCGAGGGTATGTAAATATGATCTGTCTCTCGTTGCAAGCTTCTTCTAGATTGGATCTTGGTTTTCTAGATTGGATCTAGGTTTTCGTTTGCATCTCGTAGGAAAATTTTTGTTTTCTATGCTACGAATCCCAACACGAACGACCCGACCGCGTCGCTTAATGTCTGCAGCTCATCAGATTCTCCCGCAGCCAGCAAAGGACAGCAAGCGAAAGTCGGGTTGATTGACTCAACCTGCACTCGCGCGAAGCCTGCCGCCAAGGGGACACCATGTAGCACCGTTCCAGCAGGAGATGGCCAGACCTGCCCGTACGCGGCGTCCATCGAGAAGTTCGTCGTAGCGAACTGTATCTGCAGCTTGCACCTCGTCGGACCCCCAATCTGGTCAATAGGAGAAATATCATCCGCACCAGATGCACAGCTACCGCGGCGGGCACCCGGGCTGATTGCGACCGGCGCCCTATCTTGCAGGTACTGTGATGATAGCCTCTCCTCCATTGCCCTAATTCTCTCCTTGAATTGTGTCTCAAGTGACGATTGAATCTCTGCTTTCATCTGCTCGGCTCTAGCTCTCTTCCGCTGCCGACGTGCCTCCTGCGTGTCCCTGGTGAAGGATTTGCTCCACGTTGCCAGGTTTTCGAGACCCCTGGTGCGTCCATAGGGCTCCCTGGTGCCGATGGCCTCGGAGAGTATGTCTTTCTCCCGACTTGGCACAAACGAGCCTTCAGATGCCTGCTCGTTCAGCCCCACCATTCTCTGATATACCTGCTCGTCTTCAGGGTTTCTCCATACGCGTTGCCCACCTTGATCCACCTTGGTCCTCGCTCTGCACCAGTCCCGGACTCGGTTGTCACCGAAACCCGAGAACGCCGGCTGCTGACCGTGCTTCTCCGCTTCCGCGTCCTCCTTTGCCCACTTCTTCTTCGCACCGACGTACCCTAAGGTGCCGAGGAAATGCGGGTGCTTGTTTCTGCTGGCTAGCTCTTTCCCCTTCTGGCTTTCTGTCCGGAATTCTTCGGACGACTTCAAGGCACAGAACTCCGCCCAATCTTCCTCGGAGACATCAGGGTATGTCTGGCAAGGCGACTTCTCTTGATTGAGATAGTCCCTCACCAGTCTGTGCTTGAAGTTCCTCCAGCACTTCCCAGCCGTCAGTATTGTCGCTCGGAAGAACTCGGCCTCGACCTCTTCCGGGTACATGAAGGAGCCCTTCACTTCGTCAAAGAGGGACCTCCGCTCCTCCCGTGTCAGCTCACCCCAATCCGCGAGGGTGATCCTAACCCTAGAACGGGCGACCACCCCGCATAATGTCCGCCACTTCTTCCGGGTTTCTTCTGGCTCAGGCACTCCGGTCACCGGATCCACGCTCTGAACTACCCATCTGCCCTTCGGCCTCCCCGATGGCTTCCTTGGTTTGCGAGATCCCTTTCCTGACGATGTCGAAGGTCTTGGCGACCCCGACGGCGATATCGTAGGGGAGGGCGGCGGAGAGCTCATCTCGATCGTATTAAGTAGTTACTACACAAGTACGTGGTGGAAAATTAGAAGTGGGACATGTAAACTATCAGATATTTGTTAATTCAGTTATAAGTAATCTAAGTTTTAGTTAACGGTACCTATCAAGTCATGGTATGCATTTTATTTTAAGGTTTCTTTACCTAGCTATCATCTTTGCTTCCACTCACAAGAATTTGAACAACATAGGAAACACTAATATAGGAAAGGGAAGGACTCGAAGACAAATAATATGTACCATTATATGAACCACTATGTATAATTAAAATCTTAAGTTGAACACCCGACTATGTGTCTTGATTAGTAATTTGAAAATGTACGTGATATTATGTCTATATAGAATCAGCAGAGAAAGAGATAGGAGGAAAGGGAATCAACGCAATTCAATCAATTTTGTTTTGTAACTGTAGGATGCATGGAGCAACATCATGGAACCTGGTCGTCATGGACTAAAATGAGTTGCGGATTGAGTGACAGTCACTCAAGCAGCTGCTCATTTTAGTCCATGACGACCAGAGTCATATGACCTTGATGTACTTAGTTGTGAGATGAGATAGTGTCCAATTAAATCGCATCTTATTCTTCTTTTGCAAAATGTACACAACTTGCTTAAGGAATGTATTAACATATGGAATGTATCACTTTGATTGCGACGGAAATAAGCTTCAAACGCAACCACCGGCACCATTTATATAAACTATTACTACATTTGCATGAGGACATACTTGCACTAATTGAAGAATCAACCATGATATTGCAATTGAAACAAAATAATCCCTAATATATGCATGATGCAAGGTGATAAATTATGGGCTGAGATAAAACTTTTAATCTTGATTGTATCTCTCATGCATTACACTAAAACTTGCTCGAAGTTAAAACCATGTGAATCTTCCGACCTCATGTAGCATCAACATTTACTAATAATAAGTTATCATTTAACCCAAATTGCATTCTACATAACTTAATAATTAAACCCAATTAGCACAGTTATACAAGAGACTGTTATGACTATACTTGAGGTTTTAAATGAAATGTAGGAATAGCAACAAAATTTCAGCATCTCATATTCTCTATTTACAAGAGGCAGATCTCAGCTAATGACGTTGCACCAGTAGCAACTGCTAGTTCTAAGCATCTTTCTTTACCTAATGAATTGCTACTCCTAAGCACAAACTTTACAGAGAGTTGCCATGACTACTTAGCAATCTAGTATACACAGTTGATGATGACAAAAATCATTATCATATCAGAGAACATGCCTAAGGAATGACTGCAGAAGATGAGAAGATGGATCAAAAGAGGAGCCAAATAAGTACATTTGATTAGGTTACACGGGCTAACCGTCTGCTTGCGGTTGGAGGAGGAGGCGCCCGGTCGTTGGGGAGGAGGAGGCGGCCGGCGGTGGTCGTCGGACGTCTAGGGTGCGGCCGGCGGTGGTCCTCGGTCGGGGAGGAGGCGGCCGGCGGCGGTCCTCGGTCGGGGAGGAGGCCACCGGTCGGGGGCGTTCGGTGAGGGGCGCCGGTCGTCGGGGAGGCCGGGGAAGGAGGCGGCGGCCGGCGGCGAGGACTTGTGCTCTGGGAGGCGGCGATGAAGGTGGGGGGGCGGCGAGGACTTGTGCTCTGGGCAGCGGCGCTGGTCGGGGCGGCGGGAAGGGCAAAAGAAGAGAAGGCAGTTCTGCGCGCGGGGATGGCAGTTCAATTTATATAAGGGAGATAAAGGAGGCGGTTAAATCGATCTAATCGCCTCGGATTAGCATAAAGGAGGCGGTTAAATAGATCTAATCGCCTCCAATATTGGAGATATCGGAGGCGGTTGTATAGATCTAATCGCCTCGGATTAGCATAAAGGAGGCGGTTGCCGTTTTATGACCGCCTCCAATTAGACCTAATCGAAGGCGTTTTACCCGGTCTAACCGCCTCCGATTAGGAATAAAGGAGGCGGTTACAGTTGTCCAACCGCCTCCTTTATGTTCTTTCCAGCAGGTGCTCCAATCTGTTTTCTGAGCTCTCAGTGGACAAACATCAACAAATCACATATATCATTTGCATCTCCATTCATAATATACATAAACACATATATATAAACATCACATATGTATAAACATCACATATATACACACAACCATCACATATTTCATTGCATCTCCTTTCATAAATACACATCACACATATATACCCAAGCATCTCATGCATATAAACACATATGTATAACCACATATATATGAACTCAAGCATTCATATCAAGAGAAGCATGTAACATATATAATTACTTCTTCCATGCATGTCTCATTGCCTCCGCTTCCTCCTCCTTTTCTTCTTGCTAGGCATTTCCTCGTCGAACTCTAGCCCTTCTTGATGATCTTCACGCGCGTAGACTGGTTCATTAGGTTCATCGGCCGTCGCGTCTCTAATGCTATGTTGCATCGGAGGTGTATCTTCAAAGATCTTGTACTCATCCTCATCCACCACACCCTGAACTCCGACAATCTTCCTTTTACCTTATAGTGCAATATGAAGATTCTTCTTCGCCGGATCGGTCACGTAAAACACCTGGTGAGCTTGATTGGCTAGGATGAATGGGTCATCTTTGAATCCAACACGTTCAAGATCAACCGTTATGAAGCCGTGGAGATCGACCTTCGTACATTGCAGATTGACCCAACGGCACCGAAATAATGGGAACTTGAAGTACACGTAGTCCAGCTCCCAAATATCCTCGATGAACCCATAGTACCAGCTCCGTTTCCCGCTCAAATCAGAAGTCTCTATGCGGACCGCACTATTTTGAAATGTGCTTTTCTTATCTTGATCTCTCGTGTAGAACGTGTATCCATTAATGTCGTATCCTTGCCAAGTGACGACTTCGAATGTTGGGCCCTTCGCGTACCAGGTAAGCATGTCGCTAGAGGCACCTAGACGAAGACGCTCCTTGAACCACTTGTTGAATTCTTTGTTATGCTCTCTCGTCCTCCACGCATCGGTTCTATTTGGATGCTCTTGCCTTAACTTTGCCCTGTGCTCGTCCATGTAGGGGGCAACGGCGGTCGTGTGTTGCAGCACGGTGAAATGGGCAAGTGGGTGTCCTGCTTGGTCCGCCGTTATAGATTTCTTTCTGATTGTCCCAACACCATCAAGCCTGCCTTCATGCCGAGAACATGGCACGCCAATCGGTTGGTTCGACTCCATGTAGTCAACACAGAACTCGACAACCTCTTCTGCAGCATAACCTTCGACAATACTTCCCTCCGGTCGATACCTGTTTCTCACGTAGTGCTTCAAGATTCCCATGAATCTTTCGAACGGGTACATGCTCCGAAGGAAGACTGGGCCACACATCTTGATTTCGTGCACAATGTGGACGATGAGATGCACCATTATATCAAAGAAAGACGAAATACATCTCTAGCTGACATACAGTCTCCGCCGCCGCTAACTCCAGATCATCTAGCTCGAAGACGTCCATCACCTTCTGAGAAATCTTGTTGAAGAAGAAGCACAGCTTGGTGATTGATTCCCGGACGTTAGGAGGGAGGATATTCCTGATTGCAATTGGGAGCATCTGTGTCATCATAACATGGCAGTCATGAGACTTCATGCCGATGAGTTTCAGGTCCTGCATCGAGACGAGCCTCTTGATGTTGGCTGAGTAGCCGGACGGAACTTTCACGCCATGCAAGAACTTGCAAAACTCGGTTCTCTCTGCCTTCGATAAAGTGTAACAGGCAGGGGGGATGTATGTCTTCCCGTTAGGCAGAAGTACAGGCGCCAGCTCTGGCCTGATTCCCATATCAACCATGTCGAGTCGAGCCTTGACGCCATCCTTCATCTTGTCCTTCATGTTTAGCAGTAGACCCAACACGCTGTCACAAACATTCTTCTCTATGTGCATCACGTCGATGCAGTGCCGGACTTCTAGGTCCTTCCAGTAAGGTAGGTCCCATAACACAGATCGCTTCTTCCAGTATGACGACTCATCAGCGGGCTTCTTTTTCCGACCCTTTCTGAGCACGACATCCACGTCGTTAACCTTCTCGAATATCTCTGCACCGCTTAATGGCCTTGGTTTCGCACCGTTCTCCGTTCTCCCGTTGAACTGTGACTTCCACCTCCGGTAACGGTGCCTTATAGGCAGGAACCGCCAGTGACCCATGTACACGACTTTCCCGTAATTCTTGAGACTTAGGCTAACGGTATTCTCCATGCATACGACACAGCCTTTGTGTCCTTTCACCGTCTGACCGGAGGTGTTGTCGAGAGCGGGAAAGTCTTGGATTGTGCAGAACAGCATGGCCCGCAGAGTGAAGTATTCTCTTTTGTTCGCATCCCATACGTGCACTCCTGTGTTCCACAGTGTTTGTAGCTCATCCATCAACGGTTGGAGATACACGTCGATGTCGTTACCAGGTTGCTTAGGCCCTTCGATAAGTGTGGACATCATAATGTACTTCCGTTTCATACAAAGCCAGGGAGGTAGGTTGTACATACTGAGAAGTACGGGCCAGGTGCTGTGTCGGCTGCTCATGTTGCCAAATGGATTCATTCCGTCCGTACTGAGCGCGAACCTTACGTTCCTAGTTTCCGCACCGAATTGGGGATACTTCCTATCGATGTTCCTCCACTGGATTGCATCGGCAGGGTGTCTCAGTTTTCCATCGGTTGTCTTCCGCTCGTCCGCATGCCAGCGAAAAAGTTTTGCTTCCTTCGGGTTTGCAAACAAACGCTTGAGGCGCGGGATTACAGGCAGGTACCAAGCAACCTTCGCGGGAGTCCCCTTCGTCACCTCGACGAATTCCTCAGCTCCTTCTACTCCAATTTTACCCTTGTACCGAGAAGCCTTGCACACAGGGCATGAATGTAGCTTCGCAAACTCTTTCCGGTATAGCATACAGTCGTTCCGACATGCATGTATCTTTTCAACTTCCAGTCCTAAGGGACAAAGCAACTTCTTCGCTCTGTACATGTTGATGGGTAACTCATTCCCCTCCGGAAGCATGTCACTTAGAAGGCCCAACAACTCGTTGAAGCTCTTGTCGGACCAGCTGTTGCTCGCCTTCAGCTTCAATAGTTCAAGCACGGCATATAACAAAGTGAACTTAGCCTTGCATCCTGCGAAAAGCGGTTTCTCCGATGCCCCCATCAAGCCTACGAATTGCTGGTACTCTCTGTCGGTTTCGTGCCCTTCGAAATCACGCAACATCTGTTCCAGCTCAGGCATCGACTCCGGATCATCGGACATCTCATGTTGTGAATCACAAGGGATATCAATTGGGATATCGGTTGCTATATCATCGGCGAAAATATCATCATCCGATACTACGGCTTGATCTTCGTCGTGCTTGGTCCAAGTTGAATACCCTTCCGTAAAACCTCTCTTGAAGATGTGGTACTGAATATGATGGAGCTCAAAAATCCTTACGTTACCACAGTCTAGGCATGGACAGTACGTGTCACCTCTACCCTGTCTCAACATGTCCGCCTCGGCAGCTTCCATAAATGATCTCACTCCATCTCTATACGCCTCTGTGTTGCGAGCTCCGTACATCCACAATCGATCCATCTAAGCCGTGCATATGGAAATTTGAAATTTTAATTAAATTTATTAAGTGCACCGACTTCGTGAGATGAGTTTAACACATTAATTACTGACATAATCGAATTGTACAAATAATTACTAACATAACTAACTACTATAACTAAATAGCCATACTAATTGCTAATATAACTAACATATACGCGTCGACTCTCTTCATTTACTAACGTATAACTAACATATTACCACTTTTTCTTCCGTATAAAATTAAATACGCCACAAAAAATTTCCATCATTTCTTTTCCTTTAAACCCACAAATTATAGAATTGTTTCATAATTTGCATACCTTACCAACAAATTTAAATGCATTCAAACATACAAATAACTCAAACATCTCAATCGATCAAATTATTATCATATAATTGAATCTTCTCAACTAATGTTCAAGAAAAGAGCACAATCAACAAAAATTATTGGATGAAATGACTCAAAAACTAAACACCAACCTTTCTTAATTAACAAGGAAGTTCTTCTCCAACTTCTCTACCAAATGTAGCTTCTCCACTGAAGAATTCACAGCAAATCGCTCAAAAAATCGCCAGCACTTCGCCACATTTAAGACATGGTCGTATGTCTGCTCGCGCAGTGCAATAAATACTGTGAATCATATTGGAGGCGGTTAAATCCAAACAACCGCCTCGTATATCTACTAACTCGAGGCGGTTATATTTCGGCAACCGCCTCGGATATGTACTCGCTTATCCGAGGCGGTTGCCAATATATAACCGCCTCCTATAACGTCGATATACGAGGCGGTCATAAATAGTCAACCGCCTCGGATAATATTGGAGGCGGTTGCTTATTTATAATCGCCTCCGATGTGGTCGTTATCCGTGGCGGTTGCTCCCGGAATCGTTATCTGAGGCGGTTAATTCGTGCTAACCGCTTCCGACATAGGTTATTCGTGGCAGTTTTTCTAAACCGCCTCGGATATGGCGCCACGGATAGACCATTCTGTAGTAGTGCGCACTGCCATGCCCTGCCGCGCTGACGCGCCGCGCGCCACCGACGGGGCAACGGGCAAACCGGACGGCAGATGTGCTAGCACTACTACTACTACTCTACGCACACTACACGGCATGTGGCCACACAATAACAGAGCTCGATCGAACTGTTGATTATTATTAACTGATGACGGAACAGGCAGCGCTGCGCGATACTCCATACAAGGATATGCATCCTTACAGAGGAGCTAGCTAGTGCACCACCTAATGACATAAACATGACGATAATATACACATGAGATGAAATACTCGCTCTTTTCTCTCTCTTACAAACTAAGGAGACAGATCAAAGAGTAGATTGCTCGTGACTTCAAGCGGCTCATGGATCACCGCGTTCACAGCACCGGCTTTCTCCTCCAGCGAGCTGAACGCATCACCACGAGAGTAGAAAAAGTAGCACGTCTTGCACATCTTCCAGAACAGCTCCTTGCAGGGCCTAGGCAGTACACCGTCCTCCCTGAGGACCAGCCTCAGCATGTCCCTCCTGCAGGTGTCTATGGGCGTCCGCAACTCCCTCCTAGCCTCTTCTATGGACATAGAGCCGCCACTGTGAAGAACGAGCAGAGAGACGCTGTTCAGTTTGCCTTCGTTGTCCTCCCTCTGCAGCAATGTAGATCAGCAAAAGTCATTTTTTGAGCTTTACACGCTGCATTTTTCATTAGCTTAACAAGTTTATCATGAAAATTCAAGAGATTGATGCATATCGTTGAAGAAGAAAAACCAGTACCAACTATATATACATATTTGGCAAATACCTCGTAAGTCTGGACATCGTTCAGGAGACGGCCACAAGTGCTCATCAGCCTAAATAGTTCGGTGTACTCTGGATCTCTGACGGCAGACTCCGTGAGCTTTGGTCCAACGAAGTACAACGCTGGGAGCACGATAGGGCCCAACGCAAATGTCACAACCGCATTTTCGATGTACTCCTCTGGTGTTGGCACGTATCCGGTCTTCCTCCATTCCACCTCGGTCATCATAGACCTCAGCAAATCTTGCCACTGCATAAGCCATTCTGAAATTGTCAGTATTCAGTAGTACATCATGCAAATTCTCCATATATAAGAGATTGCGTATAGATGAGACTTACGATTTCTACTAGGTGTCCGGTAACGTCGCGGCCCTGCACTGCAGAAGCCTTTGCTCCGAGCTGGTTCACTGAGGTGTAAATTGCAGAGAATACAATCTCCACTTGCTCAGAGTAGTACTCGGTTTGGTGGTGCTTATTATCCCACCTGCGACAACCGTTGGAGAAAACGTGGAGATGTTGGATTAGTCTAAGAAACCCAGCATTGATGAAGAAAGAGAAGGGAGAAGACATGGGTGTAAAAGCATTGTTACACACATCTCGACTAATGCGGTGAGGTTTTCCAGCTCCTCTTGTGATCCTCCGACATCGAAGAAGTCGTCGACGACCGTCGTGAGCACGCCGTTCATGGCCCATAGAATGCGAGCATCGGACAGTTCTGGAGGGAAGATGGTGCCAGCAGCAGAGAGGTAGAAATATGCCAACTTCTGCCGCGCGAACTGTAGCTGGTCCAGCCTGCTCTCTTTCACCCAACTGCCCCAAAAAAAGTTGCACTCTATGAAAAAATTAAGCAGGAGGTTGTTGGTTTGCATAAGGAAAAAGAGTGCATAACTGTCAGTGTACCTATCGAGATGCTGAAGTTCTTCCTGGTAAATAGATTGGCTTGTACTGAAATCCATGACACCCAAAGCTAGAAGATCTCGACTTGTTTGACGAGGCCTGTTTCAGAAGAAAAAACAATGCATTTAACATTGGTGTCTAGTCTCTACATCTCGTAGATCTGATGTGAACTTATTTTGCGAATAGAAAAATTGAACTTACAAGTATGCTGTTTTTAGCATCTGATGCTCCATAATATCAAATTGTTCGATGTTCCTCTTATGTTCAAGGCGATCCAATGTGGCGTAGAAGGGAGAATTAAGAGCATGCTCGACCTAAAAACACAAAAGCATAGCATTAGGCAGAACCTCTAACTGAGGCAGGGATATTGCACTCTGAAAATTACCTCTCTGAAGAGTGGACTTCTTTGCAGCGCACTAGAGCTCAGCTGTTCCTTCAGTAGGCGGCGAGACCATGATCCTATGCTATCTAGAATCAACTCATCTTCCGATATAACCACTTGTGAAGCCTTGTATAATTCCAGTAAAGATCTTGTGTCATTCAAATAAGTGGAGGCTTCAGCAACATGAGACAGATCATCTGCACACGTTTTCAGGTGGATCAGTGCTGATGTGTCGAAATAGAGCCGTAGGAAACCAAGATTATAAGAAGTTTTCTTTTTTAAGGGAAGGACACGAAGTTTAGTTTTTAGGCCTCTGAGGTTATAAGAGGTTAAGAAGCAAAAAAATTTCCAGCGCTAGAAAATACCAGAAGAGACGTCATATCCGTTCATCCGTAGAACGCGAAATGCCATGGCGCATGTCGCAACGTCCAGCATGATCTCCTCGTATCTCCGTAACCAACAACTGTAAACTGGCTCTTGTCAAATACATGCGCTGCTAATTAAGATCAGTAAAAACAGACGGCTAACATTTTCTCAAGGTAGCACAGCACCTGTATGTCACGTCCAGTATACTCTTGATCTCACCAACAAAATGCCGAGATATTCCAATCTCTCCAAGCACATCCACCATGGAAAGCTGGAAAGGTATACTTTTCGGACACGTTGCCGGTACTACTGGGAAGCATGGGAGTACCTGAGGGGAGCTCGGTAAGGGCACCGTAGCCACCCATGCCGTGTCGTAGGAAGATGCCGGCGACGGTTCCGGTTTCTGGAGCTGCTTCTTCGTTCTAGTCTGTCTTGCCTTCCTCTGACCCGTGCCATTTACGAATCCTAACTGAAAGAAACAAGGACAAGAGCCTCACTGCATGAACTACAAAAATGACCGCGAAAAATTTAAGACCCGTAATCACAAAAAGTTCCACACACACATTTATTATCTATTATCTATTATCTATTACTCTATTACTTTACTTACTTTTATATATTAGATTATATATCATACTAATAATAGGAGTTGGTGAGGTGGTATGACACTTTCATTTCTTATTTTAACCCTCCCCTCCATTAATCATATTCCTACAATATCTCTAACAAAAAGACAATAAACTAATTAACTTAAGTATAATAAAGACTCTTAATGAATTGACTTAACCATCACCCTAAAAAATCTCTAACAATAAAACCCATCCCAACCCGTGCTCTCTCTGCTCTCATCCCGCCCTCCCTCAAGCTGCCACTGCCCTTGCTGTGCCGCCACCACCGTGCGCCACCCCTGCCGAGCCGCCTCTGCTTCTCGCCAGGCTGCCCTAGCCTCCGGCCAAGGGAAGGAAGAGGAACTCGGTTGGGGGAAGGATAAGAGAAGGGAAGAGAAGGGGGGAGGAGGGGAGAAGAAGGTAGAAGGAAGAAGAAGAAGGGAGGATGGGAAGCATGGGAATACCTGAGGGAAGCTCGGTAAGGGCACCGTAGCCACCCATGCCGTGTCGTAGGAAGATGGCGGCAACGGTTCGGGTTTCTGGAGCTGCTTCTTCGTTCTAGTCTCTCTTGCCTTCCTCTGACCCGTGCCATTTACTAATCCTGACTGGAAGAAACAAGCACAAGAGTGTCACTGCCTGAACTTCAAAAATGACCATGAAAAATTAAGACCCGTAATCACCAAAAGTTCCACATATATACATATACATACATACATACATACATATATATATATATATTGAATTTACGGTACGAACAGATTGTGAAGCAATATGTAAATACTATAATCAAGTTAATAGCAAGAAAAGTTCCACTAGAAGATGGGTTTTATTTGAAGATATTATCACTGGAAATGGATACAAAGTTATATTCGAGCATATAAAAGGAAAGGAGAATATATTACCTGGCCTATTTTCTCGTTCATCTATTTTGCAGAAATGAAGCGGATGATGGGTTTTAATGGGATCGAAACGTTCAGCTTTGGAGCTAAAAATAAGTTAAGAATATTCCCACCAAATTCATATAAATTCAAGCCAAAGGTTCGTATCGTATTAGATGATATCCAAGAATGCATATTAGACAATTTCTGGTACCAATACAATAATAGACGTGAAGATAAAGGCTACATGCTTTCAATATTAAATAGCCTTGCTGAATATTTTAATAAGTTGAATACTTCAATGCCTGCCTCAGAGGCTCCAGAGATATTGGAGAATATAGAGCAGAAGACATTATATGTGGTATTTGAAGGACAACTCCCAGGTATATATATATCATTTGAAGAAATAATAGCCCAAAAAATAGATGCAAAGTTATCTGGGGGAATATCGTGGAAAAAATACACAAATATTGATGAAGCCCTAGCCCAAGCCAGGAAAATATTAGGGGTAAATTATCATATGGAACCAGCTGCTAAGGAATATATTCAAAAATTTAAAAGAGCAAGGAGCAAGAAAGCACCAGCCACACCATATCTTGAAGTTATAAAAAAGATGATCAACCAAAATTCACAACATATAAAGAATGTCTAGTAAAGGGAGTAGATCCCTTAGACGGGAAATATATAGACCGGAAGATAGAAGAAAAATTTGAGAACATAGCCCCCAAATGGAAAAAGGATATCAAAGAAGACATCCTAAAGGAATTAAAAAAGGAAATGGATGAGAAGTTTGAGAATATGAAGAAGGTATATGAAGAAAAATATGATATATCATTCTCAGACGATGATATCATGGATATTGCCGGACATGGGCAAAATCCAAAAACATAAGTAAATTGAAACTTATGCTGGAAAATATGAGCTAAATAATATTGATAATGTATTATCAATAATTCGGGCGTGGCAGACCCAGAAGATCCGTACCAGAGAATATATTATCAAAGGAGAAAGATGTGAAGAATATTCTGAATTGAATAATTTTCGAATCACTCGTGAAGCATATGGACGAAGCATAGTGAATAAAGCTTTGACAGAAAGCTGAAGCCAGACATGAAGCATCTGAGCACCAGTTGCTTCCGTGAAGAAGAAAAAGAATCCAGAAGGACAGCCACGCATGAAGTCTACAAAGGCCACTAAGCCTAGGCATCCAGGTGGACGGTCGTGCGTGAAGCGTACGAAAAGCTACCAAGCCTATGATTATTAAATAATGGAGAGGAGCTCTTCGCGCGCGGCTATAAAAGGAGGTTGCAGCTAGGCTCAAAGGCATCAGGAAAAACATCTGCGAAGCCAACCACAACTAGCTAGAGCAAGAGAGAGCACTCCGCTCCACTCCCTCTTTAGTTTCCATTGTAGCCACTCTTCCACTGTAAAATACCCACTTCTCCAGGTTTGTAATATTAAGAAGGTAATTTCCCTTTTTGTTTGTAAGCTGTTTGGGGGTTCCCGAAAGGGAAAACCAAATGTAAACTAGTTTATGGAAATGAAGTAGTTCTGTTTTGAAAATCCCTTGGTGTTTTTAGTTTTAGTTCTATGAGACGGGTTTTTTATGCTAAGGATCCTATAGGAGAAACCTCTGCGGTAGTTCTCAGTTGAAGCCCCGCGCATGGCATATGGTATAGAGGACTCGGTTTCCGCTAGAGAAGTGTTCCCTTCGGGTGGAACTGCCTGGGAAGACGATATAAAACCCATCCCATATGGTTGCAGCTAGAAGTATCTGGGGAAGGCTTAGCTACTTCTGAAGTAAATTAGTGATAAATATGGTGAGTACCGAGTAGGATTTTTACAACTGATAAGCACACAACCGGCTGTCTTGTTGGTCTCGCCAACCCACAAGATCCTGTAAGAACGCTAGCGCTGAATATTAACCATAATCAGTAGTGAAGAATTTGAATAGTTTTGGATAGTATCGCAGCACCCGAATAGTTTCGTGAATAGTGTTTTGAATCTTAAATAGTAAAGGTGAATAGTAAAAGTGAAGGTGAACAGTAAAGGTGAATAGTAAAAGTAAAAGTGAATAGCATTTTCAAATACTGTCTGAATAAGTCTCATCGTGTCTCTAATATAATCATTGTGCCCGCATATCTCGAAAACTGAATACTTAGATTAAGAGTTCACAGCAGTAATCTAGGAATCTATATACATATACATTCATACATACATACATATATATATATATATATATGCGCATGTATATATATACCAGGTTTTGCAGGCTCGCAGCATCTCCAACTTGCGACCTGTTCTTAGAGACTGCTGTTTGGGGGACAAAATTAAAGAGACGAGTGTCACCAAATGAACTGGGATAATACACTAGCCCTGCAGTCTGCAGTAGAACATGCATGCATGCATATGCATGCGAATATATATACCTGTAGCGACGGCAGGCCGGGGAGCTCTACCCGGTAGCATCGGCATCATCGCGCATGGTAGACTGGAATATTGGCCGCCGGAGGAGAAGCCAGCATTCGGCGTGAGAGAAGAAGTGGGCAGCTTCACGACCCTGGCCATCACACGATCGAACGATTGATGCGGAGAATGAGAGGAGTGAAGAGGGTAAGGCAGAGCGCGCGAGGAAGAGCCGACGGATCACGGTGAAATGGAGTGTGATGGACCGCGGCTTTCACGTGTGAGCTGTGGGGCTAGTACCACCATATACATGTGTTTATATTGTGGCCCAGCCATAGGATACGACGAGGACTCTCCTCAGCCCTTGTCCGTGAGAGCAGCTGTTGCATCGGTACCGCACATTTTACATGACGCCGGGCGGTCGGAGATGCTCCCGCCGTATGTGGACTGGCAGGTACACCGTCCGACATGCATTCATGTCATGAACTACACGTTTCTGTACTAGTGCAGATCATGAACCCTACGTCGTGAGTACTATTCATGTCATGAACTACACGTTGTATTCGTGTGTTGTGCATGAACTACACGTTTCGGGTGTTGTGCTACGTACTATTCTGGGTCGGAAGTCCTATTCATGATTCTGATGATGCCGTGTACCATTTTCCAGTGAAGTGACCACAGATCGAGTGCCTCTTGTCGTCTCCCGTCCGGGCGACGAAATTGCGGCGAAGGGGTCATCACTTCGCCAGTGCAGAACCGTCAGTAAGACTATACTTTATGGTAATTTAATAATTTGTCACTAGTTCACTGTTACTGTACTTTGTGGTGATTTAGTATGTTGTCACTAATTGTCCACGCAACAGTGAGGAAAAAATATTTAGTCTCCAATGCTCTAATAAGTAGTGACAAACAAGTTTTCATTACTATATTTAGTCACAGAAATGCTAAACTCTTGTAGTACAAACTGATCCAAGATCACACTCACGAGTCGTACCATGTTCCAATAATCACACTCATCCAAGATAGGCTGACAGGTGGTAGAAAGTTGGAGGAAAACCCCCCTCCCTTCCCTCCATCCGCTCGTCTCTTGAGCCATCCTATACGACTCGGTAGGCGATTCAAACCACCGCGCTAGAGCTCTACCCTACCTCGCCGCCTCCCCTCATCGTTGCCAGCAGCGTGTCACACTCCGGTTTTTTTTTCCAAACCCTGCAAAGCATAGCATTGCATTAAGCTGACCAAACCCCACATGAAATATTATTCATAAAAATCCCAAAAAAATTTCCCAAGATTAATCACATATGTATATGTATACAGGTATATAAGTGACATTAATCCACTCCACCTCCCATGTCATTTCGCGTACTCAGCTCTTCAATTTATATGAACATATATATGCATGCCCATGTGTATATACTACACGTATAGGTGTTATAGACCTTGATTTCTTGTCAATCAAAACCAAGCTCTGAATTTAACTAAGTCTGGCAACTCGTGCTCACTACTGGCCTGTTAAATGCTCATTGTTGGCCTCTTATTCAACGATGCTACAGCCTTACTCCATCCTTACTCTGTGTAGGGGGCATTAGTGGCTACATGTAGCAACAGTGACAGCTGCGCTGCCTGCACAGAACACGCTCGATGCCATCCATAGCAGGGCCCTGCCGCTTCAGTGCCAAGCGCATGTCGTCTTGCTACCCTTGCATTTGTCATCTCTACTACAGCAGTCAATGCCTAATCTTCCTGTGCTGACCAAACATCTGCACCGCTCCCCTGCTACTTCAACTCAACGCAGTGCCACCTCTCTCTCCACAACAGAATTCGTGCAGCCTCCCATGTATGCCATGAACAGTGCCACGAATGATGCCATGAACAGTACCACGAATAGTGCCATGAGCAGTACTATGAGCAGTACCATGAACAGTGCCACAAATAGTGTCATGAACAGTGCCGCTAACAGTGACATGAACATTACCATCTACAGTACTTGACGTGCACTGCACGCGCTGTTTACTAGTCTCCAATAGTGAGCGGTGCCAACTTTCTGTGTTCCCTTCAATAGTGAGCGATGCCCAACTTGCTGCAACTTCACAACTCGTGCAAAATAATTAACTTCCCTTCCTCCTTCTCCTCTATTTAAGCCAAGCAACTTCCCTCCTTCTCAATTTCCAACCAGCCCGAGCTCATTTTCTCTACCTACTCCATCTACTAGCCTCTCTTTCTTCCCCATAAAATTAGCTCCCCTCTATGCATGTTTCCCAAGGCTAAGCTCTACCTGCTTTCTTCTCCCAAGCTCCAAGTTGAAGCAAGTCACCCGAGCTCCCTCCTATTCCTTATCCTCTCCTTCACCCTTCTCGAGCTGCAAATTTTTTTCCTCTCAGCCAGTTTCCTTTCCTGGCAGAAACCTCAAAAGTTTATGTCTTCTCTGTTGTAACTCTGATCGAATCAATTCTTTCTCCAATGATCTCGTAAATTTCAGAACTATCCATTAATGTAACTTTAATAATTTTTGAAAGGTTTGGAGTTTTAATTTTGAAAAATATTTCAAATATGTATGCCCTGGACAAATCAATTCTCCTACCTAAAAATGATCACACACAAAAAATATAGCATGATGGGCTCAGTGACACTTTATAACTCTGATTCCTTTAGGCAAAGCTAGACAAAATCATGATAAGCTTTAAAACATTATCTTATTAGGGTATATATACACATGCAATCTTTTCCATAACACCTAGTACCTCATGGTATATGCATCCTCTTCTCTTACGATGTCATATCGTTTGAATCTTATTTGGGTTTCTCTGGCTTGGTTGTTTATTCGACTCTCTCTCTCGACGTGTAGTTGTCGGAGTGAGGTACGTGCGACAGGAGGATCTGGAATCACCCCCGTGTCAGGAACAGAACCAGGAACTACCAGGCAAGCATTTCTCACATTGACCATGTTGAAACCTATATGTGATAAACTTAAGTATTTTGCTTACGAACATGCATGCTATGTTTGTAACAATACTATGTTAACTAAGAGTAGTTATGACCTATAGATGCATTGCCAAGGATCCGACCTGAGATAATTTTGTAGCCCTAGTATTAGACACTGGACATTGTAATTCCGGTGAGGTACTAGACATATAGGCTATAAGCCAAGCTTAGTCCTGCTCTAGAATAAAACTCCAAATTTTTTTTACGAGGTTGGGAATTACTTTTGGTTCAGGAAAACAAAACCCTTGAGGTGACGTGAGTCGCCCAGTGCGGATGTTGAAAAATATGATTATCAAAAACCCAAAATAAAAGGGAAGATGATTTTGATTCGGGTAAAAATTTTAAAGGCAGTTTGAGGATGTTGATGTAGCATGTGGTGGCATGGTGGTCGGGATTGAATCTAGAGTCTTACTTGAATCAACCAAGGACCGAGCCTAAGTGCCGCTAAACCAGATTCACCCCGTACGTCCACATGGCCTTTGTGGGAAGGACTTGGCTTATTATCCCGTCAAGTATTAGAGCTTGGACCCGTGGGCAGTAGGAAGAGTGTGCTAGGTAGATTGGTATCCCTAGAGGACCTCCGCGTGACTACGTAGGGAGTCGTTCGACACAAAGGTAAGTCCACTTCGGGTTGTGGGTCGGGAGTCACCGAGCACAAGCGGAGACTGGGTAGATTTTATCTAGTGGGTCCAGCTCTGATACGAAAATGGGTGAAAGGTCTCGCTGTAATAACCCTGCCGATACACCTCGTGAAGTGTATTCGTAGCGCTCAATAACAAGGGGGACTAACTCCTCCTCCTGCTGGAGCTTGAGTATTACGGGCTCGTCCTTCCATCCTATTCAGCACCTCAGCGAAGAATTTGTTCTGATTCTCCTGGGCTTCACGCCTTTCTCGCCTTTCTTTATCCCTAGCCTTTCGATCTTCTTCCATCTGGCGCATGTATTGCATGAAAGCTTCTTCAGTGCTGAACCTCGGTGGTGGTGGAGGTATACCGCTACCTCTGCTTCCACTAGCTGCATCGGCTTTCGCCTTCTGCTCTGCTTCCATCCTGGCTTTTTCTTCAGCTTCCTTCTGGGTTTGCTCATCCATCAACCTAAGGGTTTCTTCACTTGGACTCGCCATTCACCTACATTGTGATATGACGCAAAGCTTAATAATATAATCTTCAACGACATATATTAAGCTTTTATCTTCATAACACATCTAAGCATTCATGCAAAATCCGAAAAGATCCATAACTCCGATAAAGCACACAATTTCATAAATCGTGATCAACCTATGTGCTCTTTATCTACAGTGTCCAGAACAAAAGCAAAAATAAATATTTAATTTCTGATACTTAGGGTTCTAACCTTATGAGCTATCTCCTTACCTCTAAACCCGTACATTTTCAAATTTTGGATTTCTTATAGATTCATAAGGTAAGTGATAATGTAATAGATTACTATCTTCTTCTTGAAGAAATTGAATTGAACCCACAATGTTAGATAATTCTATAGATAATAACGAAAAAGTTGTTGGAAAAATAGTACATTTATCTTTTATCAAACGAAGCCTATAAATGAGAATAGTCCTTATAGAGGTTCCAACTTCATTCCTAGGGTTCACAAGTCTCCTAACTAGACTTTTATGCCTAGAGGTCTCAACAATTGCTCTGATACCACCTGCAGCAACCCACAATATTACCCCTTCGAGTAATATGCTGGTCTTTGACATGTCGCAGACGAAGTGCCTTCTTGTCTACAGCATATCACACAGAGTGGCACGACAGAAGCATTGCAGTGGTCCATATGTTACAAATTTAATTTACTGTTGGGGGAGGGGCCCCCGCGCTAGTCCGTTTTCGAAGATTTTTCCGCATCCGCCATCAATGACTAAACTGACGCCGTCAGGGGCAGCACAGTGTTCGTCACCATCAAGGTCTACGACGACGACATATGAAGTCTAGAGTAACCTCAGCGGCTGTCGCCATCGAGATCTACGTCGACTTCTTCAAAGACCACCCCGGCATCTGTCGCCGTCAAGGTCTACGATGACGACGTCAAGGACCACCCCGACGTTCGTCACCGTCAAGGTCTACGACGACGTCGGCAAAGACCGCCTCGACGTGCTTAAGGTTTCCTCCAAAGATGCCGAAAAATATTCCCCAGAGATTCCTGGGAATATTCTCCCAAAATATCTTCTATGCATAGGAAATGACGACCGCGCCCTTGTAAAAGTCCCTCTCGTGTGAGGGCAAAATTATAATCTCGCCTTTTCCATCCTCAAACCCTATAAATACCCCCTAGGGGTAGAGAGGGGAGAGAAAAATTCTTGTAACCCTAATTCTACACTTCAATAGAAGAGTAATTTTCACCTCGTCGTACTCCAGAGGGGTTTCGCCTTCTCGTACACGACTCGTGTTTCACCCTGTCGTACGTGTTTCGTGCCTCAGCTCGACGGACGTTCGGAGGGTCATACTCGCTCATACTCCTCGTGCACCGTCGATGGTCGCTGTAGCCGTTCGGGGGTGCCACAAGTTTACTGTCTAGAGTTGTATCTATGACAGTTGGTGCCGTCTGTGGGAAAGCGAGCGAAAAGCCATGGCACCGAAGAAGAAGAGCAGGGCTAGAACAACCGTCCCCCGCACACCGAACCCGACCCGTCAAGCCAGGACGAACAACACGGCCCTCACCACGGTGCTCAGTGGCGCCCACGTCAACGACCCGGCGGCAGCTAACACTACTGCAATTTGGCCCTCTGCTGAACGACCTCCACTGATGGGCACACAATGGCCCGTCGTTGGAGGGGCTCACCACTGACGAACGCGTATCCGCCCGTCAGCGGAGAGGATAGCCAGGCTGGACGTGAGGACCTCCACTGACGAGCCACTAAGTCGCCCGTCAGTGGAGATGCACCCAGGATGCCAGAGATGACGTGTTCTTTTCACTGACGGGTGGTACGTAAGTGACCATCAGTGGAGAAGCTGTCTCCACTGATGGGCATGTCTGTCGGGTCCGTCACTAGTATTTTAGCCCAAAAGCACCGCATCAACAAACATCAATAACTTTTGATATATAAGTCCAAATAAAGTGAATCTTTTTGCAAAATTTGTAAAATGAATAGATCTAGACAACAGATCAAGTTTCATAATTTTCTGAGTTCCCTGGAATTTCTAGTATTTATTTTATTTTTTATCTCTTTTCTTGGGAAATGCTTGAGTTACAAAGCAATGTATAGTCCAACTTTTGTGAAACTGTCTGATATTTTAAACACAGCCTCATGAGGTCATCTCATGACCCCATGCCAATTTTCATATTTTTTAGACCAAATTTAGATTTTATATAAAATGAAAAATTATTAAGATGCAAGTAAAGGTTTGAATTTTCCTAAGAAAATATTTGAATTTATATATATATATTCTGGATAGGAGCTAAAAAGATACATAGGTACTTATATATGAATTTTGCTTCCATTTAGAGGCCTTCTTTAAGATACTTGTAGCTCAAATTTGAAATATATCCAGTAAATAGCTAGATATTCATTTAATGCCTAAAAAATAGCAAATGATTTCAGAAAAATGCCTAATTTTGACATTACCGATATAATGTAGTATGTTCCATGTATAAAAATTTTGGACCATTTTAGATAAATATTTCGGGAATGTACTGCACATGGTACCTCAAATTGGTATTTCAAAAAATAGAAAATATAAATTATTACATAACAAGATGGAACATGAAGAAATATTAGCGTATAATAGTGTAATATCAAGTTGTAGTCCAAATCTCAAGTTCAAAGGATGAAGAAACTGTGATGTGTACTTCAATCTTCATACTTTCCCTTTGAATGCTATGATGCTTCCTTGGAGATGCTTGAGTTATAAAGCAATGTACAGTCCAACTTTTGTGAATTTGTCTGAAATTTTAAACATAGCCTCATGAGGTCATATAATGACCCCATGCCAATTTTCATATTTTTTAGACCAATTTTAGATTTTATAAAAAATAAAAAACCAATATGATCCAACTAGTGACGGGCCCTTAGAAAATGCCCGTCAATGGAAGGGGGAACCAGTGACGGGCTCTCACCAGGGGCCCGTCAGTGGTGATACCTTTCCTCTGACGGGCAAATTGGGCCACTGTGACGGGTGATACCACTGTGCCCGTCAGTGGAAGTGGTGAGGACTTACACTGACGGGCGCTTATTATGTGCCCGTCAGTGGATCGTTTACACTATATAAGCGGGGACTTGGTGAAATTTTCACAAGTCCCCGGGCGTTCGTTTTTCGAACCAGCCGTGAACTTTGCCCTAGCCCCGCCGCCAGGCTGCCGCGCCGCCACCTGAGATCCCGTCCGCGCCCACCGACCTCCCTCTCCGTCCCATCCGCCGACCTCCCTCTCCCTCCGGCCTGCTGCGCTAATCCGAGCTCCGGCCTCACGTTCATCTGCAGCACCCGCCGAGCTCCGCCCTCCCCCATCTGCAACAGCCGCAGGTGGCCGCCACCGCTCCGCCCTTCCCCGTCTGCAGTAGCCACAGGTGGCCGCCACCGCTCCGTCCTTCCCCATCTGCAGCAGCCACCCCACCGGCCGAGCTTCGCCCTCACATCGCCGGCACATCGCCCCACCGCCAAGCTCCGCCCTCCCGTCGCCGGTACGCCCTCCCCCCGAGCTTCGCCCTCCATTGCAGCCAATTCCTCCCTAATTTCCTCCGCCGCTTACCATCGGTCCTCCATCAGCAGCAGGTCGCAGCTTGTGTTGAAGGTATGAGAGATGGAGGAATTGTTCATGTTGGTGATGTTTGTATGCTCTGATGTTGGTGATGTTTATATGCTATGATCAGTTGATAGATGTCTAGTTAGCTATGTTGTGTGTATGCGTTTGTGATTGCAAGATATTGATGAAATTAGTTGGTGAAGATGTGTATATGTATCAAATGTTCTTTTCCATATATGTGATAGCATGTTCTTTGCCGTATTGGAAGATGTGTATATGCTAATGTACAATGCTAATGTACAATGTAATTGTTGTAATGGAAATGAATGGTGTTTGTACTGTTATGATGAAATATGCATTGCAATTTGCTGCAATTTGCAGTTCTGTTTTTTTAAAACCTCATAAATCTACTAGTAACGGGCCCTTAGAAAATGCCCGTTAGTGGAAGGGGGAACCAGTGATGGGCGCTCACCAGGGGCCCATCAGTGGTGATACCTTTCCTCTGACGGGCAAATTGGGCCCGTCACTAGTAACAGCCACTACTGACGGGCGGCCTGCCCGTCAGTGGAGGGCACCCCTCCACTGACATTCCCAGGCTGACCGGCCCCCAGCCTGTCAGTAAAGGCCCATTCTGCAGTTATAACCTTCGCGCTGATGACTCGTCGACCGACGCCCGCCCTGCGGGACTCCCTGCAGCTGTCATCGACGCAACGAACTCGGAAGCACGCGTCGAAACAGAAGCGGAAGCCCTCCGGCGCGAGGCTAATGAACTCAGGGACAAGCTCGTTAGGGCGAAGGTTGAGGCCCTCCGTGCCCTCTAAGCTTCGGACAACGCTCGCGTAGAGGCGGGCGTGCTCCGTGCCGAGCGTGATGCCGCGAGGGCCGCAGCGGTTCCGCCGCCGATCCCCGAATTGGCCGAGGCAGCGGCGATGCGACGTCGTCTGGACGAAACCCTAGCCGAAGCACGGGGGCAAACCCGGTGCAGCACGCAAGCCACCGATGAGGTCATACGGGGGGTAGAAGAGGCCCAGGCGCGTGCCAGGCTGCCACCCCCGGCAGTAGCACAGGAGGCCGCCGCCCTCCGCCAGGCCATGACCGACAACCACGAGCGGGCAATTCCTCCCGCGCCAGCATGCGCCGAAGAAGCTGCAGCCCTGCGGCATCAGTTGGATGTCGACCAGGAGATGACCATGGCATCCCTCTATGATGTAGGGGAAGGCCCCAGCAACCGACCCTTCCATCACTTCGTCTCGCAGCAGGGCGTGGAGGTCCCAGCATCGCTGCGTCACTCAGTGGAGCACTACCCTACATGGGTCCCAGCGCCTCC
Source organism: Stipa capillata (assembly GCA_019208055.1). NCBI lineage: Eukaryota > Viridiplantae > Streptophyta > Magnoliopsida > Poales > Poaceae > Stipa > Stipa capillata. Next base: position 88,578 of record JAGXJF010002068.1, on the reverse strand, counting down.
GCCGCGCCCCGAGCTCCATCATCCGGGATGGGCAGCTGGATAGCCCGCCGACAACGCACCCCAACAATGACTTGACGTCAGAACCTACCCGCCGGTGTATACAATCCGCTGAGCCCAGGACTGGCAGCCCCACCATGGCCAAGCAAGTATCGAGCGCCCAACATCACCAGCTTTGACGGGAACACCGACGCCATCGAGTTCCTCAGAGTCTATGAGACCGCCATGTCCTCAGCAGGAGGCGGTGAAGCGATCATGGTGAAAGGGTTGCTGCTAGTGCTTTCCGGCCTGGCTCGAAAATCGTACCTCGGTCTAGCCCCACGCTCAGTATATTCATGGGAGCAGCTCCGTGACAAGCTGAGCAACCACTTCATAGCCCACCAGAACAAGGAAGTCACCTCCTCGGACCTGTTCTCCCTCAAGCAGGCCCCCGACGAGTCGATACGTGACTTCACGCAACGCTTCGCTCAAGTACAATGCCAGATCTCGGACATCACCGATAGGAGCGTGTGCGAGGCCGCTCGCCACGCAATCTATAACCCCGACTTGGCAGGAAAGCTCGATAGGAAGGAACCCAAGATGGTCGCCGAGCTGTACGAGATCATGCGTACATACTCCAAATCTGAAGACGGGAAGACCCGTCGGTAGGCAGAGGCGCAGGCACTCACGGCATGGGCCGGGCCAAAAGTGGAAACTTATGACCGACGCGCCAGGAGGCAAAAGGACGTATACCACGTGGAGGAGGAGGAGCATCGTCCTGCCAAGCAGGCGCGTCATGACGATCAGGGCCTCGGGTCGGGCCGTCCTGAGCGAGACGTCCATGACCGGGCCTACCCGCGAGGAGGCCATGGCCAAGGTCAGGGCCATGGAGACTATTTCGGGCGCGGCAAAGGCGGTAATGCTGGACATGGAGGACGGAGGCCCGGAGGAGACAACCACCAACACCGAACATTCTGCGAGCTCCACGGGTGGGTCTTCCATGCCACCGTGGAATGCGACCTGGTCGCCTCCGCCCAAGCGATCAAGCAGCGTGAGGCCCACGACAAGACCGACGCTCAGTGACGCGACCGCGCGGCGGCCCAAGGACGTCAGGCCCTACCACCTTCGCCGCCATGCCCGCTCCTTGGAGCGCCGCCAAAACAAGCTGAAGACCCGCAGCGCCGCATCGTGCACGCCATCACTGGCGGCCATGCCCACACCTTCCCGTCCAAGCGTCAGCGACGGGCCTACACGCGACAAGTGCAGCACATCAACTCCTCCCCGCCCACCGAGCTACCCTCGTGGGTCGACGCTACCGTCACCTTCGGCCCTGAGGATGCCGCAGGAGTCAGCCTCCCCCACCACGACGCCTTCGTTATATCGGCGGTCATAAATGACTGCGAAGAGCACCGTGTCTTCATCGATGGAGGTAGCTCGGCGGATATCCTGTTCGCATCCACCGTCGCGGAGATGGGAATACCGCGAGTATGCCTCGCTCCCGCAGGCATCCCACTCCTCGGCTTCGGAGGCGAGCCGGTCTCGGGACTCAGGAAAATTGAGCTCCCGGTGGAGTTCGGCGAAGGAGAGTGCAAGCGCCGGGAGAACATCGTCTTCGACGTGGTCGACCTCCCCTACCAATATAACGTCATGCTTGTCCGGGTCACATTGAATAAGTTTGGCACCATCCCTCATCATTCCTTCCTCTGCGTGAAGATCCCGTCTCCCCATGGTGTCATCACTGTCTGAGGTAATCAAGACTTGTCCCGCAAGATCGACAACGACATCCAAGCAGCCATTCGTTATGTCCACACCGTTCATGCTGAAGCCGGGGACGCAAAAATCGCACTAGGGGCTGCTGACCCCCCCAACATCCGGGGGTGGGTGCCCAAGCCCAAGCCCGATGGCGAGACGCGTGCGGCACCACTTTTAGAGGGAGAACCAGCCAAGACGGTTCTCATCGGAGTGAACCTTGACCCAAAGGTCGTAGAGGCCCTATTCAGGCCGTGCTCGACATGCGGCCACCGAAAAATGTTAAAGAAGTGCAGAAGTTGATGAGGCGGCTCGCCGCGTTGGGAAGGTTCGTCTCCCGCTCGGCCGAGAAAGGACTCCCATTCTTCAAGGCTTTGCGGGGATCCTTTGGCTTTGAGTGGACGAGTGAAAACCAAGCCACTTTTGAGGAACTGAAGACATACCTCACCTCGCCACCTCTGCTGCAGCGCCCCGATCCCGGGGAGGCATTGTTGCTTTACCTTGCGGCCACCCCGGTCGCGGTAAGCGCCGTACTTTGCAAGGAGAAGGACAAGACCCAACACCCCGTCTACTATGTGTCCTAGGCACTGCAAGGAGCAAAGGTACGATACACTAAACTGGAGAACCTCGTGTATGCACTCCTCATGGCGTCGCGGAAGCTACGACACTACTTTCTCGCCCACTCGACCCGAGTACCGTCGGCTTTCCCAATCGATGAGATGCTTCGCAACAAGAAAGCTTCAGGACACGTTGGCAAATGGTCAACCGAGCTCGCCCCGTTCTCTATTGAATTTATGCCAAGGACAGCGATAAAGTCCCAGGTGCTGGCAGACTTCGTGGTGGAATGGGCTCCGTCGGAGCGCCCAGCGCCTCCGAACCCCTCCGACCCGCTGTGGACCATCTACGTCGATGGCTCGTGGTGCTCGGAAAGCGCCGGCGCCGGGGCGATTCTCGAATCCCCAGAAGGCAACGTCACCTCCTACAGCGCACGCCTTGAGTTCAAGACCACCAACAACAGGCGTGCAAAGGATAGTTGTCAAGAGCGACTCACAGCTCATCGCCGGCCACATCGACAAGAGCTACCAGGCCAAAGACCCCGAGATGGTCAAGTACTTAGCCCTAGCCCGGGCTATGGAGAAGCACTTTGCCGGCATCACTGTCCGCAGCATCCCCCTTGCTGCAAACGCCGATGCCAACAGCCTCGCAAGAGCCGCCAGCGCGAAGACCGAGACCCCCCTAGGGGCTTTTTACGAAGTGATCTCGGAACCCGCCACGAAGGGGCACCCAGAGATATGCCTCATCAGCGAGCAAGACTGGAGGGTCCCGATCATGGGTTACCTCTCCGACGGGACGACGCCCATTGACCCCGTAGAAGCACGAAGGCTCAAGAGTCGGGCCAGGGGCTTTGTCATCCATGACCATGCTCTATACAAATGCAGGGTATGCGCACCCTACCTTCGATGCATCTCTAAGGATGAGGGACTCGAGTTGGTACGCGAGATTCACCAGGGCTATGTGGATCGCACCTCGCCCCCCACGCCTTGCTTTCCAAAGCATTCCGTCAGGGATTTTATTGGCCCACCACCCTTCACGACGCACAAAGCCTCGTCAAAATGTGCCCTGCGTGCCAATGGATGGGGCGGGGCACGAAGCTCCCCGCGAACGAGCTGCAGCCCATTCCACCATTGTGGCCACTGGCCCGCTGGGGCGTCGACCTTATCGGCCCATTCGGGTCAAGGAGCCATGGATTCAAGTTTGTCATTGTCGCCGTTGACTACTTCTCCAAGTGGATCGAGACCGAGCCCTTGGCCAAGATCACATTGGCAGCCGTGCAGAGGTTTGTATCGAAGAACCTCAATTGCCGCTTCGGCGTCCCGAGGGAGCTCACCGTTGACAACGGGAGTCAGTTCGACGCAGCCCCCTTCCGAAAATTCTGCATCAGCCTCGGCATCAATTTATGTTTCGCCTCTGTGGCTAACCCGAAGGCAAACGGCGCTGTCGAGTGAGCCAACGGGATCGTCCTTTCCGGCCTCCGCACACGCCTCTTCAACTTGCCTAAGGGTCTTTGGGCGGACGAGCTCCCTAGCATCTTATGGTCCACCTGCACAGCGGCCAGTCGGGCACCGGCTTCACACCCTTCAAATTATTGTACGGAGACGAAGCGGTGACCCCGGAGGAAATCAAGATTGGGTCTCTGCGCACTACAACAATCATCAACGAAAGCACCCACGAAGTATCCCTCAAAACACTTGACGCCGTCTGGCAGGAGCCTGCCCTCAACATCGATCGGTACCAGGCCACCATGGCGAAGGCGTACAACAAGACTGTTCGCCCCCGACCCATCCACGTCAGTGACCTCGTGCTCAAGAAGAAGGCGAATCCAGAGGCTGACGGCAAGCTGAGCTCGAAGTGGGAAGGACCGTATGAGGTGGTTCGTGCCACTCGCCCGGGAGCGTTCCGCCTGGCAACTGTCACGCCCTGATTTTCTAATCCCGCATTCCAGCATGAAACCTTGCATGTTAGGTATATCTTAAACATCGCATGCATTAATCTCACCCCTCTCATAACCTTCCGATCTAAACCCTAATCTGGGAATCTACCCCATCTCTTCGCTCGATCGATATCCAGTGATACACTCGCGGCACCTCATCACCAAATGTCCTCGAGTATCGTGTCGAAGCCCGGAGACATCCCAATCCATCTCCCCACCTTGCCACACTCTGGAACCCTAGTTCTGACCCTCGATACCCCTTCCGTCCTATTTAATCTTTTCTTCCCCAAAACCCTAATTGCGAAGTATACCACTCCCCGTTCTTCCCAAAACTTCCAAATAAATTCCTGAAGAACCCTAACAATATCCTTAACCCAAATATAGCATAAAATATAGAGGGCCAATGCAAAGATATTGAGATATGGAAATATTAAATCTTAGGGCAATATTAGGCATTGTACTGCAACCCCTATAACTATCCCTTGAAAAATCTCGATAAATTCCCACAACACTCCCCACATCTCCAGGGGCCCCCAATACATAAAATCTTGGGCAGGTCATGTGTAAAAATCTAAAGAGCCAGGCATCGAACACCTTCCCCGTAATACCTCTCTCGCATAAAATCACGAGTATTTCTCTGCCAAAGCTACCACAATTCACTGAGAAGTCACCACACACTGCCCTCACCTTTCTAATCCCAATTAACCCCACTCTGGCAGCTCATATCATATCACCCATAGTGGAAAACTAAGACACGTCTCACTTGACATTAAAAGCTTTCACTGCTCAGAGTACCGTCAGCCCCCAAAGTTTGCAGAAGCATTGAACATGTGTGCCCGAGCCGTTTTGACATGGTTTGACCCCTCGAAATCGTGGCAGCACTCCATCGGCATGCCCATGCCGCTCTGGACGCGTCCAGTCAAGCAGCAGAGCGCGCCTGCTGCTCCTCTCACTGTGCCAGCTGTTGTCGAGGCTCATCCGAGCAACAGGCACGTCTCAGGCGACCCCCATTCACTCTCCTTAACTGTCCTCGCCATGCATCAGCTCCGGCCACCATTAAAACCTCCCCTGAGCTGTCCCATCTCGAGTCCAGACGAGCACCGGTGGCGGCATTGCCCTGAGTTCTGGCTCTAGCTATAAAAGGAGCAGCCGAACATCCAAACTCCCATTCCATCCACGCCGAACTGCCCTACAACCCGAGCTCCCCATCTTCTTCTTCCCTAGCTCAGCCGCCCGAGTTCCCTTCAGCTCCACCTCGCTCGCCCCTCTGTTCCACACCACCGATCCAAACCACTGAGCTTCACTAGTCAATCGAGGTAGCAGCTGCCGCCGAGCTGAGCTCCGCCGCCACCTGCAGTAGCCAACCCGCCGCTAGCGCCAACCCTAGCTACCGGAACCAACCGCCGCCGCCAGCTCGAGCTGTCCGAGCAACGGACCGAACTGCCACGCTCGAACTCACCCGACCGATCCTAACCAGGTAAGGGAGGAGGCGCCAACAGGTGGGGACAGGTGTTCTGGTGCGGCCCATAGGCGATGAGGGGTAGCGCACCGTCGAGTAGCCGTTTCTCGCTTTAAGAGGCGCAATAAAAACGGTGCTAACCGGATTTCCACATCCGACAGAGTAAAAGCGCCATAATTTCAGTCCGTTTCCGACACCATAAAGGCGCATTCAAGCGGTTGGAAGGCGCATTCCGACCGGTTTTCTCTGTTTTATTTATTTCAGAACCGTGCGCCACTGGTTCGGCTGGTTCATTAGGATTTCGACCGGTTCTCCCAAATCTAATTCCGGTTCTGGAATCACCAGAAACTTCTCAAACTTTTATCTTCACAAAATTTTGAAATTTGAATTTGTATTAAAGCCCTAGCAATAGGGATTGAGTTTAGGGCATTCTTTTTATTTTCTTTAAATCCACATATACACTATATGTGTAATTTCTGGAGTATTCAAAGTAGATAATTTATACTACCAGTATATTAAGACGTCACTAGCACCCATGAATTTATAAAAGCAGTAGTTTGAACCCGTAGCCCTAATGACATGATTTTTACTACCCGAATAAAGGAAACATCATTTTATGTGTTGCGCATGCATGCTATCTCTTTTGTTTGAGTTATTTGGAGTTGCTTTGCTTCTTATTCACCGTTCTTTTGACGCGTAGTTAACGGAGTGCCGTACGTGCCTCGGGAAGATCCAGGAGCACCCCCACGCCAAGAACAGGAACAGGAATCGGAACTGCCAGGCAAGCAATTTCCCACCTTGTCCATTTTGAATCCTATATTTGCAAAGTATATTTATTTTGATTATGAAACATGCACGCTATGTTTATCAACGATATTTTATATAGATTTAGCTAAACCCGAATAGATGCATTCGAACTAGGGTTGAACATCCGATCCCTTGTAACCCTAGTCGATTAGTCGGTTGGTTTCCAACCGACAAAATACCAAGGTTATAGGCAGTAGCCATTGCTTAGCCCCGCTATAGTTAAGACTAAAATTTTGTTCAGTTGATACAAATCTTCGGGTACGGGAAATTAAACCCGCGGATAGCGTATGTTATCCGCGGTGACTTTTAAAAGAAATGTTGCCAAAATCCAAGATAAAGTTGGAGATGATTTTGATTCGGGTAGGAAGTTAAGGTGGTTTGAAGGAAGATGAAGTAGCAGAAGGCTACACGGTGAATGATGACAAACTGGAGTCTTACTCGAATCAACTAAGGATCGAGCCCAAGTGCCGCGAAGCCAGGTCTCCCACCGTACATCCAAATGTCCTTTATGGGAAGGACTTGACTTAGTAACCCGCCTAATATTAGGGTTCAGACCCGTGGGAAGTTAGGAGGAAGTGCTAGGAAGGATATGTGTCCCTAGAGAATCTCCACGGTGCTACATGGGTAGAGATTTCTTAGTGAGCTCCATTTAGACGTGGGTATAGATTCGACACAAAGATGAGCATTTCTCCGGATTGTGGTGTCAGGCTGCCTGGGCACAATCGGAGTTGAGGTAAGTCTCATTTAGCAGGTCTGGCTCTAGTGTTAACGCAAGCGAAGGGTTTCGTTGTAATATCCCTGCCAATACGCCTCATCAGGTGTATTAGTTAGTACTCGGCATTAAATGGTATTATTACATCTTGTGGGTAAAGCCGTACAACCTCTGCAGAGTGTTAAAAACTATTCGAATAGCCGCGTCCTCGGTTATGGACATGAACTGGCGCAGCCACACACCAGTTAGACTAAGTTTCATTTGTAAAAGATGGGCATTGGGACTAAGGACATGGGCATGACGTGTCCACAGTAGGCAATTTTAGGCCACGCGTCGGTGGTAAGGAAGTTGCCGAAGTAAAGAAATTCGCCGTATTGCCTGAGGTGGATGAAATACGGTCTAGTGTTGGAAAACCTAGTTATCGGATATGTGGAAGCTACCGTTCGATGGATGGTGCCATGGACGGTGAGTGGAACTATCGGTAATAGGTGATGAGCCGATTAGCGGTGTTTACCGCGTGAGATGAGATAAGATGAGACGAGATGGAATGTGATGAGATGCTACTTGATTTACCATTAGTTTTCAAAAATGCTTTTACAATCTACTATATAGTATCGCAAATGCAGAACTTACATATTCGCACAACCAGTAACCTAGGTTAGAGCGGCTCTTTTGAAATACTCCTGCATGAAATATAGCTGTATAATCCTCCTACGGGGATTGCTTGCGAGTACATTCAATGTACTCACCTGGCTTGTTGATTTGGCCAGAGAACGAAGAAGATTTCGACTTTGAAGAGGTTGACAGCGATTTCGAGGGTTAGGACGTTTCTCCCCAGTCAGCTGCCTATTGGTTCGGCATGTCGATGGGTTATCCACTACGCTATGTTTTATTCCGCTGCTGTTTTATTCGGCCAATAGGCCTGGTGTTGAACCTCAACCATAAAGGTCTATCCGTGTAATAAGAACTCGGTATTGTATGTGTATGTTATCAAGTGTTTGTGTGTACTGACTACTGATCCAGGGACCAGTACAGTAATCACAAAGGACGTATCCGGCCTTAAAACCGGGCACGCCACAGCAACCCTCGACGGAATCGAACTGAAGCACAGCTGGAGTGCTGACAATCTCCGCAAGTACTATGTGTAGCTCTAGTTCCACTAGATATGGCCGCTGCGTCGGCAGTCTTGTATTTTGGGTAGTACAGCTAGGGTAGAGACCGCTGCGTCGGTCACTACCCCCGCTAGTTTGTTTGCTTGGATTAAGGCCGCCGCATCGGCCATCACCACCTTCTGTAATTGGCCTTCGTGCCCTGTTAAGCCTCAATAAAAAAAACTCAGAACGGTGGCATCATGCCCCTTCGAAACAGGTTCCAACATCTCCATCCGGGATAGAGTGTCCCTTCCCTCCGGGGTCGCGCGACGGTAAGCTCCCCGCGATGTCGAGCCATCTCCATCTGGGATAGAGTGTCCCTTCCCTCCGGGGTCACGCGATGGTAAGCTCCCCACGCTGTCGAGCCATCTCCATCTGGGATAGAGTGTCCCTTCCCTCCGGGATCGCGCGACGGTAAGCTCCCCGCGATGTTGAGCCATCTCCATCCGAGATAGTGTCCCTTCCCTCCAAGGTCGCGCGACGGTAAGCTCCCCGTGCTGTCGAGCTATCTCCATCCAGGATAGAGTGTCCCTTCCCTCCGGGGTCGCGCGACGGTAAGCTCCCCGCGATGTCGAGCCATCTCCATCCGGAATAGAGTGTCCCTTCCCTCCGGGGTCGTGCGACGGTAAGCTCCCCGCGATGTCGAGCCATCTCCATCCGGGATAGAGTGTCCCTTCCCTCTGGGGTCGCGCGACGGTAAGCTCCCCGCGATGTCGAGCCATCTCCACCCGGGATAGAGTGTCCCTTCCCTCCGGGGTCGTACGACGATGAACTCCCCGCAGTGTCGAGCTACCTCTAACGCTAACTGTTTCTAAACAAGGCGTAAAGCGTGGTACCAAGTACTCAGCAACATGTTTATTTTTTGATTACTGCATATCGCAAAGGAATGACCACTCTGAAGTACGCCACCGAGCGCTAATTGTTTTCGGATGGGGGTGGGGCACGATGTCGTATCCCCACCGATGCCGCCTCCATTATTACACGATGCATGCATACTTAGTACAATCGATTGAAAAATCGAAACAACCACGAAGCTATGGTGAGAAAAGCTCAAACTAATTAGGAGCATTGGGCAAGGCCCACGAGGAACACCGCGACCTCTGCATCGCTCAAGATGCGCACGTCATCATCCGGCCGCTCGGTTTTCGTTAACCTGCATGAAGCACAGCGCTTGGTGGACTCAGGCCTAGCAGGTGCTGTCCCCAGGCGCCCCGCGCTCGCCTTCCATCGAAGGCCGTCAGCCTACATACCAAATAACATACATTCACAAGGAGCAAGTGCAAAGTTCGGTAAATCTTCTGGATTTTCATTAATAACTAACAAGTTACATGAGAGTTACAAAGAAAAGTCTGATCATGTAAACCCTAGCAAAAGATGGTCTACTGGGCTAAAGGGCTCGAGCCGACACAACGATGGCCTAAGTACTAAGAAGCAAAAAAAAACTAAGCAAAACCCTGCCGCGCTAAAGTAAGCAAAAGACACAAAGCTAGGGGTGAAGCTCACACCTGTGTAGGCCGCCCGCTGGGCGCTCCCGCGGGCAGCCCCCCAGGAGTCTCTTGGGGGACCCGGGACTTCCAAAGCCCGGCAACGTATTTAAGTCCACGCCTGTCCCACACGCGCGCCAGGAAGGCCCAGACACTAGCACGGACATGCGCGCGAGCACCCTCCATCCTCGTCCTTGCTAGGAAGGCGAAGTCCGCCGCCTCGAACCTACCTGCGGGGTCGTAGCCGGCCTCGTGCAAGCAGGTGAATGCCAGCTCGACAGAAGCCTGGGCGCAGTCCCAGGTGTGCGCTGGGATCGCCTCCAGCGCGGCCGCACTAAGCGCAGCCACCCAGCGAAGCCGGGCGGCTGATGCGTCCTCGTCAGCAACGCCAGGAAGTGGAAGGGAGATTCCAAGTCCCGCGCCAAGTTCTCCAACCCCTGCAACGGTGAACGCCACCAGGACATCCAGCTCCTGCTGTCATACAATGGCAGCCTGTCGCTCAGCCCCCGCGGTATGAAGCTCGGCGCGAAGGGAAGCAATCACTTCCTCTGCCTCCGAGAGCTTCTCCTGAGCCCCTGCGGCCTTCACCTCTGCAACCTTGGCCCGTGCCTTCACTTCCTGGATACGAGCTATCTTGCCCTCGACCTCGGTGTCGTGCATCTCCAAGAACCGCTCCGTCGCAAGGAAGCTCTACGAAGAGGTGTCTCAGTTAGGATCCGCCGATAAAGATATCATGCACAAAGGAAAAATCAAGGGCAGATGTTACCTTGATCAGCGCTGACTTAGAGGTAGTTTGCACGTCCGCCGATGACAGCCCGGAGAAAGCGGTCTCAAGGTCTGTGGGGCAAATCCGCCCTGCGAGGTCGTCGTAAAGGCCCTTCTCGACCTTAGAGTCGACGAAGTGCCCCGGGAGTAGCCGCCCCCTGATCAACGGGGCACCCGACGCACCCCGCTATCCGCGTCCGCGTCTGCATGGGACGCAGATCGCGGCGCGGTGCTGCTCCCACCGACTAGCAGAGCCAGCCGAGCAGGCTCCGAGCTTGATGTAGACGCTATGGCGACAGCTCTCCCCGGCGTCGCTGGCACGGGCAGCACCTCAGCAAACGCGGCCGTGTCTGCCTCGCCGCCCCCCTCGAAGCCAAAGTTGAAGCTGGCCGTTGACGACCCGTCCATCGCTGCTGGAGGGAGGAGCGACCCCCTCCGGACTTCCCGCAGCCCGGCGTCCTCATCACCGCCGTTGTCGTGCCGGTCCGCACTCGACTATCGGTCAAGTGGGGTCGAAGGCAACACCGGAACCTCGGCGCGGCCAGAGTGGCGGCTAGGCCGCTCCCGCCCGGGGCTCAGGGGACGCATGCCAACCATCACGACGTGGATCACCCGAGCCGGCGAAGACGGGGCTGCCCCGCGAGCATGCTTGGCCACCACCACGCCCCCGGTGGGCACGAGGGTAGCCGAGCGGGCACAGCCCACTTGAAGCACAAACACGCCCGGTTGACCCGTGGCCCCTGAATCATCGCCTTCACGTCCGCCTCATCGGCGGCCATGTAGTGACCGAGTAGCTCCTCTGCAGTGACCGCCGCGCTCCGTAACGATTGGTCTGTGAAGTAAATGAGAGACTACAGTAAGGCCTCGCAAGGGAAGCTTGGTCAAAAGAGAAGCAAACAAAGGGAGTTGGAGAACACTTACACGTGGTCGGGACATAGCCAGTCAGGGTCCGTAAGCCATGCGGCAGGTCCGCATCCGACGGTGCCAAGGATGGCTCCCAGCCCTCTGCCAATGGCGCAATCCCGAACAGGAGGTATTCCTCCACCAAGTCACGAACAGACAGTGCGTGCGCCAAGCGCTAAAGCATGATCTTCTGGGCCTCGTCACTCCCATCTAGGGAAAGGGGGAGGCCCTCGGGGGTCGGGCGCCTCCCGAGCAAGTGAAGCCCGAGCCCTGAACGCGGTAGTAGAGCCAGGCGCCCCGCCAATCCGGCCACCTGGCCCCGGTGGCAAACACCGGAAACTCGGCCTTGGTACGCTGACGACGCTGGGAGAAGCTCACTGTCCCGTACGCTGAAAAAGAATTTTCCGTTACCCTTACCTTCATCACCAACGCTTGGTGATGCCAAGCGAAGAGCCTCCCAGAGCCAGCCATCCCCATGCTCCGCATCGCCCACTCGAACGCCGCCAGCCTGACGAAGGCAGACGGGTGGAGGTCCGAGATCTCAATGCCAAAGAACTGGAGCACCTCCAACAGTAGGCCACTACCAGAATATGCAATCCAGCGTCAAATTGCGAGGCGAAGACGACGATGCGCCCTAGGCTAGGTGTGGCGCCCCCGGTTTTTAAGCCGGGAACTTCCTCGTGATCACTGTACCGGTCCCTGGATCAGTAGCCGATACACACGAGTTAACCTGTATATCATTGTCATACATGCGTAAAACAATTAAATAGACCGTTAAGGTCGATAATCTGATACCTTTAGCCCAACGGCTATAAACTTGCAGCGGAAAATCCAGCGGGGTTGCGGCCCATCAGTAAGCCATACCCGACAGGCAACTGACTGGGGATTACACCCTAGCGTTCGCGTCTGTAATCTTATCTTCAGGTCTGATGTCTTCTTCGTCTGGCCAAATCAACAAGCCAGGTGAGTACATTGAATGTACTCGCAAGCTATTCCCACAGGAAGGAGTATACGGAAATAATTTATGCAGAGGATAAACAAGGAATAGCTCTACTCTAAGCTGTTTAATGTGCGGAAAAGTAAGTGCGTAATTTAAATACTTGAATAGTAGATTCAAAAGCAATTTAGTAAAACTGTTTAAAGTAAAATGAACAGAATCCTCCCGAGGTAGACCCGGCTACCTCCTTACAATCCTCGAGACAGCTCAGACCATATTACCCTGGGCAACATGTCTAGCTTCTCGGTACCACACTCGACTGACACTATCCTGGATAGCTCAGCGAGTGCCCCTGGCTCAGCCCGTGTATCCCGAATCACACGGCTAGCCTACTCCTCCGGCAATTCCTTGCTACCAGCCTGTAGCGTAAATTGCCCTCTGTGGACACATCATGCCCACGTCCTTAATCCCTTTTCCCCATGCTTTCGCAAACAACACTTAGTCTAACCAGTGTGTGGCCTTGCCAGTTCATGTCCATAACCGAGGACGCGGCTATTCGAATAGTTTTTAACACTCTGCAGAGGTTGTACGGCTTTACCCACAAGATGTAGGTCACCCTGGGCATACCGGGCCCAGTATACTACCAGAGTTACTACAACGAGACCTTCGCCCGCTTCCATACTAGAGTTGAACCCGCTAGGTGAATACCCAAGTTTGCATGTCCTGGACATCAAATTGGGGCTCTCCACCTTTGTGTCGTATCAGCACCTCCCGCCTGGCGTAGGTGGATCCTCTAGGACTTAAAACACCTAGCACTAACTCCCTACTTCCCACGGGTCCAAACCCTAATACTTGCCGGGGTACTAAGCCAAGTCCTTCCCATAAAGGACATGTGGACGTACGGTAATGGAACCGGTTTAGCGGCACTTAGGCTCGGTCCTTAACTGATTCGAGCGAGACTCCATTTCCTCAACCCACGATCGTTCCCGGACGACCGTGCCATCATCAATTCCTCTACAGCCCCTGGCTGCCCTTAATACTCTCGCCCGAATCCGAATCATCTCCTCTTTTCTTTTGATTTGTGATAAACCTTTATTTGTGAAAGTCATCTTGGACAGCATATGCTATCCGAGGGTTTGTTTTCCCATATCCCAACGGGATGTTTAAAACTTGGTGTTTGACTATAGCAGGGCTAAGCATGGTTAACACCTATAACCTTAATTATTCGACGGTCGAGAGTCGACCGCTGAATATACCTAGGGTTACAAGGAAGGATATTCGGACCTAGGTATCTTGCAACTAATGGGTATAACTATCTCTACATAAAATACCGATATTAAACACATAGCATGCAGAGTTCGTAAACAAAATATTCATAACTTTGCACATATGGGATTTCGACATGATCAAAGTGGGAACGCTTGCCTGGCAATATTGTTCCGGTCTTGGTCTTGAATCCGATTCGTCAGTTGTCCGAGTTCCTTCGCGCGATAATTCCTAACGTAATATCTACACGTCGAAAAGAACGGCGAATAAATCAACAAGGCAAGGAAGAACCAAATAACATTGAATCAGAAACTTCAGCACATGAAATCATAACGCTCCTGACATCTATTTGATTCTAAGGAGCTACAGAAATAAACAGGGCACGGAGATGGCTTGACACGGCAGCAATTAGACAGCAGGGACAAGGTTTTGCTGCGGTAGGAACAATGCGGCGACGGTAGAGGCTTGCCATGGCAGAGGAAGGTGACAACGGCAGTTGCCGCAGCGGAAGAGGGGCTGTCGCGGCGCTGCCACGGTAGGGGCATAGCTTTGTCGCGGCGGGGACTGGCTTGTCGCGGCAGTGAATGACTTGCCGCGATGCTGCCGCGGTGGACAAAAAGGGATGTCGCGGCGGGGAAAAGAGGTTGCCACGACAGGGCAAAAGGGGCTGCGATAGTAGCTTGCCGCGATGAAAGAAGTAGCTGCCGTGGCGGCAGGGCTTCAGAATAAAAGAATCGGGCTTTAGGTTATCCGGATAAACATAGCTACCATAAGTTCCTGTCGTGTTAGGGTTTCAGGGCTTTCGGTTTTGGGAAGGAAGGTGGAACCCTACGTACCTGTCTCCTTAACATGGAATATTAACAACTTAAATGGTTTGAGGTTTATTCAGCTTAATTTTACGAGACAATATAAAGCATGCTCTGATAGAAGCTAACCGCGGCATTAAGGTTGGTTCATACTACGCGCAGTAGTTAGCTCAAGGCGATTAGCCGATGATTGAGCCATGATCTCACTAACGTTGCACTGAGGCATAATTCTTTAATTAATCAGTTGAGCTCAGCAGCTACGTTAGTTTCGATCGCTGCAGCTAATTAACTAATTAATTAACTAACTAACTAATCAACTAATTAACTAACAATCTAACTAACTAGCTAACTATCTAACAAATTAACTAACTAATTACCTTAGCTGATTAACCAATTAACTAATCGATCAACTAAATAACTAATTAGCTAACTAACTAACGAACTAACTAATCAACTAACTAACTAACTCACTAACTAGTTAGCTACTAACAAATTAACTCACTACTTACCTTAGCTGATTAACCAATTAACTAATCGATCAACTAATTAATCATTTAACACTTTGGTTTAAATACTGTTGAATTTGTTAACCCTAGGAAACCTGTCCGTAATAACCTGTATCCTGGGTCGCTTTAGGGAAAAGTAATTCGTTTAAAAACAAAATGCAAGGATTCCGGTCGGAATCTACTTACCCGAAATGGGCCTTACCGGCTCGTTCCTTTACCTGCCCAATAGATGTGCTCATTAACCCCAGTCCCCAATCGGTTAATACTGTTTTCCTACACAACTACGGCGGCGGTCGATGCAGGGAACTCGGCGGTACTTACTGGAGTAGCGAGGGGAAGGGAACGGGGTTAGCCGGCCGGTGCTCGGGTGGCTATACCGGCGGCGAGGCTCAGAAGTTTGGCGGTGAGGCTGTGCTTGAGTAGAGTAGCGGGGTCTCTTAGCTTGGCAGTGGGGGAAAGCAACGAGTAGAAGCGGTGGAACCCATGGAGTTCTGGGGAAAAACTCACCGGTGCGGGGAACAGGAGGGAATAGGAGACGAGCTCGCGCTCTAGATGAGGCGTGGAGAGAGAGGACATGGGGAAGGAGATTAGTAAGAAAATGGGGAATGGACGCAAGACGGTGCGAGCCAAGCAGGAGGGAACCGAGAGGAGGCGGCGGTGTGGTTGGAGCAGAGCAGTGGCGAAACGGTGCTGGACCGGTCCGAGCGGCGCACGCTGGTGGGAGCCAGAGGTGGTGGCGGGCCTGGCGGCGAATGGAGCAAGGGGGCCGACGACAAGCTTGGGGGGGGCCCGCCCGGTTTGGGGGAAAGCTCCGGCGGCTTGGATCTGGCCGGATGTGGGAAGGGGAGCTAGAGCTCCGTGGCCGGCGGGTGGAGCACAGCTTGGCTGGTGGCGGCGGTGTGCTCTGACTCGGGCCGTGCTGGTGAAGAAGATGGGCAACAGGGGAAACTCCGCGTGTGGCCGCTGGAACAGCAAGGAACAAAGGGGATTTTTGGTGCTTGCTTGGTTGGGAAGGAGCAAGGGGCGATGGGAAGAACAGGGGAGAGAGCTGGGTTTCTCAGCTGATGGCTTGAGTAGGGAACGGCTTGGCGTGCCTTAAGTAGCCTGGCGGCGAGAGAGCTGGCCACAGCCATTGCTGGGGTAGCTTGACCTCGGGATGGGATTTTACTGGAGAAATTGGGAGCGGACTGTGGCTATAGGAAGAAGGAGAGACGGGTGACAGGGAGTATAGGAGAAAGTAGGCACCGATTTTGAGCTGGCGTGCTACGTGTTCAAGCTCACATACCGAGGCAGCTGTGGCATTGCTAGACGTGTCCAGCGCGTTGCTGTGCTGCTAGCTGGTTCTACTGTAGACGGAAATGAAAGGAGAGAGAAAAGGTGACAGCTCGGGATTGCACACCTGAGAATCAATAGGAAGGGGCAGCTCAACTGGGAACAGCGGAAATCTCGCGGATGACCACTAGCAGAGACGTGCAGTGGCGATTTTTGTTGTAGAATAACAGGGAAAGGTAAGCACCGAACTCGGTAAATAAGATGAGTGAGGTGGCACGGTGAAGCAGTGCAGGTAGAGAAAATAACACGGTGCTAGGCATAACAGAGATAGTAACAATGGACTCATTCCGCAAGAATTTGATTCATGCCAGGCTTACGGAGAACTAGGGCTTTCCTCTACACATTCGCATCTACACAGGCAGCAAGCTAGGTGCATATATGTCCAGGGGTTACGCACGGACACATTGGTTGGTTCTAGCTACTACAAGAGAAGATTTTGTTTCGTTAGCAACTTAGTAAAGCCAATAGAATGGATCCCAATATTAAGCCAAAATGGTCCCGGGCTATTGCAAGAGGGTCTGTGTGGCCGGCATAGATGGAAACACGTCTCTCGAAAAATGTATATATATATATATCTCTTTATATCTTGCACTGACCTAGAAGGACTGTGAGACACTAGAGCTGGAGACTTAAAGACTGCTTCGTAATGGAAAGGTATTATTGCTATGAGCTTCAGGGTATAGGGTGCACGTTTGCACGCACACAGATGCGAGTGAAGGAAAATGGGTATATGCTCCGTACGGTCTCCGAGGTTCAACAGAAAGCCGAGAAGAAGCTAGGGTTTAATCGGGGTAGAGGTTAGGGTTTTCCGGGGAAATTGGATTTAAATAGGAAGAAGATAATCCGGGAGCTCGGATTTAGGGTTTCGGAGCGCGACAAGATGAGGCAGAGACACGGGGCTCGAGGTAGGACGTTTATCTCGGCTTGGGGCGTGTGGGTGACGAGGTACCGCTGACACATCAGCGTATACTATGCGGGTGTTGAACGGAGTTGTCCGCGTCGTCGGACGAAGGTTCGGGGAAATAGGGTTTTCGTACTTGGCATTTAGCTGTACCAAGATTTGAACTAAAGCTTTAATTGGGCGTGCTTTCGGCTGACATTATTAACGAAAAAGTTTTTGTTGGCCCTAATTTTCGGGTTTTGGAAAATCAGGGTGTGACAAACCTACCCCCCTTAAAGGGAATCTCGTCCTCGAGATTCAGACAGATTAGGAGAAAGAACGGAGAGAACAGCAAGGGTCTTTCGTTCACAGAGAGTTTTTACCGATCCAACACAGGTCCTTCATCCAATTTCTCTAGGCTACCCCCCTTAAGGAAAAGGCTATTGCCTTTATAATAGGGTTTTATTGACATCACTTTTGGGATGTTACGATTCTTCGTAATACAGGGTTCTGTGGTGAACATCGGGGATGTGTCCGGGCTTTGCGCTCTTCCTTAGCATCGAAGGGGTTCGCTTGTTCCTCGCTGGAGTTCTGGGTACTTCTTGTCTGTAGCCTCAGGTTGTGGCGGAGCATCTTCGGTGTCGACTCGCGGTAGTTGTGCCTTGAAAGTGGAGTTCCGAGGCATCTTAAGGCATTGACGGACGAAGTGTCCAAGTTCTTCGCAATAGTAACAGGTATCATTCCTGGGGTTTTTGGTAGGGGCGGCGAAAGAATTAAAACGGGTCTTGTTCTTCTGGAGATCTTGTTTGTCCCAGTTGTTGAGTTGAGCTGCTGGGGGTGCTTCCCGTTTGTGTGGATGGCTGACGACTTCGAAGGATTGTCTCTTCCTGTGGTGAGATCGTTTGCAAGGGTTCTCCGGATCATGTTGCTTGTCATTCCTTCGTTTCCGGGTGTTGGTTAGGTCAAGGTGTTCATTTATGGCCGAGTTTACAAAGTCTCGAAGGGTGGTTGTGATTACGGGTTCCATAGGGCATTGCGCTGGAACGTGGTCGTATGCCTCACAGAGGTAACAGGTGACTTGGCTCATCGGGCATTCTTCATTCAGGTGGGTAGTGTCGCAGTTGGAGCAGTTGTCGGGGCATTGCTTCCTGAAGTGTCCCTTTTCACCACATCGTGAGCAAGCGTGTGGATTAATTGGTTTCTTGAGGGGGCATTTGAAGACATGATGGCCAGGTTGATCGCAAAGGAAACATCTTCCCTTGGCTATTTTATCAACATCTTGGCGTGGTTCATCTTTTTCTGCCGTCTTTTGTTGGTAAGATGAAGCCGTAGCTTCAGGTGTTGACTGAGATGGCCTGTCAGAGGAATGAGGTGGATCCGAACTCTGTACTGGGGAAATTTCTTCTTTTTGATTACTTGACTTGTCCATCCTGTAATTTTTGTTCCCAGATGTTAATCGTCGTGTCAAGGAAAGGGGGAGAGTGGCAACTAGATAAGAGGGAAATAACAGGGGGTATTGGTATCGCACAAGAGCAATCATCAATGTATGGAGATGCCATTGCGATTGGGGAATAGCCCACCAAGACGCAAATAAAACTGCGATAAGAACCAATATAACACACACATATATAGGTGTCTAGAGGCACTTAGCATACCCATACATCATGCCTGAGGCACAGGGCTAAGTCTAGGTATAAGCAACATTATAACAAGGTCCATAAAACGACAAGAAACCAACATGAAACCTATCCATATGCTTAAGAGCATATTGAACAGGGGTACCTTAATACTGAAGGGCAGGAAGGAAATTCCTCGGGCAAGCATCAAAACAAGAAAAACACACATAAAACTAGTGGCACGGAGGGGGCTAATCCAACCTCAGGGTGCCTTGACTATTTGGCCTAGATTCGACGGGTAGCACGGGGCGGAGCCGTTCTGTCACGGAGATTTTCGTCCTCAAGGGAAGGGAAGACTCTAGGAGTGTTGTTGCTCCTACGGTGGCGAAGGCTTCCTCCGGGTGTCATCATTCTTGGCAGTGGCAACTCATCGGCTTCAAAAGCATGTGCAGACGGTACTGAGGGGTCGCTGGGGCAAGGCGGAGATTCGAGACTGTTGAGCGACATGATCCAGGAGTCCGCCAGCTGGGTAATCAAGTCGTGCTGGGCGGCGATGTAGCGGTTGGCGTGGGCCACTGCCGCGTCTTCTTCTTGCTGTGCGTCGGTGAACACGGCGTCTCCTACAGGGGCACGAATGGGGTAGAGGAGATAAGCACGCTGGTTCGCGCCAAGAACCTGGTAGTGCAGGCGAGAAATAGCTTCCCACGCAGCCATTTGGATGGCCATCGGAGAAGTAGGCACGGTTTTCCCGATGTAGCGGAGGGGGAAAACTCGGTTGGTGGCGGCTGGGTAAATATGAACTTCTGCCCAGAATTCATGCAAGGAGCAGGAGGCACTCCCCAGGTACACACGGTACACGGGGCGTAGTGTTGCTCCAAGGATCTGCTGAACCATGGACCAAAGAATAGCTGGAAATCCGGTGAACTCTGCAGCAATAGTCATTTGAAGTATGGCGCCACGGGACGACATGCTTATCAGGAAGGTTGGGCAGGAAAAAGGAGTACTACGGCTAAGTATTTTGCTGGCGAAATTGGGTGCTTGGATGACAAAGGAGAAGTGGCACGAGTGTGCCTCACAAAAGCGGAGATGGGGCTTTATATAGCCTCTTGGCAATATGGAGGGTCAACGAGAGTTCCAAGGAAAGATTGCTTCGGGATACGACGGAGGCTCGCGTCTTATCCGGTCACTGGCTTACAGGCGAACGAGGTCAAAGTCGTCAGAGGAAATCAACATCAGGCTGACAGAGAGAGGAGATTTCGGAGAGAATCCAGGAAAAGGTGTTTGACGGAGGGGACGACAGGGCTTGTTCAGTCGGAAGATGAGGTAAGACTTATTGACTACTCAACAGTGGAGGTGACTGCTACATGCGTCTGAAGACGTATGTACAGGTCACATTTTTCAAACAAACCAGAAAACATGGAATAGCAAATGCGTCGCAAAGAATCATCGTTGAGTATCAAATATATACCGCAAAAGATGTCTAGCACTCTAACTAGGGAGGGGTACCCATCTCGCTGTTTGCGACGAGCGAGGTCTAGGAACCTAGCCTTAGGGGTTGAATCTACTTGGTCGATACCTGGGGTCGCTGTCCACGGTGGCGCATCAGTGTCACATGCTGACGGGTCTCTTCCACTTGGTGCAGTGTTTCCTTCACGAACGTCCACACTCTTGATGTCATGAGTCGGAAAGGTTGAAGTGTTGATATCGACCCGTTAGTGGCGAGTCTTGACGAGTGTCTTGGATGGCGTGACGATGCAATTCTTCTTGATCTTCGGTAGGGTTGGCGGATTCTTGCTTCATCAGTAAAGGTCTCGTTACTTACTTTGCTAGAATAGTCTAAATGCTTGAAGTAGACGAGAGAATAGGGAAAACTCTGTGTTTCTCTTAGAGCAACATAGGTAAGAGGAGAACTAAGAGAGTTGCAAAGATAGAACCCACACTTATAATAAGTTTGTATATTTATGAAAATATTGTTTTCACCTAGGGTTTACATCTAACGTCCGTGCTAACTAGGGTTAATCTACAGTCAGTATGGCTCTGATACCAAGCTGTGGCGCCCCCGGTTTTTAAGCCGGGAACTTCCTCGTGATCACTGTACCGGTCCCTGGATCAGTAGCCGATACACACGAGTTAACCTGTATATCATTGTCATACATGCGTAAAACAATTAAATAGACCGTTAAGGTCGATAATCTGATACCTTTAGCCCAACGGCTATAAACTTGCAGCGGAAAATCCAGCGGGGTTGCGGCCCATCAGTAAGCCATACCCGACAGGCAACTGACTGGGGATTACACCCTAGCGTTCGCGTCTGTAATCTTATCTTCAGGTCTGATGTCTTCTTCGTCTGGCCAAATCAACAAGCCAGGTGAGTACATTGAATGTACTCGCAAGCTATTCCCACAGGAAGGAGTATACGGAAATAATTTATGCAGAGGATAAACAAGGAATAGCTCTACTCTAAGCTGTTTAATGTGCGGAAAAGTAAGTGCGTAATTTAAATACTTGAATAGTAGATTCAAAAGCAATTTAGTAAAACTGTTTAAAGTAAAATGAACAGAATCCTCCCGAGGTAGACCCGGCTACCTCCTTACAATCCTCGAGACAGCTCAGACCATATTACCCTGGGCAACATGTCTAGCTTCTCGGTACCACACTCGACTGACACTATCCTGGATAGCTCAGCGAGTGCCCCTGGCTCAGCCCGTGTATCCCGAATCACACGGCTAGCCTACTCCTCCGGCAATTCCTTGCTACCAGCCTGTAGCGTAAATTGCCCTCTGTGGACACATCATGCCCACGTCCTTAATCCCTTTTCCCCATGCTTTCGCAAACAACACTTAGTCTAACCAGTGTGTGGCCTTGCCAGTTCATGTCCATAACCGAGGACGCGGCTATTCGAATAGTTTTTAACACTCTGCAGAGGTTGTACGGCTTTACCCACAAGATGTAGGTCACCCTGGGCATACCGGGCCCAGTATACTACCAGAGTTACTACAACGAGACCTTCGCCCGCTTCCATACTAGAGTTGAACCCGCTAGGTGAATACCCAAGTTTGCATGTCCTGGACATCAAATTGGGGCTCTCCACCTTTGTGTCGTATCAGCACCTCCCGCCTGGCGTAGGTGGATCCTCTAGGACTTAAAACACCTAGCACTAACTCCCTACTTCCCACGGGTCCAAACCCTAATACTTGCCGGGGTACTAAGCCAAGTCCTTCCCATAAAGGACATGTGGACGTACGGTAATGGAACCGGTTTAGCGGCACTTAGGCTCGGTCCTTAACTGATTCGAGCGAGACTCCATTTCCTCAACCCACGATCGTTCCCGGACGACCGTGCCATCATCAATTCCTCTACAGCCCCTGGCTGCCCTTAATACTCTCGCCCGAATCCGAATCATCTCCTCTTTTCTTTTGATTTGTGATAAACCTTTATTTGTGAAAGTCATCTTGGACAGCATATGCTATCCGAGGGTTTGTTTTCCCATATCCCAACGGGATGTTTAAAACTTGGTGTTTGACTATAGCAGGGCTAAGCATGGTTAACACCTATAACCTTAATTATTCGACGGTCGAGAGTCGACCGCTGAATATACCTAGGGTTACAAGGAAGGATATTCGGACCTAGGTATCTTGCAACTAATGGGTATAACTATCTCTACATAAAATACCGATATTAAACACATAGCATGCAGAGTTCGTAAACAAAATATTCATAACTTTGCACATATGGGATTTCGACATGATCAAAGTGGGAACGCTTGCCTGGCAATATTGTTCCGGTCTTGGTCTTGAATCCGATTCGTCAGTTGTCCGAGTTCCTTCGCGCGATAATTCCTAACGTAATATCTACACGTCGAAAAGAACGGCGAATAAATCAACAAGGCAAGGAAGAACCAAATAACATTGAATCAGAAACTTCAGCACATGAAATCATAACGCTCCTGACATCTATTTGATTCTAAGGAGCTACAGAAATAAACAGGGCACGGAGATGGCTTGACACGGCAGCAATTAGACAGCAGGGACAAGGTTTTGCTGCGGTAGGAACAATGCGGCGACGGTAGAGGCTTGCCATGGCAGAGGAAGGTGACAACGGCAGTTGCCGCAGCGGAAGAGGGGCTGTCGCGGCGCTGCCACGGTAGGGGCATAGCTTTGTCGCGGCGGGGACTGGCTTGTCGCGGCAGTGAATGACTTGCCGCGATGCTGCCGCGGTGGACAAAAAGGGATGTCGCGGCGGGGAAAAGAGGTTGCCACGACAGGGCAAAAGGGGCTGCGATAGTAGCTTGCCGCGATGAAAGAAGTATCTGCCGTGGCGGCAGGGCTTCAGAATAAAAGAATCGGGCTTTAGGTTATCCGGATAAACATAGCTACCATAAGTTCCTGTCGTGTTAGGGTTTCAGGGCTTTCGGTTTTGGGAAGGAAGGTGGAACCCTACGTACCTGTCTCCTTAACATGGAATATTAACAACTTAAATGGTTTGAGGTTTATTCAGCTTAATTTTACGAGACAATATAAAGCATGCTCTGATAGAAGCTAACCGCGGCATTAAGGTTGGTTCATACTACGCGCAGTAGTTAGCTCAAGGCGATTAGCCGATGATTGAGCCATGATCTCACTAACGTTGCACTGAGGCATAATTCTTTAATTAATCAGTTGAGCTCAGCAGCTACGTTAGTTTCGATCGCTGCAGCTAATTAACTAATTAATTAACTAACTAACTAATCAACTAATTAACTAACAATCTAACTAACTAGCTAACTATCTAACAAATTAACTAACTAATTACCTTAGCTGATTAACCAATTAACTAATCGATCAACTAAATAACTAATTAGCTAACTAACTAACGAACTAACTAATCAACTAACTAACTAACTCACTAACTAGTTAGCTACTAACAAATTAACTCACTACTTACCTTAGCTGATTAACCAATTAACTAATCGATCAACTAATTAATCATTTAACACTTTGGTTTAAATACTGTTGAATTTGTTAACCCTAGGAAACCTGTCCGTAATAACCTGTATCCTGGGTCGCTTTAGGGAAAAGTAATTCGTTTAAAAACAAAATGCAAGGATTCCGGTCGGAATCTACTTACCCGAAATGGGCCTTACCGGCTCGTTCCTTTACCTGCCCAATAGATGTGCTCATTAACCCCAGTCCCCAATCGGTTAATACTGTTTTCCTACACAACTACGGCGGCGGTCGATGCAGGGAACTCGGCGGTACTTACTGGAGTAGCGAGGGGAAGGGAACGGGGTTAGCCGGCCGGTGCTCGGGTGGCTATACCGGCGGCGAGGCTCAGAAGTTTGGCGGTGAGGCTGTGCTTGAGTAGAGTAGCGGGGTCTCTTAGCTTGGCAGTGGGGGAAAGCAACGAGTAGAAGCGGTGGAACCCATGGAGTTCTGGGGAAAAACTCACCGGTGCGGGGAACAGGAGGGAATAGGAGACGAGCTCGCGCTCTAGATGAGGCGTGGAGAGAGAGGACATGGGGAAGGAGATTAGTAAGAAAATGGGGAATGGACGCAAGACGGTGCGAGCCAAGCAGGAGGGAACCGAGAGGAGGCGGCGGTGTGGTTGGAGCAGAGCAGTGGCGAAACGGTGCTGGACCGGTCCGAGCGGCGCACGCTGGTGGGAGCCAGAGGTGGTGGCGGGCCTGGCGGCGAATGGAGCAAGGGGGCCGACGACAAGCTTGGGGGGGGCCCGCCCGGTTTGGGGGAAAGCTCCGGCGGCTTGGATCTGGCCGGATGTGGGAAGGGGAGCTAGAGCTCCGTGGCCGGCGGGTGGAGCACAGCTTGGCTGGTGGCGGCGGTGTGCTCTGACTCGGGCCGTGCTGGTGAAGAAGATGGGCAACAGGGGAAACTCCGCGTGTGGCCGCTGGAACAGCAAGGAACAAAGGGGATTTTTGGTGCTTGCTTGGTTGGGAAGGAGCAAGGGGCGATGGGAAGAACAGGGGAGAGAGCTGGGTTTCTCAGCTGATGGCTTGAGTAGGGAACGGCTTGGCGTGCCTTAAGTAGCCTGGCGGCGAGAGAGCTGGCCACAGCCATTGCTGGGGTAGCTTGACCTCGGGATGGGATTTTACTGGAGAAATTGGGAGCGGACTGTGGCTATAGGAAGAAGGAGAGACGGGTGACAGGGAGTATAGGAGAAAGTAGGCACCGATTTTGAGCTGGCGTGCTACGTGTTCAAGCTCACATACCGAGGCAGCTGTGGCATTGCTAGACGTGTCCAGCGCGTTGCTGTGCTGCTAGCTGGTTCTACTGTAGACGGAAATGAAAGGAGAGAGAAAAGGTGACAGCTCGGGATTGCACACCTGAGAATCAATAGGAAGGGGCAGCTCAACTGGGAACAACGGAAATCTCGCGGATGACCACTAGCAGAGACGTGCAGTGGCGATTTTTGTTGTAGAATAACAGGGAAAGGTAAGCACCGAACTCGGTAAATAAGATGAGTGAGGTGGCACGGTGAAGCAGTGCAGGTAGAGAAAATAACACGGTGCTAGGCATAACAGAGATAGTAACAATGGACTCATTCCGCAAGAATTTGATTCATGCCAGGCTTACGGAGAACTAGGGCTTTCCTCTACACATTCGCATCTACACAGGCAGCAAGCTAGGTGCATATATGTCCAGGGGTTACGCACGGACACATTGGTTGGTTCTAGCTACTACAAGAGAAGATTTTGTTTCGTTAGCAACTTAGTAAAGCCAATAGAATGGATCCCAATATTAAGCCAAAATGGTCCCGGGCTATTGCAAGAGGGTCTGTGTGGCCGGCATAGATGGAAACACGTCTCTCGAAAAATGTATATATATATATATCTCTTTATATCTTGCACTGACCTAGAAGGACTGTGAGACACTAGAGCTGGAGACTTAAAGACTGCTTCGTAATGGAAAGGTATTATTGCTATGAGCTTCAGGGTATAGGGTGCACGTTTGCACGCACACAGATGCGAGTGAAGGAAAATGGGTATATGCTCCGTACGGTCTCCGAGGTTCAACAGAAAGCCGAGAAGAAGCTAGGGTTTAATCGGGGTAGAGGTTAGGGTTTTCCGGGGAAATTGGATTTAAATAGGAAGAAGATAATCCGGGAGCTCGGATTTAGGGTTTCGGAGCGCGACAAGATGAGGCAGAGACACGGGGCTCGAGGTAGGACGTTTATCTCGGCTTGGGGCGTGTGGGTGACGAGGTACCGCTGACACATCAGCGTATACTATGCGGGTGTTGAACGGAGTTGTCCGCGTCGTCGGACGAAGGTTCGGGGAAATAGGGTTTTCGTACTTGGCATTTAGCTGTACCAAGATTTGAACTAAAGCTTTAATTGGGCGTGCTTTCGGCTGACATTATTAACGAAAAAGTTTTTGTTGGCCCTAATTTTCGGGTTTTGGAAAATCAGGGTGTGACACTAGGCACCCCCCTCACTGCGGTGCGAGGAGGAGCCTCGGCACCGTAGGGACCACCGGGCTCGGGGATCTTGTCCTCCGCGGACAGGCACCTGAGAAGCGCCGCGTCCGCGCTAGAGGGGCCGAGGAAGCGGGAGTAGGCCGGCTCAGCTACTCCCACCCCCTCGAGCAGGTCCTTCCACTTTGCGGCGCGGGTGGAGCATGGCGGTGGCGGCGTTGAGGTAGAGAGAGGATAGAGAGAGAGGGAGAGAGAGGAGGAGAAAGAGAGGAGCGGGGTGGGCTTTATAGCCGCCCCGCGGGAAATATCTCGGAGCTGATTCATGTCGTCCGGTCAGACCGCCCCATACGCCGGTCAGACCGCCCCGGGAGGACGGTCAGACCGCCCCTTGAAGGGAGCACCCCTCCACCCTGGAGAATCCGTTTGAGAGGTTTTAGTAAAACGGCCATAACTTTCTCATACGAAGTCCGTTTTGGGTCCATGACCACTCAAATCGAAGCTAACGACGAGGCACATCCAAAAAAAATACACGCGTTTACACTTGTATCCGTCTTGACCCTCAAAATTCAGCTTATAAGTAGGACTTTTTGGCTCTAGAAATTTTTTGGTTACTTTTTTAGATCTTGCGGAGGGCATATCTCCTTCACCCGGACTCTGATCCGGGTGATTCTTGCTTCCCTGGTTAGCTTGAGTCGAGGACTTGCTTTCCACCTTGATCTCAGCTTGTGCCGAGCACTTTTCTCGAGCTGTCGTTTTCAAAATCTTCGATTTCGGGCTAGGATTTCCACTAGTCGTTCCGTCAACTTTCTCGGAATTGGCTCAAACTTTCTGGAGATGTAGAGTTTGGCCTCCCACTCACAGCAGTGAAGACCGTTTGATAATCAGAGTTACCAAACTCCCTCTCCAACGTTGCCACTTTCCTGCCTCGGCAAGGAATCTGCAGTTTTTGATACCACGGCGGCAGCCCATCAACCAGCCGTGCTTCATCCGTTTGTGCAGATGGTTCCCGCTTTGAACCGTCCATACATCCCTGACAAGCTCGGACCGTGCGCTGACCCCTCAGGAATCGGTGCGCCGGTCTGGGCATCCGTCACCCAATCGCCCGAATCGTCGAGGGGCTACTGTTTGGGGAGGCGCCCCCGCGCTAGTTCGTTTTTGAAGACTTTTCCGCATCCGCCGTCAATGACTAAACTGACGCTGTAAGGGGCAACACAGTGTTCGTCACCGTTGAGGTCTACGACGACGACGTACGAAGTCTAGAGTAACCTCGGCGGCTGTCGCCATCGAGATCTATGTCGACTTTGTCAAAGACCACCCCGGTATCTGTCGACGTCAAGGTCTACGACAATGACGTCAAGGACCACCCCGACGTCCGTCACCGTCAAGGTCTACGACGACGTCGGCAAAGACCGCCTCGACGTGCGTAGGGTTTCCTCCAAAGATGCCGAAGAATATTCCCTAGAGATTCCCAGGAATATTCTCCCAAAATATCTTCTATGCATAGGAAATGATGACCACGCCCTTGTAAAAGTCCCTCTCGTGTGAGGGCAAAATTGTAATCTTGCATTTCCATCCTCAAACCCTATAAATACCCCCTAGGGGTAGAGAGGGGGGAGAGAAAAATTCTTGTAACCCTAATTTTACACTTCAATAGAAGAGTAATTTTCACCTCATCGTACTCCAGAGGGGTTTCGCCTTCTCGTACACGACTCACGTTTCACCCTGTCATATGTGTTTTCGTGCCTCAGCTCGACGGACGTTCGGAGGGTCATACTCGCTCGTACTCCTCGTGCACCGTCGACGGTCGCTGTAGCCGTTCGGGGGTGCCACAAGTTTACTATCTAGACTTGTATCTACGACATTTACAAACTCAAAATACAACATAAAGTCTTACAACATATTCTCAAAAGTATGGAGAATTTAAAACCGTTATCATTTGGTTACAGCAAAAGTCTTATCTACACCTAACAACTCATACGACCTACTACTCTACCCGGTATTGTTCCTATCGTGAAATTCGACGTAGTAGTTGACGCCTTCGTTCTCCTTCATTGTCGCCTGCTCTTTAGGAACTTCATCATCAACCTCGACATAGATCACCTCCTCCTCCATCGTCGGCTCACAGTCTACTCAAAGGAATTAGATAGAGGGATGAGTACAAAAGGTACTCAACAAGTCCAGGAATAGCAAAGAGGTGTTTGATGCACTATGTACTGAGAACAGCAATGCTCACCAAAAGCAATGCAATTTTACAAGGTAAAAGAGTCAAGTTTTAGTTTAAGAGACTAATGATCTCCTGTCTCACAAGTTGCTAGGATTCCCGATGAATCTCTTTCTTGTCGGGTTCGCAGTTCCAACCAGGAACATGGAGTGACTAAGCCACAATTCAATACACTCTGCAGAGGTGCGCAACTGTACCCACAAACGATCAATAGTCATGGCGTTCATGTCGTCACATGCACAACCAGACCGTAAAATCACAGAGCCGTTCACTGCCCGATCGGTTATACTCCGCGTCACAGTCCCGCACTACGGGCAAGGACTACCAGTCTCACGTTGATACTACGGATACAACGCTTTGTGGATAGCCAACGGCTAGTGCCACCTTCCCAACAATTGATACTCCGGATACAACTGTTGAGGTCTTCCATTCCCAGGGGAGTATAGACCTAGGACAAAGGTACTTTAGCTCAGCCCCACCCATACAGGGTATGTGGTATGCGCGATCACTACGACCCTTAAGCACATTCGATCATTGGTTGTATTAACCTTATATGAAACATTCCTGTGTGATGAAATCCACCTTCCAATGTGCCTTCGGCACCCATTCCAGGATTTCACCACCCACCATGATCACGCCCAAAAACTGGCGATCAAAATAAAACAACAGTTGATTCATCTTTAGAAAATATGTTTTCATTTTGTGCATGTTATAGACAAGAGGGAAATTTTGGAAAACGTTCTCAACGGATATGAACAAGAAACTGGACTTGCCTGGTAACGGATAGGTAGTGGAGTTCGATTGGTCTGCTTGTTGAACTCTGGCTTCTGATAAAGACATAATAAAGTCCGATAAGGACTAATCCAGAACATTTCCGAGCATGAATGCAATGTTATGCAATGGTATGCATGAGATGATGCATATATTAAAAATACTCCTAAAGGAATTAGATTTAATTCCTTTTAAACACTCTTTCGAATGTTTTGAATTTTATAAGAGAATAACCAAATCTTAATTATTTTAACGCTTGACTTGCATTACTTAAGGGTTGGTATTTTTCACTTAATCTTGGCCCTAGGGAATTTTGTAAAGATCTTAAGAACTAATTTAGGGTTTAACTTCCTTAAAGAAGAATATACATGTTATTCAATTTACAAATATCTACAATATTAGATGGGCTTAATTTTCTTTCCAAGAAGTTATTTTAACTTAAAGGATTACTTTAAATTTTCAACTTAATCTTTGCTAAGTACATTTAGGTATATATGCACACACACACACACACATATATATATATCCTTCTTTTCAATTTTTATTATTCTTTTCTTCTTCTTCTTTTTACTTTCATCTTTATTTTTATTTGCCCGGCCCTTGATCCACCCGAGCAACTCGCTTAGCCCAACCGGCCCGCTCGACTTCTACACTCCTCCTTCATTCCTCACCCGTGCGCTCTGGTTGTCTTTCTCCCCAACATCGTAGCACCACCGCCTGAGCCCGTCGCCGCCTCACCAGCTCACCGGAACACCGCCGCTGCCTAGGTCTATCGGCACCTCGGCCCTCGGCCATCTCCCCACCTAGCCCCTGCTGGCGCGAGGCCTTTTTCTCCGCCGCCGGTTTTCCATCCGGTGCTGGCGCCGCCCTTGCACTCCTCCTCGGCGCCGCTCCGGCGCAACTCTGGGGCTCGGGTCCCGCCCCGTTGGCCCGCTCGATTGCCGCCTCCTGGATGCCGCGCCTCAGCTCCGCCTCGGTCGCCTCCCCTTTGGCACTGCTCTGCTCGGCATCGCTCCGTCGGATGCACCCTTACACCCGGCCGCCACTGCTGGATGGCAGTGGGTTGGCTGCACCGCAACCGCGGTGACGCGCCAATTCCAGGTAAGCCTCCGGTCCCCCTTCTTTACTTGCCTATTTCCCAGTTCTTCTATTCCCCAATTGATCTAGGGCTTTTGCCTTAACCGATTTGGTGGAGATGACATACGGTCCTAGGTTAAGCATTTGCTCATGCCGAACTCCAATGTCTAATTATCCTCGTGCCTTTGGCTGAGCTTAGCTATTTGATCTTTTGTTGCTGATACTGAACATATATATGATGTATATGTGCTCGGGTGTGTCAAGTTAGCAAGAACAGATGCTTAACTTGATCCTAGTTGTTATCTACTTCTTCTATTTTGCATATGTTCAGAATCAGTTGACTGATAGAAAAGGACAGAACTATACTTGATTGGGTTTACTCTATGACTAGGCTCTAGTTGAGTTTCCAGATTTGCTATTTTGAATCTCAACTTGGAAAGAACATATGCTAGCTTTAATCTTAGTTGTTTTCTGTTGTTCCCCTATATGGTTATGCCTACATTGGTTTATTGAACTAAAGGGCAGATGCTACATTTAATCTTTGCTAACTAGAGATGATGCCCTTGTAATTGAATTGTTTGGCATGCTTATATATGATAAAATTGATGAGAACAGATGCTGCATGCACTTGCTTCTTTTCCATTATGCTTATGTTGAGGTATGATGCTAAGGGAATAAACCCAACAAGATTTGATTGTACGAGACCAATTCGAGCTTCTAAGCTCCTGGTCTTGCTTTTCTACTTGACGGTGGTCTTCTCCCCTTTTGTTCTAGTTAGTTCCCTCCTCTTCTTGACGCCCTTCTCACCTTAATGCTCCTTACTGTCCTTGCTGTTCTTCCTCCTAAGCTCCTCCTCCTGAGCTTCTCTTGTGTTCTATGCTCTTAAGGAACTGGTGCTCGACAGTGGATTGCTATTGTGCTAGTTCACTGGTTGCCTTGCTTCTTACTTAAACTAGTTCACTCGAGCTATTCGGTGGTCTCGGTAGAATGGGTGGTGATGTTGGCTGCTGCTATTCTTACTATGCTGTGGCACTGGATGGTTTGCTATTGGGAAGGCTTTTGCTCTAGTTCCACAGAGCTCATTTGTATGGCTCTTTTGGGGTTGTACTGCCACCTCCTGCTTGCTCATCTTGGTTACGTGGACTGCTTCACTTGATATTTGGTTGCCTTAATCGATAAGGGAATTGACTAGAGTCAATTCCTGAGGCTATTGGAATAATTCCTCCGGTGGATAATTATGCCCCTTTTGCTGCTTTATTCGGTTGGATAATTTCAGCTTGGCTGATATTTTGCTGGTTGCCTTGCATGCTAAGGTTTGCTGCCTTATAGTTTAAGAAATGTAGCTAAAGAATAGCTACGAAGGAATGGCTGCCTTATCTTTTTAATTGGTTTGCAAAACAATTTCCTCTTCAAAAATAAAACTATGGAGGCAATTTAGTTGTAGGAAAATAAAATATATTTTACTATCCTCACCTCTTTTCTCCCTATATGTAATATAATAGATTCGTCCGATGTGGGTCTTAGCCATGTGGCCCTCGGACATTTTCAAAAACAAAGATGTTTTCAAAAACTACTTGCGAAAACTAAAAATTATTTTAGATTATCGGCACTATTTTGCCCCCGCAGCTAAACCTGCGGATGTCGGCGGAACTGTGCCAATAAGACCAACCTTATTTCAAAAATCGTTTGCAAAAATCCTTGCCTCCTACAGCAACGGCGTGATTCCAACGGTCTCGAGTGCCCATTCTTGATGACCTCGGATGACCGCCAACATTTTCAAAAATCTCTTCGACTCTCGGTGATCTTCCCCTGACTTGAAGACTTCGAAGATTTGAAGACTCAAGGTTTAGGTTTAGATTTTGTATAGGTAGAAATAACAAGATGTAATTTTCATTTTTCTTCTTCATTATCCATTTTGTATTATTGTTGTATTGTGACATTTGTAATATTCATTCGATTAATAAAGTTTAAATTTCAACATTGTCATTTCCAATGCGTATGAATACTAAATGCCATGAGTAATGCGAATGAAATGCAAATGCACAACGAATTTCTCCCCCTTCACTCTCTAACTCCCGACGTAGCTCGATAGGTTCGGGTCAACTCAGCAACGCGAGTTGTCCTGACCCCACCTCACGACGCTTAACTCTAACCTAGAAACTAGGGTTCTCATAATTGATGGGCTTATTTACGTATTTCTATCTTCCGCTGTAGACTTTTATTCAGCCAATCGGCTATGTTGTTCAATAAAGACCATAATGGCATATTTGTGTAATAGACTCGGTATTGTATGACAATGTTATCAAGCTTCTTGTGTGTACTGGCTACTGATCATGAGACCAGTACAGAAAACACAGGGGTTTATCCGGCCTTAAACCAGATACGCCACACAGCGGCCGTAGGCCCGACCAGCGACGGTGGTGGGGCCTTCCCAACCGCTTCCACTGTTTGTTTTGTCCTCTCCTTTGGGCCTCTCTCTACTCCCTTGCCCTAGATCTAGATCCAAACGTTCTAGATCTGCTGGTGGCAATTGTTGTCGGTGGCATGCTCCTCCACTCTGATGCGTGGGGCTCCTGGGGTGCCTTTAGCATGTGTGAATTGCCAACTGGTGGCAGTGCCCTGGGCACGCGGCGTTGGCTATGGTCCCCCACAGAGAGGTGATCCCTACTACTGTGTGCGTCGATGGTCTTGGTGTTAGGCCTATCGTCGTATTGCAAACTTTCCCGGTGGCTCGGCCACCAACGTGGCTACCGTGGTTCGTTCTGTGGCAGGGCTACATTGCCAGATCTAGGCTCCTCACCCCTGTCTAGTCATGTTTGCTCCGCTCCCTCTCGGTTTCCGCCGTCGTGCCTTCCATATCAATGTTGGGGCCACCCCTGTGTCGCCACTGACAAGCGGTGACCCTTATCACAGCTTCCTATGGGGAGGGGGTCACCCTCCGCTACCGTTGATGGCAGGTGCCCCTTCTCCAGTAGGTCGTGCCTTTTGTGTCGTTAGTTGGTGGGCTATCATGTGCTACCACTGATGTCGGTGGCCCTCGCCTTGGCTTCCTCTTGCTCCTTGGAGCAGGGAGCATGGGCTTGATGGGTGTGCTTCCTATGTCGGCGGTAGTCATTTTTGCCTGGTTCTTCCATTGTCTCCAGGCTTTCGATCCTTATCTATCTCCTCGGGTTGTTGGTGTCGTCAGACTTCTCCATTGGATTCCTCCTAGTTGATGTTTGCCAGTCATCATCTTTGATGTTGTATCGGTGCCTACCTCTTACCCTCCACCTCTTTGTAGGACAGGGTCCTCCCCTTTGGTGGAGATGTTTTCCTGTTCGACGTGTTCAGGGTACCTTTCGCCTTGTGCATCGTTCAACCTCTATCATTATGTAGGACAGGGTCCTTCCCTTCGGTGGAGATGTTTTCCTGTTCAGCGTGTTCAGGGTACCTTTCACCTTGTGCATCGTTCAACCTCTATCATTATGTAGGACAGTGGTCCTCCCGATGGATTTTATTCGAGGGTTGCAAGGGTCTTGTGACAAAGGGCTAGAGTCCCCTTCTCTTGTGTTCTATTCAGTTTTCCCACTCTATAAGATGATAGACCTCCCATTCAGTGGAAACTTCGATGGCATGCGTGTTTAGAGACTATAGTGTGGTGTTCTTGATGGTGGTTATAGCTAGCTCTTAGGTGTTTGCTTTGGAGTAGTTTCGGTCGGCTTCTTCAGGCCGTGGAAATGGTTAGGGCTTGTTTGTCCTTGTAGGTTTGGTTTATGCCGGCATGTTGCATAGGCCTTCTTCTTCTTTGTTTTCTCTTTTTTTTGTGCTTGTGCTGCAGTTGTATCCCGTCACATCATTATGTCTTGCCATTCTTCATTTAATTAAAATGGTTCAGGCTGGCTAATCCCGCCGTAGTTTGCCTCAAAATAGAAAAAGATCAGGCTGACAAGTCGTATCGTCTGTGTCAGACTATGTGGACACCCAGATACTTCAGGAGCATGCATTTTGGTTTTTGTGATAGCAATTTTCACCTATTTCATATTAGTTAACTTCTGTTCTAGTAACATTCATGAATTGTTCTGCCATTTTTTTTCCTGGGCACTTTCAATTTGCATGTCATATGCATTTCGGATTGTACTTCTATTTTTCTACAATTTCCATCCATAGCTAGAGTTTTTATTATTTCTCCTTTTTTGGGATCTTACATCGCTATCCATTATATAGGTGGACTATGCCAACAACATAGTTACGAAGTATAGGAAATGATCTTACCACGACACAGGTTGGCCATCCCGAATACTAGACCAATCTTAGATAACTCAAGGGCTATATTGTTAGAGCAACTCTAACCCATCCCCAAAACTTAACTCCCAAAAACCCACTCCCAAAACTTAACTCCCAAAAATTCCTGCGTATTGGGAGGGTGGCATCTAACCCATCCCCTAAACTTAACTCCCAATAAAATTTCTGAGGGAAAGCGTAGATCAAAAATGTGTCTTTGGTATTAGAAGGCGGAAACAGAGAGGAGCCTGGCAACTGGCGAGCTCGAGGCGCTCGGGGCCGATGCTGGGCGCGGGTGGCGGCGCACGCAGGGGAAAAATCAGGGGCGCTGGGGACATCGTTGGACGGCGATGGCGGAGCTCCGTTCGGCAAGCTTCAGCAGCGGAGCGGCAAGCTCGCCGAGCAGGCGACGGCGCGCTGGCGACAAGTCCAGCTGAGGCGGATGGCGGGTGCTCGGGAGGATGCTGCGCATCAGCTCGCTGGCAACTCGGCGGTAGCAGCCGATGGGAGCGGCGGGAGAGGAGCGGCGGCAGGGCGCAGGCGAGCGGCGGGGCGATTGGTGCGGGCTGGCGCGAGGGGACTGGAGAGCAGGGGCGCGGAAGAGAGTGAGCAGCGATCGGGCAGAGCAGCGGCAGCAGGAGCAACGGCTGCGGCGCGGTCGGGTGTAGGAGCCAGCGACGGGGGCAGGTGGGAGGCGTAGGGGCAGCGGCGGTCAGGAAGGCTGAGAGTGGCCAGGAGCAAGGAGGGGATAAGGAGACATGGAGCTTTGGAGGCGGTGTGGAGCTCGCAGGGATGGCGGCGGGGCGCGGGAGGAGGCTCGGGAGACGGCGGTGGCCAAGCGTGGCGACGTGGAGCTGTGCCGGCGCGGTGGCGGCGGCCACGAGCTCTGGCTCGGGAGGCGGGAGGTGGCGGTGGCCGGGGCGGCTCAGGGAGGCGGAGATAGGCGGTGGCGTGGCCGAGAATGGGCGGGGACACGGGCGGCGGGGGCGGCGC
The DNA here is from genome assembly GCA_019208055.1 of Stipa capillata. Lineage (NCBI taxonomy): Eukaryota > Viridiplantae > Streptophyta > Magnoliopsida > Poales > Poaceae > Stipa > Stipa capillata. The sequence goes on along the minus strand of JAGXJF010002068.1, from coordinate 53,007 downwards.
GGCTCGCCGGAGCTGGCGGCGTGGCCGGAGGGCCGCCGGCGGCGGAAGGTGGTGGTTGGGAGAGAAAATGTCCTCCTGCCAAAAAAAGAGTTATTGGGAGTGGGAGTGGGAGGAAACAAAACCTCCCAACTTATTGGGAGGGAGGGGCTGTTTTTTGGGAGCTCCTAAAAATCTTTTGAGATTTAAAAGGGTATTGGGGATGGGTTAGATAGGACTAACTCCCAAAGTGACAGTTTTTTGAGAATTAAGAATTTTTTAAGATGGGTTAGAGATGCTCTTAGAGGGCCAGGGCTAAAACAAAACTCACGCTTCAGAAAATGCAAGGCGAGACAAAAATTGGATACTCCTAAAAATCACTCCCAAAAGGGTAAAATCATATGTTGTGGACTAAATAGTGTTCACTAAATTAAGGACATCCTACTCCACCAAATCTCGTGGCCATACCATGTATGGTCGCTGACAAGGCGGAGAGCATGGGCACCGGCCAGCGCCTCCGCATGCAAAGCGTCCCTGGACAGTGCTCCTCACATCGATCCAGCGCCAGCAAGCACCATCACCAGCAGCAAAACTCCGGCCACCACGCGAAGTCGCTGCATCAAAAGCCCCATGGATATTACCTGATGGTGGAATCCAACGACACACCTGGAGTGGCACCTCACGCCAACGAACTTGTCTGCCAAATTCCGCACGGTATCGTAAGTAAGGATTGCGATTTTAATCCTCCTTCTGAACGTTTCTGAATTTTCGAATTTCGGATCGCAAGGCCTTCTCCTTGCTACCGTGGGCTGATATTTTTCCCAGCCGAACTGTGCTGCATCTGTGGTTGTAGCGTGTGCATCGCGGTTCGGCCCCGCTTGGGCTAGCTATCTCTCGTTGCGAGGGCCCAGTTGCATCCCTCACCAGGCCGAGGCCCGTGCCCTGCCGCCGCCGCCGGCCGCCATTGCCAGCAAACCGGTGACTCCCACCGCTCCAAAACGCTTCGGAACGCCAAACCCTCAAAACCCTACCGCCCCGGACCACTCCAACCCAAACACCCCCCTCGCTGCCGCAGCAGCACGGGAGCCTCGCCGGCGGAAGGCATGTGAGTGCCCCTTCGCGCTAGCAGCTCGCTCGAATGCTCTACCGCGTTTTGCTGCTGTGTCGCGCGGTGTTTGATTGGCGTGGGTGTTGTTGTGCGTGCAGGTCGTCGCGGCTGTGCGTGAAGAACCTGCCCAAGGGCGCCGACGAGAAGCGGCTGCGGGAGGTGTTCTCGCGGAAGGGCGAGGTGACCGACGCCAAGGTCATCAGAACCAAGTAAGCTCTCCTGGTCTCCTCGTTAGGAAATTCTGTCACACTGCTCAATCCAGTCCAAAGGTCCTAAACCTTTAAATAAAGGGATTTCCAAAGCTGGAGTCTCAAGTATGGATCAGGAGGTTGTTGTGTGGTATGGTGTAACTGTTGTGAAGATGGTTCACCAAGGTTTTGGGCTGGAAAGGTAACGGGTGGATAATAAGTAGACATAGGAGGAGGTGGTCGAGTCGGATATGGGGAGTTCTCCAGGGTAGAAGTGCGAATGGAATTGGTGTACATGGTGGAAAATTGGGAGTAGTGTAGTGTGGTGTATGGATGGTAAGGTATTTGGTAGGAAAAAGGGGGCTGAACAGGATGGTTGAAGGACTATTGCTGGGGATATGCTTGGTGTACAGTATATATGGGTTGGAGTGGTGTTTGACGAGGGGGTGTATGGGTTGGGGGTGTTGTGTGGGGTGGGAAATTGGAAGGAAGGGTGCTGGGTGGTGTAATTGGTGGTGGTGTACTGAGGTGTAGAGGAATTGGTGGATAAGGCTGTTGTAGGTGTGCTCTCGGAACTGAACCGAACTGAATGTTCTGAAATTTTGGTGCTCCAGGACAGGTCTGATTCAGTGTTGCCCCTGATTCCTCTGAATTGTACTGTAAGCTGCCTGGTGTAGCACTTGCTTCCTTGATTGGACTAAGGAAAAAGGGTGGGTGTGGTGTGCGGAAAGGTGCCTCCTGTTGTGTTCACTCCCAGCTATCTCCTGTATAGGGGTTCCTGTAGCTACCGTCTGCTTGCCTACAGCTACGACTAGTGACTGAAGAGCAAGTTTGATCTGAGAAATCTCACCCCGGCTTTCTGCTACTACCCCATGAAGGTGAAGAACCTAGGAACGCTACTCGCTGTCTCCCGCCGCCGACGCTTGGGCCACTGCATCAGACGCTGCCAGGACGTCTGCATCTGAGGTCACCTCGGCCATCTCCATCGTTGCCAAAGCGTCCTGAGATCGAGTCCTCATGACCATCCGCCACCAAAGCTCGCCCTTTTCTACCACCACCTTGGTCAATTCCACAGATCCGGGGATTTTACAGTGGCTGAGCACAAACCCTTTTCTGCTTCTTGACCAATTCGCTTCCGGTATTCAATCTGCTTCGCCGTCGGGAATTTTACGACACCAATCGGGATGATCTCCGCAACCTTCCGCATGAGCAAATTGGGGGTAGGAACCAGAAGGCTCTGGTTCCCCTGACAGTATCTTGCTAGGGTTGATGTAGGCTGGGAAGATCCAGCCACGAATTTGGGGATAAATCGAAAAAATAAGTAAAGCGGAAACGTAACGGAAGGTAAGAACAGGAATTTAGGGTTTTTCTTCTTATCCCATTCATCCCAGCAGCTCAGGTTATATACTTCCCAGCTGTAATAGTGAGCCGAAGCTGATTACTGTAATAACAGTTTAACTGTCTAAAGACAGGAGTTTGTCGACAAGTGAACTTAAGAGATACAGTGCTTAAAAGAGTGTTACTACAGAACTACGTGCAGCCCGTTAGATCTTCAAGATGTTGTCTAAGAGCCATTGAGCCGTCAATCACACATAAGTGGAGGCAGTGAAATGAAATACACTTTGTCCCCTGTTTCTGAGCTTCACTCCTTAGTCATTTTAGCCTGAATTACTTAGGGTCCTGATAGGTCCTTGCTTGCTGCTTCTATGGCAGTTTAACCATATTATGTATTTGTACGGAGGACCGGATGGTTAGTAGCGAAACAACTAGTTTTTGTACCTTTTGACGGAACACGTTATATTCGTGCACAAGCTTAAGATGCACAGTTGCTATAGAAAAACTGAAATGTGAACTCTTTTAGGCAAGAGAATCCAATGTCACTATTTGCTACTTGCTTCCCTGCGTTGGCTTTTATTGCACCTTACTCAGTCCTCAGTAGCTTTAGGTTATGTTGATTCTCAGCTACGAGGCTTTGTCTGTAATATGTAGACAGGATTAACCTGATTTACACCACACCACATGTAACGAGCTGTTCGGAAAAATTATTTTGTTTGTAGTGCAAAGACTCTGCATAAAGTTGAATGGTTTTGCTTTTGGATAGGGATGGAAAGAGCAGGCATTTTGCATTTATTGGTTTTTAGAACCAATGAAGAGGCAGTGGAGGCCCTCAAGTATTTCAACAATACATACATTGACACTTCTAAGATCACCTGTGAGGTAATTTACTTTCGAAGCGGGTTTTAGTCTTTTTCTCTTTGAGATGGTATCTATTGGACACATTGTTCGTAGGAGATTGATGAACTCCTGGTGTTTTAAGATGAGGAAATAAACATGCCTTATGAATAATCATGGCGTGTGACAGGTTGCTCGTAAGATCGGTGATCCAGATGCTCCTCGCCCTTGGAGCCGCCATTCTTTAAAGAAGCCTGAATATAATAGTAAAGACAAGACTAACACTGGGGATGTTAATGCACCACTGAAAAGTACCAAGGGCCAAGGAACATCTGTTGATGTGGGAGGTTCTAAAGGCAGTGTAGCTAATGATCCCAAGTTCCAAGAGTTTCTGAAGTTATGCAGCCCCGTTCTAAAGCGAAGATGTGGGCAAATGATACAATGGGTACCCTTGACGATGCTGCCAAAGATAGCATGGCAGTTTCTGAGTCTAAGAAGCCTCAGAAGAGTGCTGCTGCAGTTTCTGAAAATGATTCATCTTCTGAAGATGGTTTTGACGAGAAAATGACAAATGATTCGCCCTCAGATGCTTCAGAGAAGCTACAAACTGAAAGTAAACGAGACAGCAATATGACAGATGTGGACTTCTTCAAGAGTAAAATCAGAAAAATTTGGTCAGATTCTGAAACTGATGATGAAGATTCTGGTGATCAGTCGGACACCAGCTCTGATGATGAAGACTCATCTGATGAAGTACATGATGCAAATGATGGGGTTCAAGTGGTGGATCTGAAGGGTAATCTGAATCAGAAAAATCATATAGATAAGAAAACACCCATGGAAGGTAGTGACATGCAAGAGGTGGAAGATCCTGACAACCAAGACGGTGAACATATTGACAGCCGACAAAAAGATGAAAATCATGAGAATCAAGAAAAGGAAGATGAGGAAGCCGCTTCAACTACTGATGAAAGAAGTTGGCACTGGAGACTGGTCGTTTATATTTCTGCAATCTTCCATATGCAACTACGTATGTTCTTACTTGGTCTTGTTACTTCAGATCAGCATTTATGTGCTATATTCAAGATCTAGCTGCTTGCTTATTCTTAAAAAGGATATTGTTGCTTATGGTTTCAGTGAAGATGATTTGGTGGAGCTATGCAGCCAGTATGGCGATGTTGAACAGGCACATATTGTCGTCGATAAAACTACTAAGCTCTCAACAGGCAGAGGTTATGTGCTTTTTAGCCTTCCAGACTCAGCAGTCAGGTAATTATTTGGCTAGCAACTTCATTATGACTGATGTAGAATACTTATTTTTGACAGTTCAGCTTACAGGAGATTGTATAATCCTTTGCTGTTGGCTGTTCTTATTGCAGACTTACTTTTCTCCTTGCATGCTTGCATGGTGCATGACACCTTGATTGCTATGCGCTTTGCAGGGCACTTGATGAATTAGACAACTTAAGTTTTCAGGGGCGATTGTTACGTGTCAAGGCTGCTAGACCACTAAATAATAATAAGTTTGAGTAAGAAAAAAGTTCCTTTTGTGATGTTTCCTTTCTTGGTTTGGCTATGCAAATAATGTTTTATTCATTTACTCTTAAATTCTCAAGGTCTAGTCATGTTGCTATTGATGAGAAACTGAATCTCAAGCAGCAGAAATTGGAACAAAAGAAAGCTTCTGAAATAGGTGGAGATACGAGAGCATGGAACAGCTTTTTTATGCGTCAAGATACTGTATGGTTATCTTCTAGCCTTGATTGATTTGCTGGTTTTTGTTTGTGTCAACTCAACATTCCGTTATTTTGTTTCTGTTAAGATAATTTTGTAGTTAGGTACTGAATCGCATGATATTGTTGTCAAACATTTCCTTACAAGTCCTTTTAGGCGTTGATAGTTTTGTTGAACTTTGGAAATTTTCATTCTCCGATCTTTCATGTGTACTGATTGAAGCAATTGCTATGTACTTAGGTTGTTGAAAACATAGCAAGGAAGAATGGTATAAGTAAGAGTGAGTTACTTCATAGAGAAGCGGATGACCTTGCTGTTCGTATCGCTCTTGGTGAGACACATGTCATTGCGGAAACCAAGAAATATCTATCTAGGTCTGGAGTTAATGTTGCTACCTTGGAAGAACATACTTCCAAAAGAAATGAGAAGTTGAAAAGAAGCAACCATGTGATATTGGTAAAAAACTTGCCATATAGTTCTTCTGAGGAAGATCTCGCCGCAATGTTTCAGAAACATGGAAGTTTGGATAAAATCATTGTCCCTCCAACCAGAGTATTTGCCTTGGTATGTTACTACCACTTTGCTTGTGTTCTTCCACTGTTTGTTGGTCATGCTGGTTGTTATATATCACGGCACTTGTGTTTTCTCTGCACATGCATTTGTTGACTTCGTCACTTTGAAATGCTACTTTTACTGTATTGCCATTTGGAGTGTCTATGTTCATATATCATATGCTCTCAAAATTACCAAGTGGGCATCATTACCTGCAATGCAGATAATGGCCCCCTTGACTTCATTTATTTATCTTGAGTTAAATCTTTTTGTGTCTCAGGTAGTCTTTGTTGAAGCAACAGAGGCTCGCCACGCTTTCAAAAAATTACTATACACACGATACAAGTAAGTTTCTGCAGTGATGCTAGTTCATTCATTGTTAGTCTTAATATTCCAGCTCACAAACTTTTGCTAATTAAGGTAATCTTTTTGTTTAAATAAAGTAATGCACGAGTGGTTGACATATTTGCCTTTGATAATTCAGTGTGCCATGCATCAGTGCTTTTGTATCTGACGTTCTCAGCTTGACTTCAGGCCGCAGCATTGCTTACTTCAATTAGGAATGTTTTCTTAAATTTGCATTTTCCTTAGAACTTAAAAATAGTAATCAGATGCTGCAATCCTGCTATAAAATATTTTTTGTGCCACCGTACACCACTATGGATGGCCATTATCAACATTGATGCAAGTAAATGTTCTTTTTCCATTATTGGACTCGCGTGCAGCATTACAGCTGCACAATCATACCTGATACTTGTATATCGGTTGTTAGGGTGTAGATCTCTTACGGCTTTCTGGTTATAGGATCATAGCTTCTTCATCTTTTCATTTAGTTTTGTTAGTTTTGGTTATCCATGGGGGTCTTCTGACATTTCTGTCAATGTTATATGATTATAGCTCTTAGTCTGCAGTTCTATATTTCATAGTAAGTCTTGCTTTTGTACTGCAGGGATACTCCACTGTATTTGGAATGGGCACCTGACAACATTTTATCTCCTACCTCAACACCTGTGGAAGAGGAGGAAACGAATACCATTGGTGAGAGGATTGTTACAAAAGCTATTGTAGAGCAAACTGTGGAAGGAGTGAGTGCTGAAGAGATTGATCCTGATAGGGTGGAGGTTTGCAACTTTCTCTAACTTCTATTTGTTATGACTCATGAGGAGCGTATGTTCTACAATTCTGTGTTTTCTTCTGGGGCTGTGCATGTGCGTGGTTGCATGCAAGTCTGCTTAAAGTTCATTCATTTCCTTTTGCTTGGACATGATTACAAATCTTAGTTATATACCATTATTCATTGCAGTCACGATCTGTATTTGTCAAGAATTTGAATTTCAAGACAGCAGATGAATCCTTAAAGCAGCATTTCAGTACAAAATTAAAGACTGGGAGTCTTAAAAGTGCAACGGTATGGATATGCTTATGAATATCGAATGCATTCTTGCAAGTCCCACTCTCATAAGTCTTTACTCATCCTTTTTTGAGTCTCTGTTTAGGTGAAAAAACATATTAAGAAAGGCAAGAATGTTTCGATGGGATTTGGTTTCGTTGAGTTTGACTCAGTTGAAACTGCAACCATTGTGTGCAAGGATCTACAGGTATCCCCTACGAGACCTGCCTGTCAGGGCACCCCTTCCCTCTCTGTATTGTTTTGTTTGCATCGTAACATGCTCATATAGACATTCAGCATGCTAAATGTTCTGTGTTAATAGGGAACAGTTTTGGATGGGCATGCTCTGATCTTGCAACTGTGTCATGGGAGAAAGGATGGTCAGACTGTGAAGAAAAATGAAAAGGATAAGAGTTCAACCAAACTGCTTGTGCGAAATGTAGCATTTGAAGCTACTGAAAAGGATTTGAGGCAATTATTTAGTCCATTTGGCCAGGTGAATGTCCTCCCGTTATTGTTGAAATTTATTGGAAAACCCAGATGAGACCAAGAAGAGGCTCTAGGGATGAGATCCAATCTCGTGGAAAATTGCAATAAATATATCTTCAAGAATAGTATTTCAACTCTTGGGAAAAAAAGTATTTCAACATTAATGGGTTTTATCTTTTCAATTCTCTTTGATAGACACAAGAAAGAACTCATTGCTTTCAGATTGCGAATGCTCATATTCTTCCAGAAACCTAATGAATTACATGGATGAAAATAATTTCAGCTCAAGAGTGTCAGGCTGCCTATGAAGTTTGGAAGTCACAGAGGTTTCGCATTTGTTGAATTTGTCACGAAGCAAGAGGCACAAAATGCCCTGCAAGCTCTTGCAAGCACGCATCTCTATGGCCGACATCTGGTATGAACATGTCTCCTTCAAGCTGACACCCTACGCTACACTGTACGAATTTTATATTGACTTTCTTGCATTCACTCCAGGTGATTGAGCGAGCAAAAGAGGGAGAGACCCTTGAAGAATTGCGAGCAAGAACCGCCGCTCAGTTTGTGGATGAACAGAGCGGTTTCCAGAGGATGTCCAAGAAGAGGAAACAAACTAGTCTTGTGGATGAAGGCTCTGTTAAGTTTTCAAGGATAGTAGAATAAGAATGTTCTGGAGCTAACACGAAGTAACAAAATTTTGACCATGCTGTATGATAGTATCACTCATCAAGGCAACCCTTTTTATCCTGTCGTTTTGTTGAAGTGCTGAAGAAAAGAAAATTCAGCAACTCCTATGTACAACCTGCTCTCCATATTCCATTTAAAAGAAGCTAAAATGTTTCACCAGCAATTCCTATGTACAACCTGAAATGCAACTGGACTCTAAATTCCATTTGGAAGAAGTTAAAATGATTCAGTTCATGACACGTTGATGCCACAAAATCAGAAATACCCAAGTCGTTCTACTGTTATATCATGAATCTGCATCACCAGCAGCTATTAGTGTCCAGTCTGCAGTGTACATCTTGATCTCATATTTTATACAGCAGTGGACAGATCTGTCACTGCTATGCGCCATCTCATCTGTGTTTCATGCATCGTATCAAAATCTATTTGCCACCTTTCTCTACAAAAGCACCAAACAGGAAATGCAAGCACCAAACAGGAAATGCAAGAGCTCCTGTCATGTAAGGCTATATGAAACTTCTGTCATAGTACACCATGGAATTCACCACTGTCGAAGATCTTGAAATATCAGAGCTAGCGCAAATTGATGGAATCAACCCCTGCAACTGCAAGATTGGAAACAAGAATAACCAGACCAGAAAGGGGAATCGGGCTACTTTTAAGTAAATAAATAGGTATTTATGGTACTGTTTTATACCACATGCTTTTCCTGACAGGATAGGATGTCACACTAAAGCTATTATTACTTGCCTACCTATGCTTGCTCAGCCTCCTCCCTGAGTTGCTGGTTCTCGCCGCTCTGGCTTTCCAGTGGCATGTACTGCGACATGATCGCCATGACTTCTGAATCCATGTACAGCTACAACAGGGTTCATCCACAGTCAAGCAAAGATTCACAGTACTCGCCATTGGCACGCTCTGGCAGAACGCGTTTCTGCCAGAATTCGTGAGGAGGTTGTCTCTTACCCTAAACCTGTACTTGTAGAACAAGTATCCTGCGACGCCGACGCCGACGAGGCACGACAGCACCAGCGTCGCCACCAGCCACCCAAACGCCGACATGTCTTCTCTACACTCACCAACAACGACAACAAAAATGGAGAGCTCTTTAAGCAAGAAGACGATCGAGGAAGAGAAGCAGCGCAGCAAGAACAGAAACAAAAACAAAGGATAACTCACCGATGCAAGTGTCTTCGCCCTTGATGTACACAAGGCCACCCTTGCACTTGCAGTCGTACCCGCCCCACGTGTTGCTGCAGGAGCAGTGAGGGCAGGAGCACGCGAGCTTCTCGCTGCACTCGTCGACATCTGCAATGGCGGAACCAGCCAAGAACACGGCATCACCATTTGATGCAACTCTGAATTCTCACACGAAAAGTTGCAAATGCAGGGAAGTGAACAGGGCACGCACCGTCGCATTGGAGCCCGTCTCCCTTGAATCCGGTCGGGCACTTGCATCCGCTCAAGTTCGTAGCCTGCAGATGCACACCGGAAAACGGCAGAAATCAGTCAGTAGCTAAGCTGCTAGTACCTGGCACCTTGGCCTGAAGATCACACCGAGATTACTGCAGAATTAGAGCGTTGTTTTTCGAGGAATTACCGCGCAGGCAGAGAAGGTTTTGCCGTGTCTCGTGTCCTTCCAGCACCCGCCGTTGTCCATGGCGCACCGCCCCGGCCCGACGGCTGGTGATGCAGTGGAAAATTCAGCCGTGTTCAGTGGCATGTTGGAAATGATTGTATTTGTATGAAGAACGCGACATACCTTTGCAGTCCTTGTACCCATCTCCCTGGTACTGGACGCCGTCCACTACCGGGCACTGGCAAATTCTTCCTCTGAAAGTGTCCTGCCAATGCATGAACGGAGTCAGCACAAGTGTCCTGCTTTTGTTCGAGAAATTTTGAACCGTGACACCACAAAGTTTGAAGTTTTGGACACTGTTTACTGGATGTCTCATGACATAAGGGTCATTATTCGAAAAAACATGGGAGATGGATGGATACCTCGCAGGCAGTGATGTTAGTCTTCTCGTCGCGCCAGCAGCCGCCGTTGTTGTTTAGGCACTCGTCAGTTTCCATGTCTGTAAATGTGGAGAATTTGTGACCAGTGATTAGCACCGTACTGAAGTAATTAATCAGGAACGGTTTTATCAAGTGAGGTTGTAAACCTGGTGTCAGGCAGACCTGAGGCTCGGTGGACTGCTTGAAACCAGCACAGATCGCCTTAAGAACGGCAGTGCTTTCCAGTTTGCCTGTCAAGAAAAATACGATTTGTTCAGACAAAAGCAGCATTGTTTCTTGAAATGTGGAGAAAAGCCAACAAAATCAACCATATCTGTTGCATTTCAGAGATCAACAGTTGGATCGAGTATAGAGTTTCAGGCACATCACAGTGCAATCTCGTGATGAATTCGGGGGGAAAAATTCGTACCCCGGTACTGCACATTGTTGATCACCAGCGTCGGCAAGATCGTCACGTCCCCCCGAGTGCCGTGTCCAAACTACAAGAATCTCATGGTAATTAAGCAAACTGTTCCATCAAGAAAGAACACCTCATTAATTCCTGATCAAGTATGCAACCATCCATCTAACCTGAACAATCTGCTCCGTCTTGAGCACGTCGTTGTCGGCGTCGGCCTCGGGATCCCCCATGCACTTGTCGATCATGTCCATCGGCAAACCTGCCAGACATATTTTCAGTCCCACTCTGCCGTGAAGAATTCATGGCGGGAAGGGAAGAAAACCCCACGGAAGACGGCTTTGGCTCACCGAGCGAGGCGACGACGTCCTCGGCGCAGCGGCGGGAGTACTTCTTGTCCTTCATGGAGCAACGGAGGCGGTAGTCGGCGGCGTAGTCCCACCACGCCCAGGGCCGGCCGAGCGCGTTGGCAACGCGGTGCACGCACAGCTGCCGCAGATTCTCCACCACCACGTCCCGCCCGTCGTACCCGGAGCGAGGTCCCCCTCCGGGTCCGGCGCGCAGTAGCGGCCGCGGTTGATGCACTGGGCCGCGCACTGCCTCGTCTGCAGGAACGCTTCGGGGCAGAACCAGGTGATGTAGTGCGGGGTGAAGAGCGCGTAGCCGCCCTTCTCCAGCAGCTGCGCGTGTCCCCGGAACGCGCGCACGAACGCCGCCTGCTCGTCGCACCGAGGGCCGCACTCGTCGTTGCTGTTGGTCCAGAGCTCGTACTCCACGCGCTCGTCGGGGTGCGGCATCGACTCGCGCCAGTCCAGCCGGACCACCACCTCGTCGGCGTCGATGGACTTGGAGGAGGAGGCGGCGGCGCGGAGGGCGTCGCCTAAGGATTTGGAGACGAGCGCCGAGGGGACGGTGATGTTGGCGAGGTAGGCCATGTCGGGGGTCTCCTCCTCCGGGCTGTCCATAGTCAGCAGCGGCTCGTCGGCGCTGTCCGCCACCAGGACGGCCGCCGCGCCCGCGGCCTGCGCGTTCCACGTCTTGAGCGCGAAGTAGCAGCCTGACACCGTGAGTCCGTGACACACGCGCACGTTAAATCGTTCGTTCCCGCTATTGCCATAATCGAGTTCTTACACGTCTACGAAGGCAAGAAAGTTCATATACCTCCGCGGTCGACGAGGAGGACGACGGGACGGCCGGACCGGGACCTGAACGCCGTCGCGCCGAACGGTTTGCACCCGGTGGCCAGCTTCGCGTCCGGGTAAAGCACGACGCCGGTGAGCGTGCCGCCATAGTCCGGGACGCCGTAGTTGGCGATCGCGGCCTCGTGGCGGCCGCGGAGCGAGCGCGGCGACAGCACCTTCACGCTGTTCTTCTCCACGACGAACCGGGCCGACGCCACGCTCGCCGCGGCCACCACAAGACACAGCGCGGCCGCGAGCCTCCTCCCCTGTCCCCGGAGCGCCATTGCCATTGCCATGCCTCTCTCTCTCTCTCTCTCTCTCTCTCTCTCTCTCTCTCTCTCTCTCTCTCTCTCTCTCGCTGCGCGTTCGTCGAATTTTGTAGGTTCGTTAAAATGGGAGACGTAGTGGAGACGACATGGAAATTGGAAGTTAGAGAGGTAGGAGACTAACGAAATTGCTAGTTTTTAATGGTTTATGCATTTTTCTGTGACGAGAAAAACAATTCTTTTTCGCAAATTGGGGAGTAGACTGTAAATTGGAGTCCTAAAAGTTGAAATGTTGAATTTTTCTGCGTTATGTCACTGTAGAAGATGATGTATTTTTGTGATTTTGCATTGACCAGCTGCAAGTCTGTTCAGAAAAGTATTTCCTTCGATAGTACAACTATATGCGAGCAGTATGACATTGCTTGCTTTGCACAGCAACACACCATAATATGATAATTATGCTCCTCGAAAAGGATGTGGTTGGTTTTGTGTTGCAACTTATTATTTTTCTAACCATTTACTTTTCTGTGATCCATAGAACGGTGTAATCAACCAGCTTTGGGTCAGTCAGCGCTGGTGGGGAACTGGGGATAATGATGGCAACTGGGCGTGCAGTGTAGGTCAGTCCAATGTCCTATAAATTTTAACGGCGAATCCGATCTAAGAGATATAGAGCGACATATAGACCTGATCGTAAAAAAAGACGAACATAATGAACACAAAGATAATAAAATAAAATAAGGCACAAGAAATAAGGGGAACTGGTTTCTCTTTTCTGGTTGTACAGTACAATGATGATGCCCCTCTATTTGTAGCACAAGTGGATCTATTGGGTCAAAGGCGGGGATAAAGATACAACTAAGTGCATATGGAGGAACCTTACATCTTCATGGAGGTGAGGCTGAACTTCGTTGGGCCCTGCGGTTTCCCAACACTCCTCCTTTGTACTTATCTCATATAGTCCATGTCTCAAAAACTCTGAGAAACCTAGTAAAAACTACTTGAAGAAAGAATACATGGCATACTTTAGGCATGTTGCACGAATTGTCTCATTAAAAATCTCGTATGAGAAACTAATGAACACTCAACCAAAGGAAAAAGAGTATAATCCTCCTAACACTCTATTAGGTACTTGACTTTTATAGTCAATATTTAGCGATGAGTTTATGAAAATTCCCCCTTGAACACTGTAATTCTCTAAGTCTCATCATACCTATTCCACACACGCACCTTTTAAAAGATGATGCCGATAATGACTTAGTAAAAAAATCGGTGAGATATTCACATGAATTTTTATGCAGTATTTTTATCGACCATCTTCTGCAATTCACAAGGACAAAAAAACTCGAAGTTGATATCCTTAGTGATATTTCAACCCTCTCTAGTGCATTGTATGTAGGAACATGTGAAATGGTCACGAATTTTAAATCACTAAAGTGGTCAGGCGGTTAATTGGCTAATGCTCACAAATCAATTATTTTCTGGACCTCTCCATTAGCTTCACTAGTGCGCGGGTCATGTGCTTAGATCCCCGTGGCTTGCCACATAATTTTCCAGAATTTTTCATCAAGGGTTTGATTTCCCCCTAATGTCGGGAAATAATCCTCATCAAATATGCAATTGGCAAATCGAGCCTTGCATGACAAGAAATTAATGATACAAAGGTAATTATAGCCGATGTTTCAATATTTAAACATGTCATTATATGAAATACTCAAAAATTAAAGATATTTTTATTTTATAATTAATTTTAAAATAGTAAAAGATATAAATAATGACATGAAAACATAAATATCATGTTAAGCACTCGTCAAAATCATATATTAGAATATAAAATTTTAGCTAATTCCACAACTCCTAGGGACTTTTATGCTAAATTTATGTATTGAGAAAATTTCATGTGTAATTTCTGAAAAGTCGAGGGTATTTTCCGCAAATTGGTGGGCTCGGTTCGGACACGGTGTGCTATCAGGCCGGCAGCCCCTTTCTTTTCTCGCAGCCATTTTCTTTTTCTTTTCCTCCTTTTTTCTCTTTGCTTCCTCTCTTGGACCTTCGGCCCACATGACCCAGCCCACCGCCAAGCCCTAGCCCATGTAGGGGGAGTGACGGTTATGATTTTGAAATCCAAGCTGCCCGAGTGGCGGTGGCAGCGGCACGTACAGGCGGCACAGACCGGCACAGGGAGGCAGACGCAGCCGGCGGTGGCGGCGAGGTGCGCGATGCATGAGGGGCCTGCGGCAGGAGCGCGGGAGACGGCTGCGCGCAAGGTCGTGCATGCGGTTGCGTGGCCATGGCCGTTGGTGTGCGATGCGCGTGGTCCGCCTACCGGGCTACTGTATGGGGGCATCGTAGTGGCCGTGGCAGCCATGTGGGAAATGCGGGGCGCACCGATGAGGTCGTCATGCGGGATGGCGCGGTGGCTGACGTGGCTGCCACGTGCATGGGTGGCGCGTACATGTACATGCACGTGCACATCTTTCCATGATATGATCGTCAACTCCGCTTTCAATAAGCAAAGTGATCGATATTGGCCAGACACTCCTGTCTACGGCACTTGCTATGGGATTCACATCATGGGACCAAAACAAATAGATACCAAAATCAATTATAAAAATAGAATGTAGATCAATAGTAGAACTCATTTTTCACATGGGTTATACCTTCTCGAGCGATGTCAAGTGAGGTTAGAAGAAGGCTCGATAGCAGAGCGTCGTGCTGATGATGTATCCTACAACCTTTATTGACGAGTCCAGTCCAAGGGGTGTAGGGCGAGGTATAGATGTGGTCGTGGAAGAAGACGAACGTGATGAACATAAGTACAGTAAAGTAAAATGAGACACAGAAAGTGGGAGATATTAGTTTTTCTTTATTGATCAATATTTTTGTTGTTGTACAGTACAACGACAAGAGCTCCTCTATTTATAGCACAAGCGCACCTACTGGGTCAAAATTGAAGATAAAAATCCAACTAGGTACATATGGGAAACCTTATCCCTTCATAGAGACGAGGCCGCACTTAGATGAATCTTACGGTTCCCCCAACAGTTTAGACGTGTGAAGATCAACTAAGAGGCTGTTTCATATCAGATCATTGATCATGCATCCAATAATATACAAGTACATAATTCATGATTATAACATTTCTTGGGTTAAGGCCGCCGCTAAGGCCCTGTTTGGAAACCCCGGAAATATTTACCCTTGTAAACATATTACAAGGGTATTTTACAAGCCCCTCAAAAAACCCTTAAATACAAGGGTATTTCTTTCCGGTTGTAAATTCCTGTTTGGGTAAACCCTTGTAAATCAGCAAAAGATGCATAAACCCTTGTAAACCCTTGCATAACCACCTACTGGAACGACTCCGAGTGGGACGGTGAGTGATCAGTGAGCTGTTGCACACCCGCTGTACGAACGAGATGTTCTTGTTGAAGCGTATTCTTGTGATCTTAGCTCCAACTGATGATTAATTAATTGCTTGATTCGTGCTAATTATTCGTAGTTCCTAGCGTTGACGTACAAGTGTATATATAGACCTATCTTTTCTTATCTATTAAGTTGTCGATGAACTAACTGGTGCATGAAATTAAGCGTGGAACACGATAACCAGCTCGTATATTTGATGGGCCGATGGTTTAGAGCTCCAAATAATGTTTGCAGTTCTCTGTTGTAGCTGTTTGTTGTGTCTGTTCTGTTCTACCTATCTGCAGCTTTGGCTCAAAGGACCAGAAAATGGACAACAGAAAATGGACAACAGAAAAAATGACTGTAGCCAGAAAATCAGACAACAGAAATTGTTTCTGGTAACAATTCCAGAAATGACTGTAGACATAAATCTCAGACAATCAAAAATGACAACAAAAAAATCTCAGCTAGTTAACAGGAATCTCAGACAATCAAAAATGACTGTAGACATAAATCTCAGAAAATCTCAGCTAGTTACCAGAAACAATTCCAGCAACAAAAAATGGTGGTAACTAGCTGATGATTATCTGCAGGCATAAATCTCAGACAATCCAAAAACGGTAGCCCACGAAGCCAGGTTTCTAAAGTCTTGACCACTGGTTTATCGAATTGCGATCACATCGTTATATCCTACCATTTCCAAATTAATCACCACTCCTGAGAATACGCAAAGTCGAAGCACATCACCGGAACATAAGTCGGAAGAGAGATGCTCACATCGCCAAAAGAAGAGAATTCAGAACTAAATGCTCAAATAGCTACCAACTCCTAAACTAAAGTTTCTTCAGTTGAAATCAGTTTCTCATCCACTTCAAAGCCCTGCAAACAACAGGAAAACCAACACAAACATTACTCTCTGATCAGTAATAACTTCAATTCAAGCATCAAGCATCATATATCATTCAACAGGAAAGGGGACACCATATATCATCACTAGTCCTCCCTGTTTTGAGTTTATTTTCCCCCTTTTAGAACCCATGATTCTAAAAACCCAACAGGAAAGGATTGGAAATGGAGATTAAAACATTAAATGCATGTGAGGAAAGAGTAGGCCATCAGAGCCTTAGGTGTCATGGTTTTTTTTGCTGCAAAAAAAACCATTCTAAAGAAACAGTTCTTAATCAGAAGATGTAGTAACTAATAGGAGTATCTGGCCACCTACACCTGCCAAGAACTCTTCAATTCAAAGTGAGAATGCCCTCTAATTTAGTTGTAGTCCAGTTAGCTGATGAAGTATGACCCCTGGGAAAAGATATCAAGCAAAGATATGGGCACGAGCAAAGATATCAAGCAAAAGAAACACTGAAGCAACGAGTTCTAAAACAGCAAGTAGAGTTGAATCAAGAAAGCTATCAAGAAAGCAAGTAGAGTTGAGTGGGAGCAATCATAATTATAGTTGATCTACAACTGAACATTCAGTAGATCTTACAAAAGAACTACAATCACTATTGTTAGTTTTCTTCAAGGGTCTTCAGATGAATCTCTCTCTCCTTTGCAGAGACAAACAAATTAACCAAATTCACTTTGATCTCAAGTGGAATCAATGGCTGGCTAATGGTATCAGTAGCATAGTGACACCAAGACCGGGACAAGGTGCTCATGTCGCTGAGCTGAAAAAAGCAGCTGCAACTTGCAAACTTTGCAAGGCTGCAAATGCAACTAGCTAAACGTCCTGAAAGTTAAAGGAAATCCTCTTGATTCTTGATCTGCTATGAAGTTGTGCCACTAACAAGATCGTGAAATTTCACAGGACAAATCTGAAGCCGAACGCATTTCATCGAGAAAGAATTCAGAGAAAGAAAACAATGGCGCAGTGGCAGGCGCTGATCGATCTCACTGACCTCGACGAAGCAGTCGTGGAAGAAGAGCCTGAGCGTGGCCGGGACAGTGACGAAGGTCTCCCTGACCTTCTTGGCCACCACCGACCGCACGATCGACTCGACGCCCGGGCACGTCGACCGGTAGTGGTCGGGCCACCGCCGCGAAAGCCACCACCGCCGCCGCTACGGAGATCAAGGAGCTCGGGAGGACGTGCTCGGGGAGGCGCTTGCGGCGTGGCCGGCGCTCGAGACAACCAGATCCCGGAGGAGGTCGGGCGGGACGGGCCGGGCGGACCTCGGGCGGAGATCTGGCGGGACGAGGTCGTCGGAGGGTGGGGAGGAACGGCTCGGGATGAGCTTGGGAGGGGAGGAGATGAGCTCGGGCGGCTCGGGGACGAGCTTGGGGAGGCGGCGCTCGGCAGGCGGGGCGAGGAAGCGGGGCTCGGCGGTCTCCTTCCTCGCGCGCGGCGGCGGCGGCGTCGCCTTCCCCGCGTGCCACGAGCAGCCCCCGATATCTGTCGGTTTAGAAAACGGAGCTGCGCCGCGGTGTGTTTTTTTACCCGTGTAAATGGAAAAACGACGGAAACGGGCCGGCCCAATACCGAGAATCCAAACAGTGTTTTTCGGCCCGGTCGTTTTTTCTTCGTGGGCTGTAAAATACACCGGTTTTGGGCCGAAAACCGGGCTTCCAAACGGGGCCTAATTGTTGTTGACATGGGAGGTCCTCGAGTTTTGCCTTCTTTGGCAGGCATGAACATTAGTTCATGAAATATGGTACACCGGAAACAATTGCTGCGTCCAACAGTTTGGACAATATTCTTCCAGTTTGGACGGTACACAAGAACGTGTATGATGTTAGAGAACAAGAAGTCAACTGCTGTTATTTTGTTTCAAGTACAATGGGATGTGCACAAGATAACATGAGAATGAACGCATTTATATTTTGACCTGCTCAATGCGTTCTAGAATCAGACATTTCATATGCTACCTAACTGCTAAACATTGGTATAATAAAAAGACGAGCTCAACATTGGTGCCAAATAAAGGAACATGGCTCTCATAAGACCTTGACATTCTTTATGATCTATAGGCATGTGTTAAAGTCTGGAACTGGAGTCTCGATCGAGAAATTGCTTTGCAACAAGCTAAGAACCCTCCCCAAGATATGATCTGATGAGTGCAGTTTTCCTTACCATTATTACCTATGGAAGTCAAAGAAATATATCCAATCCATGTTCTTGGTATTGTTGATCGAGAAAGAGCAGCCTTCTAGGGACCGCCTACATTGTAGGCCATATCAAGGGCATGTGTGATTATTCGTAATCTCGTAATTTGTTGAGTTCAAGTTAAAACCTCTGGGTAAAAACATATCAACACGGTAACACTATTTTGTTGAGTGCTCATTGCAATACTTCAGTAATTAGTAGCCACCCAAGAATGGATGGTTAACACTTGGGTGCACAAGTAGAATTACCATTACATGCGTTGTTCAAAACAAAAACAAAATTGCATGATCATAACAGAGCAGCTCTCACATCTTCTACTTTTTCCCGAACCTCCCCTTCTTTCTAGCTTTTCTCTTGTCTTTCTTGATCTTCAAGTGAAGTTGTACCTTCTTCTTGCTAATGCTGCCGACTGGCTTCAAAAAGGATGCAGACTTCTTGTTTCCTCCATCAGCCATCTCCATATCTGTATTGTTCATACGAGGGGAGCAGTCAACGAAAACACAGAAGGATGATGTGCAGTTGAAATAGCAGAACAAAAAAAGGATAGCAGGTTCTTTCATTCAGTATCAATCATGTCTTTTCCATAGCCTCATAGCATCCAATCCAGAAGGAAACAATGTATCACAAAAATGCCACAAATATTGGCATGTGACTCCAGAAGTTGCACCTAGAAGCATCAAACCCAAGCTGTGTGATGAATACAACACAAACTGCCACCGTACATCACAAATAGGACAATTCTAACCCAATGCAGACATTAGAAAGCAACTCAAATAAATGAACGATAAGCAGCTAAGATTAACGCAGATTCGAGGCGCCTTCTACAATCGAAGCAAGACATGAAGACATTGGGCAGTAATTCACGAGGGTCAAGCCTTACATACAAATCACTAATCGCAAATCATTTTAAACCCATGCAACAGTTATCAACTCATGCCTTTCCCAGATAAGTCTACTCTTGTTGCTACTTGCTACGCCGAAGACAGTTTTGAACCGGACATCAAAACAGCCTCCAAAGGCCGTTTCTACCTTCTTCACAAGAACCAGCCAAACTAAGCGACGAACTCATTGTCACTCAGACTAATTCTACAGTTCCGCACTCCAGAAGAAACTGGTAGATGCAGCTCCTGACAAGTAGGCTGCCTACGAATCACACCTTTCCACTAATCATTGCTACTTAACAGCTGAAAGCTTACTACGAACTGATTTTCCATGTTTGCCTGACGAATTGAATTAATATGTACTAACCAACAACAAACATGCGGATTCTATCATATAAGGCGCTAATGATCCCGCCTTCACCATGAAACAACAGCAAAACACCCCGCGGTAAACAAGCAAGTGCAGGAGAGAGAGAGTTGGGGGGCTCACCCATGGCCGAGGCCTGGCTGGCGGTGGTGGTAGCGGCAGCGGCGCGTGAGTCCTCGGACGGCGGGGGCGCGTGGACCGGGAGCTTGGGGGCCTCGAGGGCGGCGGCCTGCGCGGCGAGCTTGGCGGCCTCCTTCTTGTCGTAGAAGGGCTCCGCGATCTCCCGGCGCAGCGTTCGCAGCCGCTTCTCCCTCTTCGACCGCAGCGACTTCGCCATCTCTCGCCGCCGCAACAGAGGGGGAAGGAGGGGAGGAGAAGAGCTCTCTGGTCTGCTTAGGGTTTTAGAGTCGGCGAAGGAAGGGAAGAGGCAAGAGGAGGGCTTGTTTTGCTTCTTGTAGAAACGGGTTGCCGTGGCCATTTGGGCTGGGCTTAGTTGGGAGACGCTGGTTCGAAAATTGGGCCGGCCCATGTAGAAAAAAAGGCCTTGAAGAGGAGTAAAGGCCAACGAAAACACACCACACCGTGAACAAGAGCAACAATCTTTCAAACAAACAAAAAACAAGAGCAAAAAGAGCCCCCCCTCCCCAACACAAGTTGCCCCCTCAAAAGAAAAGTTACATGAGCCAAGCCGTGGCAACGAATCTGATACGAATCGTGTTGCCCCAATAAGAGCAATTAGCATTGAATAAACAAGTATGTCAGACCCGACTAGCACTTTCATGTTGTTATTTTGAACTTAATAGTCCGGCCACCGAGAACCATAATGTTGTTTGAGCGGTTAATAGACATGGTTACACTTTTATCCATCAAAGATCAAATCTACCAGCACGGATTATTCTTTTAGTGACACGCAACCTATCCGTTGATAGGAAAACGTATGTAATGACTTCGTCAATTTTCAAACTCTATAACT
Source organism: Stipa capillata (assembly GCA_019208055.1). NCBI lineage: Eukaryota > Viridiplantae > Streptophyta > Magnoliopsida > Poales > Poaceae > Stipa > Stipa capillata. The sequence goes on along the minus strand of JAGXJF010002068.1, from coordinate 32,122 downwards.
TAAACATTATGTGAGTACGTGTATATATGTGCGTCTAAGTATTGTGCTGGGTGAGCACCATAGTCCGGTAGAATGGTCAACACTGAACTCTCCTGTTCCTGTGCGCCAGCGGGCAGTAGCACGGTTGCAGTTGGCAGGTGGTCACAGCCGGCATAGGCGTCCAGGTCCATGTAAGCATGTATTTCATTTTCACGGCGGATTGCAACATTCTGCAGGAAGTATCAATAATGTAGTACGGGATATTGATTACGATCCAGCGACCCACAACACGGATAATTGAATGTGTTTGTACTCATCAAGTGGCATCAAACAATCCCAGACTCACACTTCAGACGTCAGAGTGTTGCTTTTGACAAGTTCAGCTCTGCATTTCTTGCAATTCTGGGTACATTTTGGATTTGCCGTTCGACCAACTTATTACGAAACATCATCGCACGGTACACACTTCGCAAACCGATCACGGTACAGGCGCATCGATCGTAGAAACAGTCCAGGAAATCAAGCGCCAAAATTATGCTACTACGTACGTACGCTCGCAAGCCTGCATCAGGTCGACGGCGATGTCGCTCAGGCAGCCTGCAGGAGCGTGCCGCCGAGCGCGGCGCGGAGGGTCTCGACCTCGTCCTTGGGGAGCACAGCCGTGACAACCCGGCCGCGCCCGTCGGCGTCCGGCTGCACCAGGACGGCTCCCTCCTCGCCGACTCCGTGCATGCCGTACTCCACGTGCACGGGCCTCTGGCCCTTGATCTCCAGCCCGTACAAGTCCACCTGCTCCATGTCCACGAAAGTCAGATTGGCGCCGTAGATGACGACGTCCCCCGGGAACGCGGCCACCGCCGCGGTCTCGTCGACCTGATTCTTGGCCAGCAGCGTCGCCAGCTCGGCGACGTCGGTCTTCGCCGGCGACGAGCCCGCCTCCACGTAGCCGATCTTCTGCTCGTTGGCTAGGGACCTGCCGCTCCTGGCGGACATGTCGGTCTTCACCACGGTCACGGTCTTCACTTCCTTGGTGACCCTGATCTTCGCCACCGTCTGCCATAGGAGCGCGGAGATGAGCTCGAAGGCGCCTGCAGGGTGAACCGCCGGCGCCGACTCCTGCTGCTGCAGCCTCTTGAGCATTGCCTCGGGGACGTGGAAGGAGTAGCATGCCATGTCGCAGCCGGCTGGGACCAGCCAGTAGTCCTCGATGGGCCCGACCGGCTTGACGGAGCGCGGCGTGTCGGCAGCGCCGGCGGGTGCGCGGTCTTGCGGCTCGTTCGCGGGGCTCACAATGACGTTGCCCGGCTTCTTGTCGCTAAGAATCTGCGCCCAGTTATTGAAGCAGGTGGTCGCCGAGGCCACGTCGCCGATGAGATGTGCCCAGCTGAACCCGAGCGCCATCCCTCCACATTTGAACTTTGTGACCTGCGAGTCAGTCCAATCCATGGAAACACTGTCACTAGTTACAACTTGGAGCTGAAATCAGTTAGTATACTGTGCATGAACAAACGGTAACGCAATAAGATTCCAATATCAAGCAGGGACAAAAAAAATTAAAATTTACTTGCAAGCAGTTCTTTATATTTGCAAATCGAATTAAGCTATCTTTGTTCAGGGTTATTTATTTTTTTGAAGGTGTTCTATTTGGCTAAGCAAGTTGGACTGACAAAGCTTGGTATCAAAATTAGACGGTCTGGCCATAATAAGTGTGGCACAGTGGATTTCCAAAACTGATCATTCCATAATTCTTAATTTGCAAATACGCCTCTTAAATGATCACTATACAGCTTTAGTGCGATTGTTCAGTACTGGGCGGCCATCCATATTACTGTACTTAGGTCAGCTGATGTGAAATCAACATGGGTATGATTAACCTGACCAGTGCTGAAGTACAAGGAGGATACAGTGTGTTAATGACCTCAGATGGACCAAGCATTTCAAGTCATCGTTTCGATCTTTCAACTAACTGGCAATTTAGCGAAAAGACGTTTCGCCGAGTTGATCAGCAATTTAAACTGGTGGGATAAATTCAGTTCAGTTTCTCTTTGTGGTCCTTTGGTGTGATAGATTGATTGGTGGGGTTGGGATCAATCTGAGGACTGGGAGCTGAGATGTTGAGTAATTAATCAGACTGAAAGGAAATTCAATTAGAAAGAAAGGCTGGATCTGTCTGACAAGCTACTGATCCTTGTTTCAGCAGAGCAGACTCGATGCAGTTAATATTGTCGATGCCTATTGGCAGATGCGGTACGCATGGTACGGGTAGAGGTTCAGTAATGAATGATGGGATTGCACGACGTCTCTATGGTAGTAGTACTAACTTTTTCTGCTAGTAGTAAGTTTTTACCTTTACATGCCAAATTTCTCAGGTCCTAGCGGTGGCATGTGTATATTATCAAATCATCACCGTTACTCGTTCATCAAGATTAACTTGATAACATTTGATCATGCAACTTTTCAGTTATGTTTGCATATCAAGAAAGCATGCACATCAAATGTCCACCGTCCAAACCGCTTCACTTGTTTTGCGTGATCCCTGTACAACTGATACTTCAAGAACAGTGGAGACGACACAACCTTTCAGTCCCCACAGTTCCTAGATGCAGCAATCACCTTTCCTCCGGCAACCCCACGGCGGCATATTCGCCGGCCGCACTAAAAGGTTTCGAAATTTAAGTTCGCCAGTTCTAGTACAAGTTTTTGGTGGGTAGCAGCTATGGCCGCAGCTGCGAACCATACCGAAAGACACATCCATCATCCATCTAGCCCCCGTCAAAAACCGGTCATGATACACGAACCAAATCTCCGATAGAGACCACGCGAACTAGTCAAATTTAATACTTTGAACAATCCTCATAAGCAGCTTACAACGATTCAACAGTTGATCGAGTTATTTAATCCAGCAAGATCGATGTAAATTTCTCGGAAGACGATAAGGCCAAGAACAACTGATGGATGGATGACTTACCTGGATGTAGAGCTGCGGGGAGAAGAAGAGCTCCGGGCCGAGCACCTTGTCGTAGCAGAGCTGCGTGAGTCGGTCCGTGGCGTCGTCGCGGAGCCAGTCGTCGAGCTCGCGGCCGCACTCGGCCTCGACGATGCGGACGCCGCAGTCGTTGCACTTGATGTAGGGCCGGCGCGGGGCGCCCCCCTCGTCCTCGTCGGCGCGGCGGACGCGGCCAGCAACGGGGTAGTAGGCGTCGAGCCAGGGGAACATGGGGTCCTTGAGCACCTTGGTGGTGATCCCCCGCACCACCTCCCCCGCCGCGTAGTAGTACGCCCCGCGCAGGTAGTGCAGCCTGAAGGCCAGGTCCGCGTCCGCCAGCTCGTAGTTCTCCTGCGCCGTCACCGAGCTCGGCACCACCGTCGACAGCCGGTGCCCGTGCACCGCCGCCGCCGCCGCCCCGGCCGCCGCCGCCTGCTCGAACACCATGCCGATCGCGCCGCGCAACCGCTCCAAATTTGCTGCTAGCCTAGGCTTGGCCGTGCACGGTCTCGGCGGAAGCGTGAAGGGGTGGGATATATAGCGCGTCGCCGCACGCCAGTTCGCCGGTGCTGGTGGTGGGTTGGGCTGGCACAGCGCGGTTTGGGGTTTAAATACGGGTTAGTTGGGGAGGTGAACACCCGAGGGAGTGAAGTAGCGGCTGACCGGTGCGGTTGGGGAGGGGCGCGCCTTTTTGCTGGGTTCCGTGCGCAACGGCACGTTCGTCCGCGCGTGCCCGAGTCGCGCGGGGGATTTCGGCCTCGGCGGGCGGGATCTGGGCGTCCGCCGGCCATGAATTGATTGCTGGATTAGATGTCATGTGCACACAGCACGCTGTTCTGCTTAGTTGTTCGATTGCTTGCTCCTCTGGTCCTCGTATGATCCGTGCAGTCGGCTAAGATCTGATCCACGTATGTACGCGGCGATATAGATCGATGCGCCGACGCGCGCATGCATTGAACCATCGAACAGTGTCCGACTGCCCGTTGCAATGGTGGCAAGTACCAGCCTTCTTCTAGCTACGTGAAAAGATCACGGATAGAAGAACTAGACCGATCGAGTCGAGTACGTGGTTCCACTTCCACAATGTCAGAAAACACTAGGCTGGTTGCCCTCGTAAAGAGAAGGAAAGAAAAAGAGCCAGAAAAGAGTGGAGGTTTTGTGCACCTGGGGCATTTACACCTATTTGATTTTTTTCTGATTTTTTAAAATCACATATAAGTTTTAAAAAAAATCTGAAAAAATTCATACCGGTTTACGATGGAATGAAGTATACATAGGTAAATTTTCGTAAAATAATATGCCAATTTGTGACCTGTGTAAAAAAATAAATATATATACTGTTCACGACTGTGTAATGTTCACAACTGTTCATGACCCCCAATGTATTTTTTTTTCACAGGTCACAAATGGGTATATTATTTTACAAAATTTAACCGTGCATACCTCACTCCATGATATACATATATGAATTTTTTCAGATTTTTTCGAAATATAAATGTGTGATTTTTAAAATTTTAAAATAATATGTGTATGTGTCCCATGGTCACTTTAGCACTTCCCAGAAAAAGAGAACAAAATAAGGAACAGTAGATTTTACTTTGTACCGGATTTTGCTAGATCATCTTACGGTACGTGGACCATATGGTAGATAGCTAAGATCTGTATGAAGCCAACTAGTACGAGACCAAACTCGGTAGGCATGAAAGTTTTAAACTGGCCCCGCAGAAGTGAATTCCTACGGCCCTACTTCAATTCTACCGAAGACAAAATGGATATAGTTATATACACTATAGTTATTCATTCATCCCAAAGAAAAGAATAAAAAGCATTCTCTTCTATTCGAGTAGGACTATGGCAGGCATACACTGTAGTGGCTTTAATAATATAGTGTGTTAGTTTTTAATATAATACTAATAAAATAATATCTCATGAATAGTATATTTATCGGAGTAGTATAATAGAAGCACTGTAGTAGTTCAAATTACAAACTTATTATTATAAGCCAAAAATACACAAAAGAGTTCAACCCGAAAGAAGTACAAGATGATAAGTTTTGACAATAGTAAAGACTGAAATATATGATAGAAAGTAAATAACTGAAAACCATATAAATAGAGTTATACAATAGCTACATTATTTTGACTATTCTAAACTAAGCTTCTACTGATCTAGCTCCACGTCCTGCTCTCCATAGTCGATATTGTAGTCGATTCGTTGACTCCTCCTGACAGGTCCAGTGTGTGCCCAGGTCTAAGGTTCCGAGTCATTTCGTCCTTCCCATATGTCATATTTCAGCCATCATAGCTGGTCCAACACCGATTACCCACCTCGTCATTATAGCGTACATTTTTAAGGGTTGGAAACATAACGTCTCCCCAAACGGAATTAAGGATTTAATGCTCCCCTGGGTGAGGAATGTAACGCTTCCTTGGGCGTTACTTTACATACGATCCAGGGAGATATGTCAGTAAGAAGTCACTACTTGACTCATCTATCCCACTCCAGGTCTTGTGGTTAACACTATCTATAGATGTGATAATGCCAACTAACCATTGTTCTTAACCTTAATATGGTATCACATGTAGTGGAACCCTGACCATTCAACAATTTTCATTCAAGGTCCCACCACTCACCATATATGATTCCATGAATCACTAATATATCTCAATTTCTAGAAATCAATCTTTTATTTCTATATAGATGATAAGAGGGACATAATTTGCATATATTTTAGAAAAAATATTAGAGGACATGGACAAGAAATGGAGTTTGAGGTCTCGTTGAGAGAGTTCGGCACAATCTCGAGATCTGAAGATCTAATGGTAGTCCGATAAGGACTAATCCCAATAAATCGTAAATTATATGTATATGGATATGAACATATGCATGAACCTAATTAATTTTTCTTATTTACATGTTTCCTATATTTTTTATGATTTTTTGTGGACTATTTTAAGAAACTTTACCCTTATTAAATAAAAGTCTCATTAAAAAGTACATGAATCAGAATTTATCTCAAAGGAACACATATAAATAAATATTTCTGAACTATGTTCAAACTTAAAGTAGAATGGGAATATACAAATGGAAACATTATTAAATCAAATTATTTAAAACCACCCGGTCTGAGCTGATAGGCCTGGCCAGTCATTTTCTTGCCTTAGGCGACCTATCCAGTTACCTTTGTCACAAAGGGCCCACCTGTTAACCCTAACCAATGCCACTCCCCTCTTCAGCCCCCCTCTCTCACTTAGTTGCAGCAAAACTCATCCTCCTGACCCCCTTTCTCATGTGTGATGCGCATCACTGCAGCCACCTTCATTGTCAAGATTCGGTTGCCTCAACCAGTAACTCACGTCACCAACCAATAGGATGGAGTCCCTCTTATTGCTCTTCCTCTTCCTCACAGCCACATCACCTCGTTGACTCCGGTTCGCTCTCCGTTGCTAACCCTAACCGGCACAAGTTCCACCCTAGAACTCTAACGATTGTGGTGGTGGTGTGTTCGCGCTGAAGACGACGTCGTGGTGTCAGGACATCTTTGCACGCATGCTCGTGCCGGTGTAACAACGATGAACTCATGGCCACCCATCCTAGGGTTGGGGCTTGGGTGGTCTTGGCTTCAGCCTTGGTTGCAAAGTCTCGGCTCAAGGATATAGTGTGATGGCGATGGCTCAAGGGCCAGTCACCGTTGTCCTCTAAAAGTGCATATTGTCCCTCTAAGTGGGTTTTGATGATTAATGATAAAACGATTAAGAGACTAATGTGTGCATCCAGTGTGATCAGGTGTTTAGTCCCAAAACTAGTATTGTAACCAGCATTAACGACCCCTACAAATTTTTTAAAAAGATTGCTCAAAGAAATGAAGATCAAGAACGATTTCTAGCTCTTTTGATGTTCAAGAAATCACATTGAGTTTACGAAAAGCCGTACTATTGAGGGGGGTTGAAATCTGAAAGTTGGTGAGAGTGTCTTGTTAATGCTCAACTAGGAATCAATTTTCAAATCCAAAGAGGCATTTAAAATCTCTTCATATACACCTCTTTTAGAAATGTTGGAATATACGAGATCGATGTCAAAATATCCTAGATTCACTTCTGTGTGAAGAGTCAAGCAATTTGGAGCCTCTGAGTTGCCCCTCCCATCTAATTTTCTAGATGTCAGAACATCCGAAATTTCCCGGAACCTCTGGTTTCGTTTTAAACGTCTAAGTCTTTTTGCTTTGAAACTCTGAGCTGCTGGATTTTTCTGGAGTCTTCGAAATATGTTTCTGGACTTATCTTTTAAAATGTCAGAATGTCCGAGTCCATTTTTGTAACCTCCGAGAATGAGTTCTTTTCACCTCTACTGAGGTCCTTTGAAATATCGGAAGGTCTGAGCGCGATGTCAGAACCTCCGGGAATCTGTTCTGATCACGCCTTGCCAAGACTATTCTTAATCCCGGAGGGTCTGGGTGCAAGTCAAAATCTCTAACATTCACTTCTGTCCGCTGTGCTCTAAAAATTGGAACCTTTGGGTTCGTGCCGTATGTTTCGAGAATTGTTTCTGGACAGGAGATATAGCCATTGTTTTCAAATGTCATAACTTTCAAGTTCCATCTCAGAAGTTCTAAGTTCTTCAGGTTTTGCTCTAACGGCTTGTTTTTGAGGGGTTTACTTCATATACCCCCAAACCTCTTTGCGTCTCTAACTCTTTGCAAAACCATTTATCTGCTCTCCTGAGTGCTACTCCACATTTTTTAAAACCCAAGTTGTAATTCTGGTCAAGCATCAAGTAAGAGTTCATATCCAAGCTGAACTGATTGTAGCATATTATTCTTCGAGATTGACATCTTCTAGACGGCTAAGAGTTGCTTGGGAGCCTTCAAGGATTGTAAAGCACCCCAAGAAATTTGTAAGGGTTCGGAGCTCGCCTGCTGCAAGGTGAAGAGCTACCACAAGATAATAGAAGTTTCACATCTGCTGGCCTTTTACCCTCCTTTTGTTTTGCTCAAGATCTAATAAGAAGCCCTGCTATTTTCCTTCATGGTGTTGATGGCGGTGCACCTTCAAATCATTGTTGACCGGCAACTGCTAAGAGGAGATCCGCTCCTGTTCTCTGAGTGGTCGGAATAGGGCAGAGTAAAGAAGGTGAATGCCCTTCTTCAAGATTTTGGGTGCCGGTTCCCTTCTCACCGACGATACGGCGATGGCTCACCTTCTACGTCGAAGAAAAGTTGCTCTCAGGTGTCAAGTAGGCGGCGGTGTTGCACCAATCCATTACAACCTCCTCTTATAGAGGCCCACACGATGGTTCATGGTTTCGGCGGTAATGCAGTGAGCCCGATGCCAGTGTTCCGGCTTCCTTCATGAGGACAACATGCATTCAAGGGCATATGAGCTGCTTGGCGACAACATACCTCATCATCAAGTTCGGCAGTGGCTCATCCTTATTGTTCAGGTGCGCAAGTTTCCTCAACACCATTGGCACCGGTCATGGTTTCAACTTTCCAATCCCATATGGGGTCAAGCAAGGGCCTTCTTCCTGGGTTTGCTCCTTCATTACCTATGGCGGTTGGTGGTGATGGCTGGTTGACGGTAGTCGAAGCTCCATTCAGCGATGGAGGCTCCCCTAGTTGCATGGCAGCGCACAGTGAAGTGACAAAACGCATATCGAGCTCGTTGTCTCGGTCTCGAGCACGTGTCCATGAAGGACACCATTGTATTTTTTTTTGCTCTTTTAAGCCCAGTCTTGTAATTGTGTGTTGTACTGTTTCTATGAGACCTGTTGGCCCATGTTGGTTTAACCTAAAGCAGTCACTTTTCCAAAAGAAAATAATCTAGCACCCGGCCGTGGTCCGAAAAGCGCCACGATTAATTCAAGGCTCGCGACGCCTTGATTAGGCCAGAAATATGGGTGCCCACGGGAACAAGCCCTTGAGGCCTTGAATGAGTCCTTCGATCCACTCGTTTGCTGTCACGGACGACGCGATATAAGAAACATGCAGTTGCAGTACGTTCGATGCCATCGCTGATTCGCTGTGAAGTTAAGACTACGACTTCCAACCTGTGTTGATTTCTAGGGGATGTACTCGATCATGTACATGCCGCCATGCAAATGCAACTGTTCGTGCGCGTGGTAGTTGTACGTGGGCTCATACTCTCCCAGCACCTAGCACGGGCTAAAGGGTGGAAATTGTGATGGATAATCCATATTATCTGATATTCGTATTTGAGAAACACGAATGTGGTAAGCAAAATCAACATCTAAATTAAAAATAAATGTGGATATAGATATTATCCATATTATTTTTCAGATATAGATATCAATGTGGTAATACAAATTGTGTCAAATACGGATAATATCTGGATTATGCGTGAAACTTTTGGACTCTGTAACATCTCTATCCGATCTTCGATTTGGGTAAACAAAATATGTGTTTTGATTGTCTCAACGAGGCGAATGTCACGGTGACCTCCAATTTTCTATTGATGAAGTTCATTTTATACATTCTCCAAAGAAGTTTTTGGATATTCGCATCCAATCAGATTAGGTAGATATTTGATTTGTATCCGTATTCGAACAACATTTGATTCATATCCGCATTCGACAATATCCATATTCTTATTCGTATTCGATTAGTGAAAGTGGGAAGGGCACTATCAGACTACCACTGCCTTGATTTCTTGTGGCCAACTAATGGGCCGTTGGAATGCAAGGGAAGAAAAATGTAGAAACAGGAAAAGTACAGGAATTTGATGTCACGTCTCCTGGATTTTCATAGGAGTAGAAAAAAGTAGTTGTTTGAATGCTTCACAGAAATGTTATAGTAAAATATTTCTTGATTATAGACAAGAGGAGAGATAAAAAGACATGTAACATTTAACTTAAAAGAAATACAAAAATATAATGTTTGAGTGGATGTTTAGAATCCTTAAAAAATAAGGAAAATGAATGATTCTTACAAAAATCCTCGATGCCAATCATGCAGTCCAAATGAGTTCATACGGTTTTTTTTATATACATTCTATTGCTACGAAAACAAAATACTTTTCTGCCCCGACAAACAAGCTGTACGGCGAGGTGATCTTATCATCATATGGGGACTTCACCATACGACATGTGCTATTTTTATATATGCATGTACAGCGAGACACGAGACATCAATTTTCTCCTTGCCGCAGATGCAAGTGCAGCGGAGGACCTGTCGATCGGCAACCCTCTCTGTCTGTGATCCGGCGAGGCAACACTGACGAGGGGGAAATTAAAGAGTAGGGCGCATGCATGCCAATGCTGTTCAAGCAGTATCTCATAAGCAAGCTGGCAAGACTCGGCTAAAACGGCAACAACCAAGCTAGCCCAGGTTTGGTGAAGATCGATGAGGAGAGTGCGTTCACAGGTAAGTAATCGGGTGACGCTACTGTTTGGATTGTTAACAGGGATGAAAATGGCCAAGTTCTGATGGCATCGTGGAGATATTTTGAGTAGTCTCCTGCTAGGGAGGTCGAAGCCCTTGTTTTTTTGTGAAGGAACAAAATACGGAGGAGATTAACCGGTAATACTGGAATCGGATTACGAGCAGGTTAATTACTCAACTGCTGAAGCATCCTAACCAGCGTGCTAGCCATGTGACATGCATGATGCCTTCGCATGCTCCAGCCTCCAGCCGTGCACCAACTCCGAAAACACACAAAAAACAATCTAACATTTCTGAAGTAAAGCACGGTACATCAAAACGGCTGGGTCGGAGGCCGGTGCGACCAACGGAGTTGGGAGACGCATAGCGTGCAAGTATCTAGTAGCGGGGAGTTGGGAGCTGGGAACTGACCCATGTTCCATCGTTTTAACACTAACGACATGACAATAATCAGCTTAAATTCGCGTTGTCCCTTTCCATTGAGACCCACACACTTGACATGTACAGAGAGAATAGACGTCCCCATAATTGATAAGCCTAAACTTTTCGTGTGTTTCTTGACCAAAATTTAATGAACTCGATCCACCCTGGCTGGACAGTGACCGCATCGAACCCATGGAATTGACAAGAAGAAGATGTGGTTTTCCGATGCATATGTCTGGATATATTTCCGTTGTACTCGTTCAACTATTAAAACTGGTCAGCGTGGCTCGACAGTGACTGAAATGGAGGTTGAGTTGATTAAAACTTAACTCGCTGTGTCAAGTGACTGGACGAGAATTGTCCACGGAAAATTCCGATAGCGAAAAAAGAAGAAGACAGTTAAGGGTCGTTACCGCGTTTATATCATACTCAATGTACGTGCTAACGACCGAGAGTGGCAGCAGGTAGTTGAGAGTGTCTAGTGACGGACCGCCGCTGCAGAACGGGCAACCGGCCACTGAACAACACATCATTTTAGCTGTCGAAACTGTTCGCCTGAAGCCCTAAAGCCGCTACAAGCACACACACAGTACACCTACATATATGGTTCAGGACAAACGAAGATCACCACGGGGGTGTAGCTCATATGGTAGAGCGCTCGCTTCGCATGCGAGAGGCACGGGGTTCGATTCCCCGCACCTCCAACCTAACTAAATTGTTCTTTTTCTCGTCGATCTTACTCCGACAAGCTCGCAGAAGTCCGCCTTCGGACTAAGAAAACGTATTCTATACACGCACAACGGTATGCTAGTTTCGTTCCATTCCGTTCTTCTTCCCATCCACCACATGCCCGATCTTGACCGTTGATTCTCCAACGTACAGTTCACAAGACCCGTAAACTCCCCGTTGCGGTCACTGGCTCCTCCCGCAAGAAAGACCATGCCGCGGTCGCAGTAAAGCCGGCGAGGAAAAGCAGAAAAAAGTGCGAAAGAAGAGGAGGAGAAAGAAGCTTTGCCGCCATCGATGGATTCGTCGGAGCTGGAGGAGGCGAACCGTAAGTTCGCGTGGCTCAACTTCGCGCACGCGAGGGACGAGCTCGAATCCTGCGTCGATCTGCTCTCGGAGCTCAAGGTGTACACACGGGCTCAAGTTGGTTTCCTTTCCCTTTGTTTTGAAGGGGAGGTTTTTACCGGAATATTTTAATTACATTGCTGCGTAATTCGGGTGAGTACGCGATTTTACTGCGATCGGGAGCCTTATGGGGGATGTACTGCGATTAGTTGGAGATTTTCTTTGCGTAATTTTGGTGTTCTGCAGCGCTAAGGGTGGGGTTTATTAGCGGTTTTGGGTGATCGTTGAGGACTTTCTTTTTCTCTTGATCATTTGATCTGGCTTAGACGATTGATGGATTGGATTGTGCTCTCTATAGGTCTCAGAAAGTCTGAAACCCCAAATTGTACTGCTACTGCTTGGGGTTTGTTGTGATTTGTTGGAAATGAGGGTATGGATTGGAGAGAGGATTTGCAATTGTGGAAATGTAAAACATTAGTTCCACAATGTAACGACATACTGATGTCTGATGTAGGTTATGGGTGTTCGCAGTAGCATGAAATGCTGTTCCTCTTGTTTTGAGGATTTCCCTTATATCCGGCCTTGATTTCAGGTTCTCCTCACGAAGTTTCCTAGCCTGCCACCAACATTTGAGAAGACAGCTAATGCAGTCGAGGAGCTGAAACTGGCAAGTAATATTTGTACACACTTGGTTTTGGTGAAATTATACTCTGGCGTTTTTAGTGTTAATTTGTGTGTGATAACCTGAATCATACATGTTGACCAATTTAATGAAACTGCTGTTTAAAACATGGGACCTAAAACATCGAATATGCAGTTTCATCCAATATGAAATGTGCTATATAGATGAAGGAATTTTGTGGGATATTCTGTTCACACTGTATGTATGTTCACTGGTCACCGAGGGATACAAAGGATTCTCCTGAAGATAACTTTCTTATTGCTTGTAGATGTTCTGTAAATCCATTATGACGTTTTGTTCACATTATTTTGAGATGAAACTATTCTGCACTGCAATTTACCTTTTTGCGAGTGTATAGTAGGCTGTTGGGTTTTAAGCATATATTCTTTTGTATAAATCTGCCATTGTGACTGATTTTGAAACTTTTTCAGGGGCTACATACGAGCACGCGGTTATCTTGAGCATGAAACTTGAAGACCATGATGCACTCGAGAGGGACTTCTTCCAACTAAAAGTTTTTTACATGGATACATGGTTTGTTTCTTATTTCACACAGTTTGGTCCTATTTACTGTCAAGATTCATCATACGTAGTCAAGCATTTTACATATGTTGCTATCTTATTTTCTTGTGCCATCACGTTGATATTTGAAACATTCTGATGCTGGACATGCATTTCCTTGATAGAATCTACTTCATTCCAGTGGAGGTTGTAACCGTCAACCTTAGGTTTAATCAGTACCATAGTATTCTATTCCTCAGAGAACCTGTCAGGAATGGTTGGTGTCAGCTGAACACCCTTGATATAAGTAATAAATTTGCAAAATGTTAAATTTCTCTCCCTCAGCACATGGTCTCAATGTTTGTCCCTTGTCATTCTTAGGAATACATTTGTCTTAATCTGTGTGACCTGGAGTTTTAGGAGCACAATTATCTTGTGACTAAAAGATGCTGCTGAACATTTCCATATAAATCTTCTATTTTGGAGCACTATTTCTGAGCTATGTTTGTTGAGTGCTATTTATAATGTGTTTGCACTCTGATTGTTCATCAGTGGCATAATCCCACCCTCACCAGATGAATACCCAATTTTGGGGCTTAATCTTATGAGGCTACTGGCTGAGAACAGAATATCTGAATTCCACACTGAGCTGGAACTTCTGCCCCTGAAAGCCCTAGACCATCCTTGCATCAAATATGCAGTGGAGCTTGAACAATCATTTATGGAAGGTACCTACGACCGACTGTTGAACTGTCCCACATGATACATATCTCTACTTTATGTATCTTCTTGCTGAAACTATCAGGTGAATGGATTTACATTCGGTGTTTCCTATGTGGCTTCTGTTGTGAAGTTTCTTATTGTGTTTTCTACGTGTTGTTTTGTAGAGATGAAATAGCTGATTGCAGTGGTCAGGCATACGGTTACTTGCCAGTAAATGTTGCCACAAACATGCTAATGTTTCCCTCTGACCAACAGCTTCTGGAGTACATGTCAGAGGTAACTACTGTTTTATGTTCTGTCTTTTGTCCTAGTAACTGGTGTTTGAATGATTTAAGGATGATAAACACATCGTTTTAGAGGCATGAATGCAGACCGCTAAGCAGCTACTCTACTGATCAAACCATATAGTAGACTATATGAATGTTAATGCTACCACTTCTGACTATGCAAATACTCCTGTTGATGACAGAGACAACATGAGTGGGAGGTCCAGAATAGTTCGGTCCTTTTTCACATGGCGAAGCCCAAACCTCGGGTTGGTGTACACTCGCTTCAGCTCATCAAGCGAACTCTTAGCTATGCGCAGGAGCTGGAGCAGATTGTCTAATTTGTCAACTAGGTGTACTTTGTCAGATGTGGGTGGTCCGAATGCAACGATCAACCTAGATACCACATAGTACTATGTTTCGTGATTTTCTTTTTCCTTGCTTTTATTTGAGGCGCTCAAATTGTCTAATTTCTGTTTAAAACGCACCTGATGACTGCTTGACGCTGCTGAAAACAATGGGAGATTTTTAGGTCAGTTTGGCAAATATCATTGTCCAGACAAAGATGAAACCTAAGTATGTTCAGTCCCAGTTTGATGCTTCTAGTAAGTTCAATTCAGTTCAGTCGGATGCTTGTATGGAAAGTGGAAACTAAGCAAAGTCATCCTGTGAGCTATTATGTTTGATATCAAATTGATTCCCCTTTTTCCTGAATAACAGCCCTATTGCTCAACCAGTAGACGCATTTATTCTGAGATATAAGACGTTTTTAGGCCACTCACCCACCGGGAGGAATTTCAATTACTACTGCAAATCACTTTACAAAAGCCACCCATGGCAACAAAGGAGCAGAAGCAACGACTTTCTCATTTCTTTTTTTGCATGGGAAGAGATTAGAAAAAGAAGTGAGCTAACGAATTCATTGCAGCATGCCAGCATTGCACTTGTGCTGCTTCAAGTACCCTCTCCTTCCTGTATAGGACTCGTATGCCTTAAGGCAACTAACTGCCTTATTCCTTGCTGTGGATTAGCACTAATAACAGATAAGAGAAGAGAAAAAACAAGAGAGACTGGGGAAGCCAACAATCTGCAGAACTCTTCATGAACCGGTTCCGAGCATGGACTTGAGTAACTTCTTCAGCGTATCCACAATGCTTGAAAACGAAGGGCGCTGCCTTGGATCACTGAAGAAAAGAACACAAAATCGTGTTATTGACGATGTTTTGTTCCAAACATGGATTGCAGTTAAGCGCGTATGGATACTGTCACTTAATGGCTTGATCAAGATAGCAGACAGGTCATTGGAAGGCTTACTCATCCCAACAGGATTCAACAAGAGCAGCTAGTTCTGGGATGGTATCTTGTGGGATTGGGAGCCTTCTGTTCTGGAATGCAACTGCTCCTACTACCTGCAAAGGTTGCTCTATTGATCACAAAACATAGCCCCTTCAGAACAGGATAATGAGATGGAAGATTACCTGTGCTGGACCTAGGCCGCTCCAGGGTTGCTGCATCGTTAGGAGCTCCCATAAGATCACACCAAAGCTGTACACATCGCACTTCTCATTGGACGGCTCGCCACGGAGAAACTCTGGTGCCATCCACTCTGGCTGCAGTTTAAGAGAATCGATGATAATAATTTTAGAAAATAAAATGGCAGATTACTAATTGAGCAAGGGCTGTCATATGAAACTTACTGTTCCAGCGACTGATTTGGACGATATGAAGGTGTTCGCCTTAAATCTGGACAAGCCAAAGTCACCTACCTGAAGTTGTATCAAGGATAGTAAAGAGACAAAAGTAGAACAGTGGTTTTCGATCACGCTATGCTATTTAGGAGATGAAATCTAACTAACCTTCACGGACCAGTTCTTATCGACCAGCATGTTTGGTGTCTTCAGATCCCAATGTACAATAGGAGGATTCAAGCAATGAAGATAGTTTATGCCTTTTGCCTGCATTGCGAACGCAGCAATGTGTCATGTTACATTCAGAGAAACCAGTAAGATTTCAGGGAGAATGCTATCTGTAGAGGCAGTATTGTGATACATACAACATCTAATGCCATGCGCAAACGACGCCTTAAATCGAGCATTTCTCCACTAGCTGCCTTGTTGATGAGACGGAAGAGGCTCCCTCTGTTTACACCATCAAGATTCAGGGATCTTATTTGGTGCATGAATGTAGCTTGTATTGTCTGTGACAACTGAAACTGATGGAAGGTTTACCTGGGCAAATACTCAGTTACTATCGACAAATGGGGGCATTTTGTCACTGCACCCATGAACAATACCACATTCGGATGGCGAACACGTTTCATGATAGAAATCTGCAAGGCTTAACAATATCCTGAGTTAAAGAGGATGAGACAGATTGGGATTCATACTGACAATAAGTGAAATTTTGATGCAAAAAGGATAAAAGTAAAGTAACCTCTCTAAGGAATTCCTTCAGCTGAGCTTCGCCGACTTCCTGGTCTGTAAGCACCTTCACTGCAACATCCTGCATATCCAAATCTACAATCTCAATTTCATGATCTCCAAAGGGTACTTACAGAACCTTGCGAAAGTAAAGAAAAATAGGCTTTCACGGTGAAAAGTGTAAGGTACTTACAGAACCGTGCCAGTCAGCTCGATAAACAGTACCAAAAGAACCTGCATTGCAGTAAACAGTGATCAAATTCACAGCATCTAGCAAGTTGATAAGAATCCAGGAGCTGAAGAAGTACCAGCGCCTACGCGTTCCTTCAGCTCAAGCTCATCCCATGATATCTCAAGCCAATCCATTGCGAAAGACGGCTCAACGATCAGGCGTTTCGGCAGCATAGCACCTGGGATGTTCTCCTTATTGACAGCCTCAGTACCGATCTCCATCACCTTCAACTGCTTCGACACTTCAAAAACTGACATGTTGCTGCAGTTGTCGTTCTGCGCGATCTGACTGCATTTTGACAGGGAGCCTTCTTTGGTGGCTGCCTGAACAGAGTTCTTCTCCTCGGCAACTGCTATAGTGCATGGACTAAGATATTTGATATGTATGCGGATTACGATGTTGTAGTTTGTAACTCGTACCTGAATACTGCGAATTTGAGAATATCGAGTCGCGACGGTCATCAGCTATCGCGTGATTCCAAGCTGCAACCGGTGTTGCATAGTTTGCCAAACCTGTTGTACAGGAAGTCTTGAAAGGTGAAGACACAGAGGAGAGTAACTGCCCGTTGATGGACGAGTCTGGACTGCAGATGCTTCCTGGCGCAACGACGAGGTCCACGACGTATTCCCTGAGGGAGCACCAGCAGAATTGCAAAGCAAATTAAGCAGGTCTTTGTCACACCTCACCAATGTATACCATAAATTAATGTAAACATGCTCCAACTGTGCAAGTTCAGCCACACAATATATCTGTGAAAAGACTCCAGTACAAACCTTGCGTATCTTCTCTCATTGTCAATTTTGACAAGGCAAGAGGATCGGTGAGGTGCAGAGCAGTACTTGCAACCTTGCGCAATCCGGCATGGCAGGCCGATGAAATCTGCCAGTTCCTGCATAAATTTTGGAGGAGATAGATGGGACCGGAAATACTTCGCACTAAACTTAAACATGAATCACAGCAGCTGAGCAGCAAGTGCAGCATGGTGTACGTTGCATCTGATGGGTACCTTGAAAAGAATGGCACGGTGCCTGCAGAACCCGATGGACAAGCGGCCGATGGGGACAACGACACACTTCTGCTGCTTCCTCAGCCGCTTGCTGACCGCCTTCCAACGCATGTACAGGTCCCCGTCCTCCGATCTCAGTGCGCCCCTTCAAAACAACCAGCACAACTAGTGCGTTTCAAACTAACGGAAATTTGAGACGGACTTGATCCAATTCCTAAGTGCGTTGTGATCTCATAGTATTGTTCTCTTTTCCTTTTCGGAACGGAGAGTGGAAATTTTGATAAACCAAACTCTACTTTCTGTGTACCGAATTAAGAACCTGCAATAGATGGTGGATAACTGATAATGATAAGGACGGTCGTCATGGTCCATAGCGCGCGTGCACGTCTGGCATACAGATATCGTACATTTCGAGTAGCAATTTTTGTGTATGATACTACAACAACGAAGTTGCACATTTCTTAAGGTGAAAAAATACATCTATTCGGCTTCTTTGGACTAAAACTGACCGAGATGACACGTAAAAGAATCGGTACGTACGTACAACCTAGTAGTATTATTTTCACATGTTCCTCGTTGCCCAGGTTCACGGACGAACATGTCGAGTTTCATGCCTACTGGTCTATCCAATATCCATCACAGGGAGTGCATGCATAGCACGGACACCACGAGTGATATTTATCAGGCCAACTGGCCAACCTTTTGTGGAGCCAAAGCATGCACTCATGCGCAGAAAAATGCTAGCACATCAAGTGAATAAGGAGCTAGATCATTAGACTCGATTACGCACCCCATATGGTCGGAAACGAGGACGGCGAGGCGGCGGACGAGGTCGAGCGTGGCGCCGAGCGTGCGGTGGAGGTCGAGGGCGCGCTTCTCGAGGTCGGCGAGCACCGGGTCGCCGCACTTGTCGACGAGCACCACCTCCAGCGACGACTGGTCGGTGGCGTCAACCCCCCGCAGCGCCGCCAGCGTCGGCAGCCGGCGGCCCTCGTCCGTGGCGTTGCACATCGCCCACAGGTGCGGGTCGATGCCCATGATGTTGTAGAACCCGTGCGCGATCTTGTCGCCCCACGACAGGCACCCGTTCACCTGCACCACAGTAACCACACGTCGCGCGTTGCTAATCTCGTTAATTAAATTACTCGATGATGTAGCTGAAGGCGGCACTGTTCAGTTTGCAACAACTTGCAGTTTTTAATGTGCAGAGCATCAAAAATAAAGAATTCAACGAAGACCCTAGAGACTGCACTGTTTTAGTGCTTATAGTGATGTGCTCGCTTTGCTTCTGTGCATGAAAATTTTATAATCTTTAAGCGACTGCATTAATTGACCGGCACGAGCATCTTACTCCTAAGTCCTAATTCACAAAGCACCTCCAAATTGAGTAGTAGCAATAAATTCAAAACCATCCGAAAAATTGCTAATGACATTAGTAATCACAAGAACACCTAACCAAAATCAAAACTTGAGTTGGAAAGCATGTGCAGGAGTAGGTGTTTCTCGATCTCTCTACTCGCATTGCACCGTCGTATCAAACTCGAGGTTATTATACACACGTACCCAAAGCCGGTAGGAGACGGCGGCGGCATCGGCTGCGACGTCAGCAGCGGCGTGCTGCTCCGCCGCGTCGCCGGCGGCGAGGCCGGGGCCGCAGCGGAGGAGGAGCTCAGGCGGGACGCCCGCGAGGAAGGCCTCGGAGGTGATGCGGATGGCGAAGGAGAGCTGCAGGTAGTAGCTCTCCCTGGCGCGGCGGACCCACGTGTCCCTCCCGCCGGCGGTCGACGGCGGCGGCGGCTGCTGCAGGGAGGAGCCCGTCGCCGTGGCGGTGGAGGCAGCGCTGCTGGTGGCGGTGGCGGGGTCGGTGGTGAAGGCGCTGCCGGCGCTCCACTGGGCGGACGGTGGGGCGGCGGGGCCGTCGACGGGCTTGAGCCGGGCGTAGTCGGCGAGGAGCGGCAGCCGGGAGTCGTCGGCGAGGTGCTGGAAGGTGGTGGTTGCGACAGGGGGCGGGGGCGGTGGAGGCGCGAGGTTATGGAGGCGGCGGCGGTACGGCATGGCCGGAGGAGAGCTGATGCATGGGGATCAGAAGTAGTTTTGGTTGCTTGGTACTGTGTAGAATTTTAGGGTTGCGGGAGACAATCAGGGAAGAGGAGGAGAGAGGGTTTATGTCAAGTGTGACGGAGTTGAAAATTTTGGCAATGGAAGGGGAGGGAGAATGGCTGCAACTTGCAAACTGGCACTTGGGAGTTCTTTATTTTTGAAAAAGGTCCTTTTTATTTTTTAACTATCATCTTAGTTTGATTTCCACGATAGTTTAATTTACATCTTTACCTACTGAAACTGTTTAAATTAGGTCCAAACCTGATACAGTAGGTGTTTTTGGTAACATGGCTATGAGCTCATCGATTTGCTACCTCATATTACATAGGCCCAACATGACAATAGCCGAGAAATGAAGAAGAAAACTCTCTTACTCATCCTTTCTCGCAGAATATATTTTACTCCTTAAAATATGTTTACTCGATGTACAAAATATTTTTTTCTCATTTCAAAATGTTGTCAAAAAATTCAGAACCTTTTGTGAATATGTATGGTGTTATATTGGTAACTTCATGTGAACAAGAAAATCCGCATTCGAACGGTTCTCGAGAATACGGATTTTCACCTTTAATTGGATGTACATTTCATGTACGAAATATGATTTTTCTACTTCAAAATGTTATGATAAAATCGAAAAAAATAGTTTTCAATATAGAGTCCGACCCTTCTTCTCCTCCATGCCAGCCGTCGCCAACTCCTCTGGGATGAATGATAAAATAATAACTTTCTTATAAGGGCAATCCGAATGATGATATCTAAAAGTTATATCTATCACTTTTATATAGATATAATCTTATATACTACCTTGTCAATGCGAGTATCTAATATGAACTTAGAAATTAGATACGTCTAGAACTTTTTCACTCTCACTGAATTTTTGACTCGTTATCTGCAAATGGGACCCTGAAATTGTTGTAGTTTGACACACGACATTGTATCTATACGTTGATACGATTTTTATCTCTTTTTTCATTGGTTGTCCTTCCAACTTAGTTTCAGTTCAACGTAAAAAGGTTTAAATACAAATACTGGTGGAACATTGGGATCATCCTAAGGAGCTACAAATTAAACAGTTTACGAATTAAATCGAGAAAATACTCGAGGCGCTGGAAGTAGAGCAATAAATCCTTTGTTTTTTCTGCCTTTGATCGTGTCTATGTCCGTGTCATTTCTTCCGGGTACCAAATCGGCTACTGCGCGAGGGTGCGCGAGCAAAAAGAGAGCAAGGCCGCACATGTCGCATCCGCGTCCCACCACCGGCCACAGGGGCAAAAGCGTCACGTGTGCCGGGGGATCCGTGTCACCTGGGCGACCTGCCGCGTGTGCGCACCGGGACACGCGTCGCCGCCCGCGCCGTCGCGTCAGCTCGCAGGGAAGGCGCTCTGCTGGACGCGACCGCCCGCCGAGCTACCTCTCCGGTCCCCGTGATTCGTCGCTCGATCTGCGCCCGTTTTTTTGGCACAAGGGCGCAACCGCGAAATGCATCGGAGGAAGAGGAAAATCCAGTGCTCGGCGCCGCGTGCGCACCGCAGCGAGCCCCGAGACCCGAGGCCGAGGAGAAATATGCACGGCCGGCACATGCTGGTGCGTGCACGCACGCGCCGGATCGAGCATGTTGCGCTACCGGCTCTCTTCTTTTCGCTAGCGCGAGTGCGCGTGCACAATAAGGGCATGTTTGGTTGAGCTGCGGCTGTTGACAAAGCTGTTGTTGACTGGCTGTCTAGAAAAGCTGTTGTGGCTGTGGAAAAGTAAACATGTAGCTTTTGGTTGATCCAAACAATCTACAGTATTTTAGAAAATGAGCACTGAAGTTTTCATATTGTAAAAAGCTGACAGAAGGTAGCTTTTTCAAACAGCTGAATTTGTACTGTAAAGCCCACAGTTATCGTTGGCAAAAATTGCTGAAAAGCTGACCGTTTGGTTGGGCTACAACTTTTTTCAGTAAAAAGCTGCTGAAAAGCCCAACCAAACACCTCCTAAGGAGGTTGGACTGCGACACATGCACGCACAGGTAGCGGGTACGAACGTTGCCACGGTTATTTCGGTGCCCCGTGCCCGTGGCACGTGAAACATGGAAATATATACAGGGCCATTCTACCATGTCTCAACAGTTTCCTTATTTCCATGTGGCGTTACTTACATTGACACGGTCCGGGTCTTATAGAGCATCGTTATCTGCGGTTTCTGCACGGCTCCAAATCTTATCAAACGCTCGATCAAGTGTACTCTTAAGTTACGCGCAAAATATGTTATCATGTAGCTCTAATAGCATTTGGTTAAATCGATGCCAAACTTCAACTGGGAAACTGATCGATGTCTGTTTTTCCTTTTGGTCACCGCTCACCACAAGATATGTGAAAATGCTTGTCAGGCCCGTGAAGCTTTCTATAACAGAAGGATTCCTGTCAAGATGCTCTAAATGGTTGTGTTGTATACTTGACATCTTTTCACAAAGGTTTTTTTAGTTCCCGTGGTAATGACTAGATTTTTAGGATGGCTTTACAGGAGCTTTACTGGGATGGTGATAAGTAAATTAATATCGGTATCCATCAAGTGCTAATAAGGTAATACGAATTTTTTTTTGGGGGGGGGGAGGGGGGGGCAGGAGGGGGCTAACTCGAATTAGCCAAAGGTTATGGAGTAAAGAATGCAATGGTCATTTGAGACTTGCTTGAAAAGGATGGGCATAATTTTTTGAGCCAACAAACTTGGTAATTGGCATGACCTAAGTGATGTTAACAGGCATTCTCAAAAATTAGCTCCAGAATCTAGTGCACATACTGTCAGCAATCAAGAAGCATCAAAGTTTGTTTATGGAAACACAACAAACCACACCTTTTAAAACTATCACAACTAACTGCTAGTGGCTGCCATTAGCCTCCTAATGTCTGTAATTCTTAATGGTGCGACTAATGGAGGCCATCAAGAGAATAGACCCTTATGAAGGCATGTGACAGGTGGTTGGAATTACTGGGCACGCCCATCCTTTTGGAACTCGCACAAAAATAGCAAATAGAAAGAGAAAGAGAAATATGTGCCAGTCCTTTGTTTTACTTTTAGGTATCACATGTATCTCATCATCCAATGAACAAAACTATCTGGCCGCTTTCTTGTGAATAGGAGCTTTGTAGGTTATTACAGAGGCATTCAGGCAGGCATGTCTTGCTTTGCTTTGAAGCCAAAACCTAGGATAGATGCTTGAGTTTATCTTAGTTCTGGTTGGGAACACAAGCAAAGCTGCATTTGGGGACTGCAGCCCTTTCACTTTATTTTGTTGAGAAACCATATCTCAGTAAGCATTATAGAAGTTTATCTGTTTGAGCATTATGAGCAATGATTTCCCCCTATCATTTTTCAATGTGCAAGTTGCATTAGTGTTCCAAGATATATACGGATGTACCCCTTTTGTTTAAGTTTGTATGGTTTGATTACATATATACTTTTGTTTAAGTTTGTATGGTTTGATTACATATATACTTCTGAGAAGCCGTGAGAGAATTTATGCTTACTTCGAGGAGCAAGCATCCATGAGAAATGAAAATTTGCAGATTGTAATTTAGATGAGTCAACAGTCGATGTCCCTCGAAATTAACTTCAATTCTTTCTCTAATTGTACTCCACTAGCAAAGGCTTGTCACTGTCGACTTTGACTAACAATATTTCCAAAATATCTAGTTACGTGAAAATGATTTATTAGATCTGTGATGAAAGCTTTCGTGATGAAATGTATTTGTTAACATTGTACATTTATAAATGTTTATGTATCGCTAGAAAGAGATTACAGTTAAAGTTTGATACTCAAGCTCAACATTGCACGAGTATTCGCTAACGGATGGAATATATAGAATTATAGATCCGAGGTAGTGCTTTCTAATCTTTTGCTTTTTATCCTCCATTCGGTTAACAAGTTATCCATAGACTAGAGCAATTTTGATATTGGGAAGTGGCATTAAACTTCTCGCAAGTTGGGAAACCAATGATTGGTTATCTAGCTAATTAATCTGATTTGTAAAGTTCTACCTACTCTCTCTCTCTCTCTCTCTCTCTCTCTCTCTCTCTCTCTCTCTCTCGTAGTAGCACGATGTATTACAACACAATATCGATGTGTTCTATTCTGCACCACCAAAAGTCTCTGTGCTTACATAGTTAAGCTCTCTATTGCCCTCGATTATTCCCATGAACAATGAAGAGTTTATCTTCAAATGAATGAATTAAGGCAGCCAATAAGATAGTGAAAAAAAAGTGTTCTCAAGGTGCAACGCATTTACACGCTAGAAAAAACACATAATGACCTCTTACTTATTTTTTTGAAGGAAGTAAGATGTCATTATGTGTTTTTATTCAGCATAACAAAAGGGCAGGTTGATTGGTTAATTAGTCAGCAGTTCATATGACAATCCATCCATCCCGGCTATCTTCATTTACCTGACGTGGAGCAGCAATATCTGCTCAAGTCAAGAACTGAAGCAATATTCCATTTTAGAAATGGTATGGTTTGACCCATGCTCTAGTGTCTCACCCTCCCATGCTTCAATTTTCTCTATTTGAATGCTGCACCTCGTTTATTTCTCTGATTCCTGACAGCAGGCACACCGCATTGTGGAAAACTCGAGGATTCAGACTTGTGCGAACAAAACAAACGGTCCAAAAACTCCACAACCTCTTTGTTGCTCGACAAACGAAGGATAGATTTAAAGATTTGTCAGTAGTAGCAGCAACCGACCGAAACCTGTTCCTTTTTTTCCCTTTGCTACCCTGTGTGAACTGGAACAAACTGTATCGTGCAGCAACAAGGGCTGCAATCTCGCTTGCATGCTCATCGCATGCTTCCCATGATTGCGAGATGCCAGTGGCACACAACTCGCACGGTCCTTTTCGGTCACACACTGGAATGCAGCTCTGTAAAGCGATGCAATGGGCGTGGTAAGATAAGAGTCTTCTGAAGATGGCAACGGGCAGAGAGAAAATTAAGGGTGCATCATGGCAGTGCAGACTGCCCTCTCACGCCGAAAAGCCCTCGTTTTCAGCTTCCTTTTTTCAGGGCACCTCTGGATCTGGCCTTGCAATTTGTTTCTGATTTCTTTTACTCATCCATCACACCTCAGTTCCATTCACTAAATTACAAGAAAAGTTCGAACAGTTGAGCGAGAGAGAGAGAGAGAGAGAGTAACGATGTGCATGTTGTAAATATTTTGATGCACCCATGTTCAGCACTCGATATAGAATGGCACAATGAGTAATCTTTCCAAATTCCAATGATGCCACTCATGCAGGATTCAATCCGACCATTTGTTTTTTCTGGAACCAGCTCTAGCTTTGGACATCAGTGCGTCAACCTTCCTATTCCTTCACGTGCGTACGAGTTGTTTATGCCTGAACACTTTAAACATAGATTCGGTTCTGTCTCTTTACTTTGTGCTTGCTCTAAGCTAAGCCAAAACGAACTAGCTTAATGTGTTCTATATATGCCTCTAATTTAAGCAGCCCCATAAAAAGAACTAGGGAGCAGGATTTGACGAGATCTTGCATGTTATTAGTCTAATACTGATAGGGACATGACATTTATGGATACTCCACTCGCTGATAAAGATCAAGACAAACACAAGAATTCTAAATACAAAAGAGATGTCATAGTGATCAAGAACAACAAGCATATCTAGCAATGGAGGAATAAGTGTTGGAATTGATCTTGGTCAGTGGATAAGAACGGGGTGGATATGCACCAACGTGCATATCCAAAAACCTAACAAACGCGCCCTAATCGGGGCGCCCAACCAATTCATGGTTTCGGTCCCCCGATGCACAGCGCTATACAAAAGGGGGGTTTCCCGGAGCTCAGAATGACACACGAATCACCTGAGCTAAACCCTAATCCCCACAAGTCTAACGCCCATCCGATCTGGGGGAGTGCTGGAGCATCGGGAAGCCCGACGCCGGCCACCGGTCAGTGCCGGTGGCGACCCGAGGGCCGCCGATTCCCTCTGCTACGACTACACCGACCGCTTCTTCCTCATCTTCCTCACGCTCCTTCGACCGCGACAACGACTACACCAATGGCGTCATCCTCCAACGGTGGTAAGTAACCTAATGCCTACTGTGAAACCAATGCTAAGTGTTCTAGGGTCTGGCTAGGGCCAATCAAGAAGCTAATGCCTAAAGGAATGACTCTAACATTGGTATCAGAGCCCCCTTAGCTAACCTAGAACCCTAATGTGCTTCGGTCAGTGAAGTTCTTATGCCTAATGTCCCTCCTAAGCCCCAAAATTCAGCACAAGGAAGGAGGGGATCGATTCAAAATGTTCAAAATCAAGCCGATCCCCATCCCCAAAATGTTTTCCCCAAATTTTTCCCCAAACCGAAGCCCTAGAAATGAAATCAAGGAAGAATGGGCTTCGGGACTTACTTGATGATGCCGCGTGGACGCCTTCCACCCTTCGGGGACCGCATGGCCGCGCTGTCATGCGAGGGCGTCGACGCCGCCATGCCGCCGTCTTCTCGGAAGCGGCGCGCGGAAGGGGCTCGGCCGGGACAACGGATTAACGACGCGGCAGCACCGTTTGACGGAGGAGCGCGCGGCCTAGGGCCGGGCGCGCTCCTCCGGCGAACAGAGCCACCGCGCCTTCCATTGCCGCCGGCGAGCGGAAAAACACGGGAGGAGCTCGGGCCTCCGTCGCTTTTCCTCTCGGGAGCGAAGAACAAGGGGAGGATGGAGGGGAGCGGAAGACTTTTTCCGGAGGAGACACCGCGCCGCCGTCCTCTCCGGCGACCCGGCCTCCCGGCCGTCGCCGGGCGCCGCCTCTCTCTCGGGTGCGGGAAAAACGGGGGGAGCCGGGGGAGCAAATGAAGCAGGGTTTCGGCCGCGGTTTTGTTTGGCGCAGGCGCAACGTCGGCCGTCCGATTCGATCGGACGGCATGGAACGAGGTGGGGCTGCGGGAATTTTAGATGGGCTGCGGGGGAGCTTATTGGGCCATTTTCGCCGACGGGCCATGGCCCAGGTTTTGCTTGGCCCGGGTTCTTTTGCTGCTGGACCGAGGAAATAAAAGGGTTGCCGTGGGTTATGTAGGCCGAATGCATTTTTGGGCCCTTTTCGAATTATCAGTGCATTTTCTGAAGTTTAAATTTTCTGTTAAATATTTTGCACTGTTAAATAATTCTAAAAAATGCCCAAATAATGTTCTATAAATTCATGTTTGTTTTCTAAACAAAATGGAACCAACGAGAAATTTTGTTTAGAAAGTTTTAATGTTAAATGCATCTTATGGCATTTTCTTCAATAATGTTCTCATTTTAAATATCAATATATGCTGAAAATTAATGTTATAAAATTGATATTTATTCTGAGAATTTTTGGCTCATATTATAATTCTGACCAACGTTGATTTATAATTTTGAGCCACTCCCTCTTATGTCAATTAATTCTTTTTCGTTTTCTGCCCAAAGGTGATGCGAATTAGAGTTAATTTTTTTATGCAAATTTTTTGTCATGAACCCTGTACTTATGAATTTTTGAATTTATTTCAGCTTCCGCTACTGTTCATGTGGCCAAGTCTGTTGACCATATTGAACCACTTACGGGGAGTAATTCCCAACATGGAGAGATCAAATTATGTGCACCTTAGGGCTCAATAAACTCGACCTTGCGTTGAGGGAAGCTAAATCAGTTGCACCTCCTGCAAGTGTAACTGGGTATGAGGAGCTCAAGAAGGCTTATGATGCTAAGGTAGAAAAGTGGGAGGACTCCAACAGGATGTCCCTCCTAATCATGAGAATGGCCATCTCCGAGGGCATTAGGGGAGCTATCCCTGAAAGCCCCCAATACTTCTGACTATTTAAAGTCCATTGAGGGGCAATTCAAAGGCTCCTCAAAGGCGTATGCTACAAGTCTTATTCAGAGGCTTACTAATGAGAAGTATGATAGCAATGGCAACATAAGGGATCATATCCTTAGGATGAGTGATGCAGCAGCTAAACTCAAAACTATGGATATGATAATTAATGAGGACTTTTTAGTCCACTTTATTATGACTTCGTTGCCTAAAGATTTTGGACCTTTTATGATCAACTATAATACTCAACAAACCAAATGGACCCTGAATGAGTTGATCGCTCACTGTGTCCAAGAAGAAGAAAGGTTGCGTGCTGAAAAAGAAAAGGACCAAGCACTTCAAATTGGTCAAGCCAAAGAAAGTTTCAAGCACCTACCGATCATAAGCCCAACAAGAAACCATTTATGAGCCCTAAAAGGAAAGAAAAGGTTCACATAGAAGCAAGTGGATCTGGAGTTGCAAACAATAATCTTTGCAATTTCTGCAAGAAGCCAGGCCATTTTAGAAAAGATTGTGCTGAATGGTTAAAGTGGCTCAACAAGAAAGGTACTGATGATATCACTTTTGTTGATGAATCACTTTATGTTGATTATTCCCAAAGTACTTGGTGGATTGACTCAGGTGCAACTATTCATGTTGCAAATTCCTTACAGGGATTCCATACAAGGAGAACTTTAGGAAGGGGAACAAGAAAGCTTAAGATGGCAAATGATCAAGAAGCTGACGTTGAAGCTGTGGGATCTCTCACTTTGGAGTTGCACACGGGCTTCCTACTTCAGCTTCATGATGTTCTTTATGTACCTACCTTAAGTAAGAATTTAATTTCCATATCTTGTTTGGATGATTTAGGCTTTGAATGTTCGTTTCATAATAAACGATGTACGCTTAAGTTAAATAATAATATTGTTGGCCTCGGTGTCAGACGAGGCAAACTATATATGTTATCTCCTTGTGAATCTCAAAATGATATGAATGCATATGTGAATGAATGTAGTCATGAGAATGTCGATAAGAAAAAGAGAAATCAAAATCCTTCTTCAAAATTGTGGCATCGTCGTTTGGGCCACATTTCGCGGGGGAGAATGGAACGTTTAATAAAAGAAGAAATTCTTCACCCTTTAGACTTCTCTGATATGGACAATTGTATTGACTGCATAAAAGGAAAATATATTAAGATAATTAAGAAAGGAGCAATAAGAGCCGAAGGGATCCTCGACCTTATACATACTGACATATGCGGACCCTTTAATATAAAGTCTGTGGACGGTTTTGAATATTTCATCACATTCACAGATGACTACTCACGTTATGGATACATATATCCCATTCGCGATCGATCTGAAACTTTAGAACAAATTTAAGATATATAAAGCTGAAGTTGAAAATCAGCTAAACCTAAAGATTAAAGTTGTAAGGTCTGATCGTGGTGGAGAATATTATGGAAGACACGCTCCTTATGGGCAAATTCCTGGACCTTTTGCAAAGTTCCTTGCTGAAAATGGAATAATTGCCCAATATTCAATGCCTGGTGAACCTCAGCAAAATGGAGTAGCTGAGCGTCGCAATCGCACACTTATGGACATGGTGCGAAGCATGCTTAGTCACTCGACTTTACCAGTGAATTTATGGATGGAGGCACTAAAGACAGCCGCACATGTACTTAATCTGGCTCCCACTAAGTCAGCACCGAACACGCCTTATGAGATGTGGACGGGAAAGAAACCGAGCTTGAATTATTTACGTGTGTGGGGGTGCCCCGCTGAAGCTAAAGTGTTCAATCCACAAATTAATAAATTAGATCGAAGACCATCAGCTGCCATTTTATTGGATACCCTCATAGGGAAAAGGGATATCGTTTCTACTGTCCAAATCACACAACTAAATTTGTGAAAACGAGGCAAGCTGTGTTCTTTGAGGATAATGAAATAGTTGAACCTAGGAATGTAGATCTTGAGGAGAAACGGGTCTGTGTCCCATTTCCGATTGTCCAAGAAAGACTCATTCCAACGACAGCGTTCAACCCCCCAGTAGACAATGCAGTACCTAATGTCGACGCACCAAATGTTGAGGATCAAGAAAACCCTAATGCAGCACCTAATGTTGAGCCTCAACATTTCCCCGCGATAAAACAATGAAGCCACTAATGAGCCTGTGAGAAGGTCACAGCGAGAAAGAAGATCTGCAATCCCAAATGATTATGTTGTTTACATGAATGAAGATGTAAATGATATAGGGAAGGCAGAAGACCCAACCTCTTACAAGGAAGCCATCAAAGGAGAAAATTCGTCCAAGTGGTTTGACGCCATGGAAGACGAATTAAAGTCTATGAGCTCAAATGATGTTTGGGACTTAGTAGAAATTCCTGATGGAGCTAAAAGGGTAGGCTGCAAATGGGTCTATAAAACTAAGTATGACTCCAAAGGAAATATCGAAAGGTTCAAAGCGAGACTCGTAGCAAAGGGCTTCACACAAAGAGAGGGGATCGATTATAATGAAACCTTCTCGCCGGTCTCAACTAAAGATTCTTTTAGAATAGTCATGTCACTTGTAGCTCATTATGATCTGGACCTACATCAAATGGACGTCAAAACGGCATTCCTTAATGGCGACTTAAACGAGGACGTTTACATGACACAACCAGAAGGTTTTGTTGTGGAAGGAAAGGAGCATATGGCGTGCCGTTTAAAGAAGTCAATTTATGGCTTAAAATAGGCTTCAAGACAATGGTACCTTAAGTTTGATCAAGTCATCAGAACTTTTGGTTTTAAGGAAAATGAGGTGGACAACTGCATATACATCAAGTTTAAGGGCAACAAGTTCACCGTTTTAGTCCTGTATGTGGATGACATTCTATTGGCATGCAGCGATAAGGATATGTTGCATGAAACCAAGAGATTCTTGTCCTCCAATTTTGATATGAAAGATCTCGGTGAAGCCTCATATGTTCTCGGTATTGAGATTCACCGGGACAGGTCCAAAGGCATGTTGGGACTATCACAAAAGGCATACTTTGAGAGAGTACTAAAGAAATATAATATGCATAAGTGCTCTGCCTCACCTGCCCCTATAGTCAAGGGCGACAAGTTTGGGACATTTCAATGTCCAAGGAACCAATATGAAACTGATCAGATGAAGTCGGTTCCTTATGCTTCTGCTGTCGGAAGCATCATGTATGCTCAAGTCTGTACGCGCCCTGACTTAGCTTTTGTAACCGGGATGCTTGGCAGATATCAATCAAATCCAGGACCGGACCACTGGAAGGCCGCTAAGAAAGTCCTACGCTATATGCAAGGCACTAAAGATTACATGCTAACGTATCGAAGATCTGATAACCTGGAAGTTGTTGGTTATTCAGATGCCGATTTTGCTGGGTGTGTGGATAGTAGGAAATCCACTTCAGGATATATCTTCACACTTGCAGGGGGAGCTGTTTCTTGGAAAAGCTCAAAACAAACGATCATTGCATCCTCCACGATGCAGGCAAAGTTTATAGCATGTTATGAGGCCACCGGGCAGGCTGTATGGCTAAAGAATTTTATTCCCGGATTAAGAGTGGTTGATAGTATTTCCAAACCATTAACATTATACTGCGATAATGAACCCGTAGTTTTCTATACGAGTAACAACAAGTCGAGTGGTGCTGCCAACACATCGACATTAAGTATCATGTTGTGAAAGATAGAATCCAGGATCATACCATTAATATCAAGCATATAAGTACGACAGAAATGCTTGCGGATCCGCTCACGAAAGGCTTACCACCCAGTATATTTTGTAGTCATGTAGCCGGCATGGGTTTACTGGAAAGCTTTTGATCCTGGAATAAAGGGACCATCGAATGAAACCATCTCCCATTAAGTAACATGTTTTCATTTCGAGATAGGACGGTATACTATAAGTACTGAGGTTCAGTGGTATTTTGTTGGTCACTGTAACACTTTGCTTTGGTATATTTTCTATTAAGATTTGACCTTACGATCAAGGGGGAGAATGTTGGAATTGATCTCGGTCAGTGGATAAGAACGGGGTGGATATGCACCAACGTGCATATCCAAAAACCTAACAAACGCGCCCTAATCGGGGGCGCCCAACCAACTCATGGTTTCGGTCCCCCGATGCACAGCGCTATACAAAAGGGAGGTTTCCCGGAGCTCAAAATGACACACGAATCACCTGAGCTAAACCCTAATCCCCACAAGTCTAACGCCCATCCGATCTGGGGGAGTGCTGGAGCATCGGGAAGCCCGACGCCGGCCACCGGTCAGTGCCGGTGGCGACCCGAGGGCCGCCGATTCCCTCTGCTACGACTACACCGACCGCTTCTTCCTCATCTTCCTCACGCTCCTTCGACCGCGACAACGACTACACCAATGGCGTCATCCTCCAACGGTGGTAAGTAACCTAATGCCTACTGTGAAACCAATGCTAGGTGTTCTAGGGTCTGGCTAGGGCCAATCAAGAAGCTAATGCCTAAAGGAATGACTCTAACAATAAGGTGATCAAGATAAGA
>JAGXJF010002067.1:0-43469 GCA_019208055.1 Stipa capillata | reverse complement strand
GCAGCTTGTTTGAAGCCATACATGATTAGGGTGATTTGGGTTTTCGAAACCTAGGGGTTGTTTGACATCGACCAATTCATTGTTGGTGCCATTAGGAAATTCACTTTTTAACATCCATTTGATAAAGAAAGATATCATGATTATTTGCATAAGCGAGTAAGATCCTCACAGCTTCTAGTCTAGCAACTTGGGCATAAGTTTCCCCAGAGTCCAAACATTCGACTTATGTGTATCCTTGGATCAAAAATCTTGCCTTGTTTCTCACAATTTGTCCATCTTTGTCTTGATTGTTGCGGAAGACCCACTTGGTGTTGATCACGTTTTGACTCGGTATTTCCACAAGCGTCCAATTGATTGTGGTTGAAGTTGTTGAGCTCCTCAGGCATCCCATATATCCAATCTAGATCATTTGGAGCATCTTCAACCTGTGGTTCCAAAGAAGAGACAAAAGAATAATGCTCACAAAAATTTGCAACACAAGATCGAGTTTGAGTTCCATTACGCATGTCACCAAGTATTTGGTCGATGGGATGATCTTGTTGCCGGCTTATATTGATTCTTGGATGATATGGTTGTGCTTGAGATTGGACTTGAGGTTGAGCTTGGTCATCATTCTTGTGAGGTGCCTCCGGACTTTGGACATCATCATGTGTTGTGGTTGAAGGCTCTACCTGAATGGATGATGAACTCTCCACCTCAGTTGGCAATACATCTCCAAGAGATATGTTCTTGACCACTTTTGCCAATTCATCTTCACATATTTCGATGGGTACATTCTTCACTTGAAAGCAATTAGTCTCATCAAATTGTATGTTACACATTTCTTCAACTATATGTGATGTATTATTGAAGACTTGATATGCGTGCACATGTGATTCATAACCAAGAAAAATCCCTTATAACATTTGGGAGCAAATTTAAAAAGTCTTTGCTTTTCTATTAAGCATATAGCATTTGCTCCCAAGACGCAGAATTATGAGACATTGGGCTTGTTCTTGGTTAGTAGCTTATATCGTGTCTTCTTCAATAGTCGGTGAAGGTACAAGAGATTGATGGCATGGCATAAGGTGTTGACGGCTTTCACCCAAAAATGGTCAGCAGTCTTGTACTCATGAAGCATTGTCCTTGTGATCTTGATGAGCGTGTGGTTCTTCCTCTCAACAATCCCATTTTGTTGAGGTGGAGAACTCATCCTAATGCCTTCTTCATCAAGGAACTCATCGATATTGGTGTTCTTGAATTCGGTTCCATTGTCACTTCCCGCGTTCTTGATTTTCAAATTGAACTCGGCTTGGGGTCTTCTTGCAAACTTCTTGAAAATCTTGTGCATTCCCCCCTTGTCATGCAAGAAAAATACCCAAGTGTAGCGAGCAAAATCATTGACAATCAAGAAACTATAGGAGTTACCTCCTATGCTCACATAGGTAATGGGGCCAAACAAATCCATATGAAGTAGCTCGAGTGGCTTGGTTGTCATCATGATGTTCTTCATTGGATGAGGACTCCCGATTTGTTTTCCTGCTTGACATGCACTACACAAGTTGTCCTTGTCAAAGGTCACATCCTTGATGCCGGTGATATGCTCTCTCTCGAGCAACTTGTCAAGATTCTGCATCTCGACGTGAGCCAATCTCCGATGCCAAAGCCAACCTAAAGACGACTTGGCCAACAAACATCTTTGTATACAAGAGTCATCAGATGAAAAATCAACCAATAGAGATTACCATTTCTGAAACCCATAAAGACTAAAAAGTAAGCATATAACTCTTTATCATAAGTAGAGTAGTTCAATGTTGGCCCATTCAATTTCTCACTAAAATAAGCAACGGGTTTACCTTCTTGTAACAGCACTCCTCCTATCCCAATACCACTGGCATCACATTCAAGCTCAAAAGTCTTACCAAAGTCAGGGAGTTAGAGTAGAGGGGCATGTGTAAGCTTCTCCTTAAGCATGTTAAAAGCTTGTTCTTGTGCTGGACCCCATTGGAAGGAAACTCCCTTCTTTGTTAACTCGTTCAGTGGGGCAGCGATGGTGCTGAAATTCTTCACAAACCGCCCGTAGAATCCTGCAAGTCCATGAAAGCTTCTCACCTGTGTGACAGTTTGAGGGAGTCGGCCATCTCTTGATGGCTTCAATTTTTGCTTCATCCACGTCAATACCCTGTGGAGTAACAACATAGCCAAGAAAAGAGACACGGTCCGTGCAAAAGGCACACTTCTCAAGATTACCAAACAAGCGTGCATCTCTCAATGCATTAAAAACAGCACGCAAATGGTTCAAGTGTTCATCATTAGACTTGTTATATATCAAGATATCATCAAAGTAGACCACCACAAATTTACCAATAAATACTCTTCAAAACTTCATTCATGAGACGCATGAAAGTGCTAGGTGCATTAGTTAATCCAAAAGGCATGACTAACCACTCATATAAACTGAACTTAGTTTTAAAAGCTGTTTTCCATTCATCCCCCAATTTCATTCTAATTTGGTGGTACCCACTACGCAAGTCGATCTTTGTGAAAATGATAGAACCACTCAACTCATCAAGCATGTCGTCTAACCTAGGAATAGGATGACGATACCTTATTGTAATATTGTTAATGGCTCTACAATCAACACACATACGCCAACTACCGTCTTTCTTAGGAACTAAAAGAACAGGAACAGCACATGGGACTAAGGCTCTCGCGCACATACCCACGGTCTAGAAGGTCTTGGACTTGGCGCTGAATTTCTTTAGTCTCCTCCGGATTTGTTCTATATGCAGCACGGTTTGGCAATGTTGCTCCCGGGATTAAGTCGATTTGATGCTCAATACCTCGAATAGGTGGCAGCCCCGGGGGTATCTCCTCTGGAAACACATCCTTATACTCCTGCAAAAGGTTAGTGACAGCAGGAGGCAAAGAACTAGAAGTATCATCAAATGAAAACAACGCTTCCTTGCATATCAAAGCATAGAAAGGAGAAGCAAGCTCATTAATATCAATAAGATCAGATTTGGTAGCAAGCATAACACCCCCCTTCAATTTAATTCCCTCGAACTTAGAGCTAGTTACTTTTCTTCTCTTTCTTAGTTGGGAAAAACTGTGTTAGCAACTTGCTGATTTTCAGATTGCAGTGCACTCTCCTTCTTGCTATTTTCAGCACCCTCTTTCTCACATTGCATAATTTCAGTGGGTGTCATAGGAAGTAAAGTAATTTTCTTTCCCTTATGCATAAGTGTGTATTTATTACTTTGACCATGATGGGTGGCATCGGTGTCAAATTTCCATGGACGTCCTAATAAAAGTGAGCATGCTTGCATAGGTACCACATCGAAAATCAGCAAAGTCATGGTATGTACCAATGAAAAAGTGCACTCTCACAGATTGTGTTACCTTAACCTTACCGCTATTGTTGAACCACTGAATATGATATGGATGAGGATGTGGACGTGTGGCCAAGCCAAGTTTGTTGACCAAATCTGAGCTCACCAAGTTATTGCAGCTTCCTCCATCAATTATGACACGAACGCGGCGATCCTTGACAATGAGGTACATTTGGAACAAGTTATGTCGTTGTAGCGTCTCCGCTTGCTCCACTTGAGTGCTCAACACGCGTTGTACAATTAATGCCTGATATTTCTCTGTGGCGGCAGTGCCTAGAATCTCCTCGCCGTCACTTCCCGTCTCATCATCACCTGCATGGTTAGCCCCAATGGCAGAATCATCCTCAACATCACTAGCACTAACATACCCACCATCCTCTGTAGCAAGGAATGTCCGTCGCGGGCTTGGACAATCCCTCATAAAGTGGCCCTTCCCTTTGCAGTTATGGCAGATAGTCCCCGGGGGCGCGGCCCGTGGAAGCAACCGATGAAGAGCTCTTTACCGGGGCAGGGAAACCTGCTGATTTACTCTTCTCCTCTGGTGCTTGTGACGATGCCGGTGCTGCTGAACGCGCCCTAGACATGTAGGGGGTCAGCAGACCGTGCAGGAGGAGGTGGAGCTGACTTGACCGTTCCAGGCGTCGATCTTGTGTCGCCGAAGTTGCTCTTTGGCTTTTGCTGCCTGCCCTGCAATTCTTTTTCTGCCAACATAGCAAGCTGGAACAATCTATTGAGAGAATTATAATCCTTATAGTAAACTATGTCTTGTATCTCACGCCTTAATCCCCCAAAGAATCTTGCCATTTTATCCTCCTCATCCTCAACTACTTCACAACACAACATTCCTATTTGTAGCTCTTGGTAGTACTCCTCAACAGATCTATTTCCTTGGTTTAAGCGTTGCAATTTTTTACGCATTTCACGTTTATAGTAGGAGGAACAAATCTACTACGCATAGCTCTCTTTAACCTATCCCATGTATCCGGTGCTAAACCAGCTTTTACTAATTCATTCCACCAAATGATAGCAAAATCAGTGAACTCACTAGTGGCTTGTCTAACTCTATGAATTTTCCGAAACTAGATGGGAGTTGAATTTTTGTTCGACTATCATCTCCCAATCCCAAATAAACTTCAGCATCATAGGAACCAGAAAAAGATGGTATGCTGAACTTAACCTTAGCATAATAAGCATCATATCCACGTCCAGGACGAGGATTTGTGTCATTACCTCCCCTACCTTGTCGGCGTGGCTGTCGTCATTCTAGATGTGCCACGTGAGGAGCGGGGCGTCCTCCAGCTGGAAGTCCTGCTCTGGCGGTGGCTCGGTCATACTCATCCTCATCTTGATCAGTGCCATCCGCCTCGAGATCCTCCGATTCAGCTCTATCGGAAGGTGGCTGCTTCTCTAGGTTGTCCATCCTTGTGATGAGGGTGGCGATACTCCTCTCTATCCTCTCTAGTCGATGCTCGTTATCTTGGTTGCTCTTGCTAATATTTGCATTGATATCTCGTAGCAACTTTTGAAGCTCTAATTTAGATACACAATCATCTCCATCATCTTGATGTGTCACTGGTGATCCTGTCATGGTTAGTGAAAACAAGGAACACACAATTGTATAAAGTTCCTACGAACTACTAGGATGTGGAGTCGCTCTCACTCAAGCGTCTAACCACGCTCTTGCAAAGTTCTTACCAACATAGCAGGTGGTACAACCGGTGGCTTGTTTGTGATATCGTTGAAGACGTGAGTGTAGCGATTGCCGGGCTGAAACTGTACTGATCAGAAGAGTGTGGAGCTTGAAAGGTCAATTTGGTAGCAAGGATTAGCAAAGTTCGACAACGGTTAGTAAAGCTAAATAATAATTCAAGGTACTTGTCTCAGTTGCTGGCCTAAACATGTTCCTAGAAACGAGTATAGGCACAGAAGTATACCAAAGCACCAATGATACCAGAAACAACAACGAAAGGGTTTTTTTTTCTTCTCTTTTTTTTCTTCTTTTTTTCTTTTTTTTTCACAAAACTGCTCAAAGAATCAGGCGAAAGGGGAAAAACAAACTATGCGAAAGTAAAACTTCCAGAACTCTATTTTCCAATATGAATTTGGCCTTGAAAATTTCGTCAAAACCGACGAAGTGGGTCAGAATTAGATGCAACTTTTTGTTCCGGTCGTTTTGCCGAGGCACTATGAAATCGACTCCGACTAGGGTTCAGAGTTGTATTCAGATATCACGAACCCTAAGTAACAACTCACGACTAAGAACACAAGTCTAAACTAGCAACCTGACGTCGACTATGAATCAAAACTCAGCAATACGACACTGTGATGAAAATGCAACGGCTTGGAGCTCTTGGACAGTGAAGATGATATGCCCTAGAGGACTACAATTTTTTGGCTATATCTGGAGTTTTGGGACGATGGCAAAACTAATTGGATACAATGATGCATGACGGGCAACTGAAGCTCTGATACCACTTGATGCACACGGGGTGCCCGATCTTCCGTCAGAAGGGAATAATCACGATTGTGGAGAACTCGACGTTGACAACCCGGCTTCCAATCAGAACTGATCCAAACCCTGCGATCGCTACACCACGGCTCCATTGGTTATCAACCACGCGTGAACACAGTTGACCTCGCCATGAAGGCTTATCCCTACATGCGAATCGAGAACACAAGCAAGAACACAGTAGAAGCAATCTCACAAATGTAGATGAATGTTTGATTACTTGAAGTGGGGTTCTACAAACTGATGAAATCAGTGAAACTGTGATGGCAGAATAATCTAAGCAAAACCCGCCCTAAACAATGACAACTATAGAGTATTTATACCTAGGGTTTCTGAGATTTTTACCCTAAACCTGGGCTTAAGACCCGAAACGAAAACAAGGCCCGAAGTGGCCCAAAACGGCGTCGCAGCACCTGACGACTTATTCTGACAATTCCGATGTCTCTATAATTATTCATAATGTGATGTCAGATCCATTGGAAAGGTGTCATCGTTATCTTTCCAACACATATAAGAACTCTTCAATCGGACTCCGTATGAGAATGTTATGCCCCATTTATGTAGGTGCTGTCTGTTGAAACCGAACCGAATTCGGAGTTTAAGTGGAGTCCAACTTGACTTGGGGTGACGCCTCATCCTCTTGTGGCTGGTCCAGTAGTGCTTCTCCCATGTTTCTCAGAATCAAAATATCACCATTAAGTAGCATCCCATCCTTAGCCACATAATTATGGATAGCAAGAAACGAACGCACCTCATGATTAAGTTGTCGGGCACGGGAAACGGGTGATTGGTCCTTGGATGGTAGCATGGGAGATGTCCTCATCATAAGATATACGCATCCCGACAGTCCTAATGTTGTTTACACATCTCAAAAACTAATCAAACGGACAAATTTATTTGGAAGCAACCAATCTAGTCAAACATTGTTACATTGGAGTTAACGGAGGATTTCCTGCGCCTGCAGACAGTTGAAGTTGGGTGTGGGTAAGTTAAGTGATCGTGTTTGTACGCTTCTAGGATAGTAGATTCAGTGTGCTCATGTCTTATATTGTGGTTTCGGAAAATCCTGCCTCTCAAGCATCGGACATCCAAGCTTGATATCATGGGTGATGCAATGATGCCTCCATGCCCAGCAATCCGAGCACCATATATATAACAGCTCCTCATCCTCTATTCAAGAGCACGGCCAGAAGACAAGCTAAAAAAGTTCAAACCTTAACACACAAAACACAAGTACTAGTAGAAAATGGCCGCAGGAGGAGACGAGCTGAAGCTGCTCGGCACGTTCGGGAGCCCGTTTGTCCTGCAAGTGAAGCTTGCGCTCAACTTCAAGGGCCTGAGCTTCAAGGACGTTGAGGAGGATCTCGCCAACAAGAGCGAACTCCTCCTCAACTACAACCCCGTGCACATGAAGGTACCCGTCCTCATCCACAGCGGCAGGCCCGTCTGCGAGTCATAGATCATCGTGCAGTACATCGACGATGTCTTCGGCACCACGGGTCCATCTCTGTTCCCCGCCGACCCGTACGAGCGCGCCGTTGGTCACTTCTGGGCCGCGTACATCTAGGTAACACCTTAATTATAGCGTCCTGTCTTGTGTTTGCATCACAAGTTGGTTGTTAACTAAGAAGATTTGCATGTGCGCGCGCAGCTCTTGGCGTCATGGCTGCAGGCGGCGAGGGGCAAGACCGAGGAGGAGAAGGCGGAGGGACTGAAGCAGACGCTCGTAGCGGTGGAGACCATGGAGGCAGCCTTCAAGGCGTGCTCCAAGGGGAAGCCCTTCTCTGGTGGTGAGAGCGTCGGGTACCTGGACGTGACGCTCGGGGCGCTGGTCGCGTGGGTGCACGCCGGCGCGACGCTGTACGGCATGCGGCTCTTCGACGAGGCCAAGAGCCCTCTCCTGGCGGCGTGGGTGGAGCGCTTTGGCGCGCTGGACGCGGCCAAGGCGGTGCTGCCGGACGTCAACAGGCTGGTCGAGTTCGCCAAGATGAAGCAGGCGCAGGCCGCTGCTGGAGAAAACTAAGCTGATAGTGCGACATGGCTACCATCGGGCCGCAGTCCAACAAGATATGGATATTTGCTGCAGAATACTACAGATCATGCATTATTGCTGATTGTTGACTTCGCCCAATTGCTCTTCCAAATAAAATTACAAAGCTTGTCCTGTTTCCTGAGTAAAAAAGGAGAGATACAGATGGGAGGATGCTAGGAAGATGCCATGACCTTCGCCTTGCCTGTTTTCGTACATCCATTTCTACGAATAAAGGAAAATATTTCTGGGGAAATACAACTGTGCACCGGGCTGCGCCCTGCCATATGCCACCTCCATTATTTTCCCTTTAGATCTGTGCAGCCGTAAGTATAGAGAAAAGAATAAAGATACTAGTATGATTTCTTTATTTATCATATACTTTGTGAATTCGTCACCACTTCTACTACACAAACGCAGATCACGTACAGTTAAAAATCCACGTTATAAACGGTTTTTTCAACCACCTGCTCAGTGATGAGGAAAATGAATGCAAGACGGTTCTCGATGAGTCACTTAGAACCAACTATGATTTGAATTAAGAAATTAAAAAAACATCGACAAACCCGCTACACCGCTGCCTTTCCGACCACCGACGCCACATTGCCATCGCGCCGTTGGAGGCGGAGGAGGGTGACGGCCGTCCCGATCTAGAGTTCCTCCCCTTCTGCATGTACTGAGGCTGCCATCTTCCCCACCACCACCAGATCTAACCAGGATCAACAACAACAAAAAATAAAAACTCAACACAAAACCTTGTAGATCTGGATTCGAACTTGCTCATGAGGACGTGTCAGGTGACCTCTACCTGCCTCCATGCTCGCATCGCCGCCCATACCTGCTCGCGCCGGAACCAGAGGGGAGGAGCAGGTATGCTGCCCGGAGCCTCCGCACTCGTGCTGGCCCGCAGCTTCCGCGATCGTGTCAGTGCTCGAACCCTCTCGTGGCGGAGGAAGAGGTGACGAGGAGGCCGCCACTTGTCCGCTGCCCGATGCCTCATGCTCGTGCCGACGGCGTCCTTGTAGCCATTCGCGTCGTGTCCACCACGCATCCCACTCCTCGAAGAAACGGTGCCAGAGGCATAGGGAAGGAGCACCTTTACCACCCGCAGTGGGGCTCGACGGGGCGGTTGAGGAGGAACACCGGTGCTGGGCGGCAACATGCACTAGAAAGAGGAATGGTCGAGAGAGAGAAAGATCAAGAGACAACAAGGATGGGTGGGACTTGGGTGTAGCTGCGGCTTGGGGAGTGGGAGTTAGGGTTAGGAGATGGATTATATATCAGAGATCTTGCTAGGGCTAATTGGTCGGTCTAATTTATTAAAAATCATCTGTGATACATTATAGACGGATTTTGTTAAACTATTGTATGTGATGATGAAATGATCTAGGATGTCGCCAAGACGGGGTGAATAGACATTTTTTAATCTTTAACGATCCAGACCAATTTTTAATGTGGAATTCAACTAAGTGGATTTTCACAAGATCAAATCCTAAAAGGTCTAGACTCAATTAAGTATACCAGCACTCTAAGATTAAGATAAGATAAACAATCCTAGAAAGAGAAACAAGCAAAACAAGTTCTACACAACATAATTGTGCAAGTAAAGTTGTAAAAAAGTAAAGAAGACAAGGGACACAAACGATGTTTGTTCTTGAAGTTCGAATATCCACCGATATCCTACATCTCCATTGAGAAAACTCGCTCCAACGAACAAGTTGGCTAAGAATCAATCTCTTCCCTCAAGATCCTTGCATCTAGCAAGAACCACTCATTATAGATAGTTCCTTCCTCCAGTCCAGAGATAGTGGAGCACTTACAAGATAGCAAGAACCACTTACAAGTGCCCGGGCTTCTTCACAATCTTCTTGAAAAGATCATAGAGCTCAACACCACCATCTAGGAAGTGGTGGTCTCCAAGAGTAACAAGCACTCGTACTTCCACTCGAACACAATAGATGTAGAGAGCTCAAACTGATACAACTAATGCAATCGGGAAGTGCAACACTATGCACAACTTCCTTGCACACCTCACTAAGAGCAACTCATACCCTAGAGGCTATTAAGTTGAGGAGAGCAATAGGAAGGAGTCAAACAAATGATTCCCCAAGGTAAGAGATCTCTCCCCAAGCTGGCCAAGGGCGCTATTTATAGCCAACGCTCAAAAACTAGTCGTTACACACTCTCTGCGCAAAAGTCAGAGGTTCTGGGATTCAAACCAACGGCTATATCACAAGAGAGGAACCTTGAAGGTTCCGACTTCCAAACCCAAAGGTTCTGAGATTCAAAACACTCAGCTAAAAACACAATTTTAGAGGGCAACCTCGGAGATTCCAACTTCAAACTCGGAGCTTCCGGGATTCAAATTGGAGGTTCCAGCACCCAGTCTCGAAGGTTCTAACTTAATCTCTTAGGTTCCAGGATTCAAACTCAGAGGTTTTAGAACCAATCTTAAATCTCGGATATTTTGAAATAATCTCGGATATTCTAAAATAATGTCGGATATTTCGGGATTAATATCGGATATTCTGAAATTGCAAAAATCAACACAATTAAAACTGCCTAGAGGGCAAATGGTTGATCGAAAATGAGAAATTTTTTCTCCTCGATACAATGGTGCAACTAAGTCATCAAATACCAACAAATGAATGGTTACATCACACAAGATTCAAGCCAAAATTAACAAATGAATGATTGAATCACACAATTTTTGAACCAAGATCAACAAAGAGGAGGATGCAACCTATGCTAAGGTTTGAGCATTTGACACACAACTAGATCAAGCTACTCACCTGATAGCCCCTCTTGATAGAATGGCTATCTATTCTATAAGCCCATCTCCCTTCAACATGGTGAAAATGCTGAAACTAGGAAAACCTAGTCTAGGCATACATTTGCCTTGCGCATTCAACTTGATTCTTGATGAACACGATCATCCGCGCTCCATGCCGGAATTACCTTGATCACTGTTGATTGATGAAGTCTTTAATTTGGCTTTCCCATAACCCCTTATGGGAAATCTTCTCCTGAAGATCATCTTCTCATGTCTATCAACACTTAATGGACTGTCAAGTTTCAAGTACAACTCCCACATATGGAACTTGACTTGAACTTGCCTTGCTCATCTTGTTGGCATCACCTCTTGATACTTTTCCACTTAAGCTTGTGGTGATGATCCTTGCAAACCTTCTATTGATGAACATTATCACTTGATGCTAATATTTATTCGAGCTTTGTGAGATCATCTTCTTTATACCTTCTTACTAAGTGGTACCTAATCCACACTCATTTTTCTCATACATAGAAAATGGGTTAGTCCATAATATGCAATTCACAATTGCTTACCAAATTCAGTTGATCGCAAGATCACTAGTGGCACGTTCTGTAAGCTCTATGTTGACCATCTTATGTTCATCCTCGAACCATGGTCAACCTTTATTTTCTATTGAACTTCACTTTAATATCATCATCTCTTGGTGCTTATCAACATTGAAGGTTTGCTTGAGGTTCATCCTGACATGATGCACACCTCAACTTTCCTTTGAGGATCATCCTCATATTAAGCACCCTCCAAGGCTTTTAATGACACTCAATACACCTTAAGCCCACTCTTTATGTGTCTATCTCCACAAGATGAAATCTTCACTTGAAGTTCAAGTGTCCTCACATGACTGTCAACTTGATAAACGCTTCAACTCATTGAACATGGGCTAGGCTCGTAGACTCAACCTATTGATGCAACCTCATGGAGTAGTACCTAACCTACACACTTTCCAAACTCAAGGAAACGGTTAGTCCACAAAACCAGTTGTCATTATTCTTTGTCATTAATCACCAACACCACTAAACACACATATAGAAGCGTAGATGTAATACCCAGATTCGATAATTAGGGTTTACCTCGCATTCATGCATACATGTCATCATATTCATGCATGTAAACATCATCGACACCCACACCTTAATTTAACTTAGTTATATATATATATATCAACTTTACTTTATAGAATATGTACATATCTCATCCTCGGTGGATAGTCTAGCAAACACCAATCAGCTTATTTGAAATTTTCAAATTTTCAAACTAGTATTAGCAGGTGGAGTGACCAGCGAACCCCGTTGGTGAACCCCTCTATTAACCTCCTCTCCTCTCTTCTTCCCGGACTTCCTTCCCGAGCCCTTAAACCCAGGGTTAGAAAGCAATTGAGAGAAGGAGGACTAGATCGTAATACGTCGTCTGGTCAAAGTCCCCGTGAATGAAAAGTTGCGAAATCATACTGTTTGGCCCCGATCAAGCAAACCCTAGCCCCACCAAAATATTAGAAAAGTTCGAAGGACCACAAGACCTAGTTGCAACGCGAATTCCGAATTAGGGAAAGAGGTGAAGTTGAGTTAAACATTAGGTTGAACGGAACCCTAGACCGATCCAAAGTTCCACTGTGGACCCACATGCCCTATGGAACCCCCTGGAGAAACTTTGAAAATGCTCAGAAGCCTCAAAGGACCTAGTCAGGACTTAATAGCAATTCTGC
This sequence comes from Stipa capillata, assembly GCA_019208055.1. Lineage (NCBI taxonomy): Eukaryota > Viridiplantae > Streptophyta > Magnoliopsida > Poales > Poaceae > Stipa > Stipa capillata. The sequence goes on along the minus strand of JAGXJF010002067.1, from coordinate 31,028 downwards.
ACTAAAATTAGGTCAAAAGTTGAATTGAATTGGAACCTAGGGCAAACTAGCCCCAAATCCTTTCAAACCCTTCCAGTAGGTCTCATAAACCATTTTGAATCTCCTACCAAAATTTCATAAATTTTGGAGTAATTCTGACACATAAAATATCGCAAACGTAACCCCAAATCAAGCCCTAATTTGAAAATTGAACACAAACCGGGGCCAAACCATGTCCAAATTAATTCAAATTCTTACAGTGGCTCGCAAATAATATTTTAAAGTCCCTGTAGAACTTTCAACTCGTTTGGAATTTATTTGACACATAAAATGATAAAGGGGATAGCACTGGAGATAAGGAAAAAGAAAAAGACAAAAAAATAAAGAAAAGGCAGACTGGCCGAGGCCCTTTGGGCCGCTCGGCCGGCCCATTTCCCGAACCCGCCTTCTCCCATTCCCCCTTTCCGCCTCTCCCCTCAGAAGACGCCCCCGGGTGCCCGTGCGCTTCCCTCCGCTCCTCCTGTTGCCGCGGGCCCACACGTCAGCCCCCTCTCTCCACGTTCACGCCGGCGACTGGTGGAGGTGGGCGGTGACCCGATCGGCTCCGTTCCGACAGCAGCCGCCGCCGCCGCCCTATTTAATGCTCTGCTCGGGCAGCCCGTGCTCCCCTCTCATCCTCACGCCCAAAACCCTAGCGCCGTCGCCCCAGGCCCTATCTCCTCCCCGACGAGGTCGTCTTCTCCGGGTCCGGCCGTCTCTCCGTCGAACTTGCGCGGCCGCTCCGGTGCCCCGATGGCCCTTCCCTCTTGCTCTGAGCTCGGGTTTTTCCTCCCTAACCTCCCCGCCTCTTTCCCTTTTGTAGATCTGCGCCGAGATCCTCCCCCGACGCAACGCTGGTCACCGCCGCCGTTCTTCCCGTCGGCAGCCCGTCTCCGGCATCCTCCGTTCCCCCGCATCGACGCGCCCGCACCCCGGTGAGCTGCGGTTTCCTCTCGGCGCCCTCCTCAAGCCCGTCGTGCCCCTAGAGCCCCGGCCCCCCTTTTTCCGGTGATGCTCCGGCGGGGGAAGCCACTCCTCCCGAGCTTCCCGTCGGCTGACCCAGCATAGGAGAGAGGAGTGAGGACATGGCCACGTGGCCTCTCCCCACTGGCCACGGGTGCCCCGTCAGCACCCACTGCGGGTCCCCCACGTCAGTGAGGGGTAGCTAGGTTAGGGGGTAGGGATTTGGGTAGGTTTAGTTGGGTACGGGTAGGATTTTAGATTTTGCGTCGGGGTAGAGTTTGGGTGGGTTTAGTATTTAGGTCTGGCGCAGATTAGGGTTAGGGTTAGCGTTATAACCCCGTTAATTTTCAAACGCGCATAACTCTTGATCCGTAACTCGGATTTTAGCAAACTTGGACTTTTTGGAAACCTTAGGAAATTTCCTACATATTGGCTGAAACAAAATTTTATTTTGACCAATCACATTATAGCCCAACTTGAACTCAAATCAATCCACCCCTTTTAACATCGTTCTTCGATAAGCCGTATCTCGATGAAGTTAGCTCCAAATTTAGTAAACCCTAATGCTCTAGTTGCGTATCGTAGAGCACTACTGTGGTACCACCCTTTCACGTCGTGAGCTTCCATTATACGTAGTAATTTTTCCACTCTAACCGTACAACCGACTAAATTGACCTACATGTGGTATTAGATTTTCCATCGATCTTCGACTTAGCGCAACTCTTGCACCGTAGCTCCGGCTTGCACGATCTCAATCGCTCTAAACTTGTAACACATAATGTACCCGGATAATAACATGATAAACTCACTTGTTATTCTTAGATGCTGAGATAATATTGAGAATAAGATAGACAATACTTTGTTCCTTACTGAGAAGAAGACAGGAAATGCTAAATAGGATGAAGCTGGTTAGAACCAGGAATTAAGTTCCACATGTATCACCCCCTACCACTCCCGTTAGTCCTTTGGTCGTAGATCGACACCAAAACCTAATTTGGAAATGGTAGTCTCGATTCAATCAATTCCATTTGCGTCGAACTCTTGTTTCGGCTTACCTTTACCCTACCGACCCCGTTAGCCTTAATACCACGCCCTGCTGCTAACGACGCGACTCTAACTCCTCGGAGCATCTTAACCTGCCATGCATGCATTCTAGAGAACTACCACATACGAGCCTCCGATGAGCTGACCTAAAATCTTGCACATAGTATTAATTCCTCGACAACCACTGTACACCTTAGGCACATGTAGCTCGCATCGATCACACATGCATACATGCTGGTTGTTAAGTATTGCTTATTTGTTCTTTTCCGGTACCGCTCGCTTCAGAGCCCGAAGAAGAATACCACCCGGCCTACGCCTCCACGCAAGACTAGGAACAACCGGATCAAGGCAAGCAGAGCTTGTTGCATCTTTACCTTCTGTACTCTCGTGTATGCCCTGTTATATGTGCTATGTGTATGATTGTTATCGTTGAATCGTTGCAAGGTGCGTACACTAGCATGAGTAGGATGTGTCTTACGTCGAGAACATCTTATAGCTCTTCAACTAAATTGTTAAGTGAGTTGGGAGAGCCGAGGGTGTGCACAATGGGTACGGTTGGTGTGAATTGATGCATGACGGCGACCCAGGTGTAAGAAGGTTTTTGTCGCCATACCAACCCTATTTCCAGAGTGTCACCATCCCTTATAACGCGGGATCGTTAGCGAGAACCAACACTGAGGTATAGATGACATAAGCCTCCACGCCCCTTGGAGGATCATTACCTCCTTGCGGTTATGCACTCATTATATCGGCAGGGGTTGGGTTGTCGGTAGCGATCCGAGAGATTAAATCATCAGGTGTCTGAGATGGATTAATTTGGATTTGATAATGTGTCCGTGATGGTTCAACTGGGATTGGTACAGGGGCTCCCCTTTGGATTGGAATTTGTTAACTAAGTCGATTGGATTGGATACATGGGTTGCCCCATTAGATTGGATTGGATGATTGGGATCATGTGCTGATTTTTATGACATGCTTGCTTTCCGAATTAATTTGTTATTTACCTCGTCGTTATTTTCCCTGTTAATGCCATGTTATTAATTTTGTATATTGTTCCTCTGAGAAGCATCATGTTTACTTGTTGTTACCCTAGTATGTGTAGGACATGTAATCAAGCACGATTAAGTCTTGCGAGTACCTTTGTACTCACCTAGGTTATTCCTAGAGCTTGCAGGTGAGCCGGTGGTTGAAGACTATTTTGGACACCGCCTGAAATAGTGTTCCTTCGGTAGTGTTCGATGCATGGGATAGATGTGGATTTCGGTCAGCGGTCACTATGCCGCTGTGGGTCTCATTTATTTTGCTTCCGCTGTTGTTAACTTCTCCGTACTCGGATATGCGTTTGGATATAACAGACTATTGTATTATGTCGTCCCGACGTGGACAGTTATTAGTAATATCGTAATGTAGAGTTTGTGCTGTAATATCCGAGTTGTTACTTGCGGTTGTCCATGTACAATGCGTGGATGTGATGAAGTATATGGGCAACTGTGCAGCGGTATTACTGCGTGCTAGGATTGCGTTTCGTGATGGTAGAGGTGAGCGAACCACTAGCCCTGTGTGTCCTTGGTGAAGTCGGTCCAGGGGATTCGTCCCGTACTCGCTAAGCCTCCCATGACTGTCACGCCTCGCGCTGACGGCAGAGCAGAGCTGGATCCTCCCAGAGTTGCACCTCGAGGCTAGGTTAGGTTGAGGGGATGCATGTCCCGAGCTCTAGTCCTCCTATGACTATCGCGGAGCGCAGGCTTATCCCGCGGTATTACCCCTTCACCGGTATCTGGAATCAATATGTGGTTTGGGGAATATTGGTCGCTTCCGGCCGGCTCGCATGTGGCGGGTGTCGGATCGTTCGGTCTTGGTGCGTACGGCGTAGGTACCGTGCCACCGAGCGGATGAGTCCTTCGGTCCTTGGCGACTTCGCTTTCCCCTAACCATATGTCGATTCCGGGTCCGTGACACTAGATGCACTTTTAGTATCCCCTTTGAGTGATTGATGACAACCGATTACAAAGATTTTAGAATAATTTTTTCCAAGTATATGACAAAACATGTGAAACATATACTCGGGAATGTATTCCAATAGCAATGATCCATATGAATGTGGAGGTTTTATGATTTGGATCAATACTAGTGCAACACAAAATATAGTATAAGCTCCCCCTAAATTTTTGCATTTTTCAATGTGAGTGAAATCAAATGCAGATATCCAATTATGAAAAATTGGAGGTGTTCACACTATATTTTGGATTCATGGAATGCACTAAGATGTTATGATATGATGATTAAGAATTTAACATGTAGAACATGCATTCACATGATCCACAAGACATATTTTGGACAAGAAAAAATAAAGTATATCCAAAATATATCCAAAGTATATCCAAAATACATGAATGCATCAAGAGATATGCAATGCATAATGTAAGCACTCATAAGATATCCAAAAACACATGGGTATTGATTTGGACTTACTCCTTTCTCTCCCTTATACACTTACTTAGTTCTTATGAGAACACTTTACTTATTTCCCCCCTCATGCAGCTACTCCCCTTATTCCTGCCCCCCTCCCCCCATGAAGCTACTCCCCTTATTTCTCCCCCTTTATCATGAAGCACCACAAAGGGGGCGAGGCAAAAGATATGAACTTTCTCATATATATATAAGTTTTTAAATGCCATATAAGCGACATGCCACCTGTCGACGATCGGTGAATCGGCGATCTTTCGGTATTCGTGGAATGAGGATTACTGGGGGGTAGGGACCTCTAGGGCCCAAGTGCCAGGAGCTCTGACAGCAGGGACAACCATTTTTATACAGGTTCGGGCCTCCCTCAGGATAATAACCCTACGTCCTGTTGCTATATATTGATGGAGAACACGCTTTACAATGGGGGGTGTATGTTAGTGGCTACCCTAGGCCTAATCGTAGACTAATCTATGCTAAACCGCCGGGCTCGACTCCTTCGAGGCAGCGGGTCTTCTAGGGCTTCGCCTCCTGATGCTGCGACTTGGAGAATCTCCTAAGACCTGTTAGAACTTCCTTTTCTTTTCTTTCTCCCCCCTTCCCCTATGGGATTGCTGATCCTTATACAGGGGGTTCCCAGGGTCGTACTGGACGTGGACTTACGCCCGAGTAGGACTCTGATCTCCTTAAACGTCAGGATTGACTTCCTAGTTTAAGGGGAGTATTCCCTTCCTGAGAGGGGTTACCTTGTCGTCCAGGGATCCTTACCGGGTACGCTGTACCTTCCTAAAGTCCTGGGATTTAATATACGGATACCCCTAATACGTAGGATACCGTACTATTCATCATCAAGCCCCCCATCAATACGTGAAGTGAGGTTATGACGGTTCTGCTGGAAATCTGCCCTTGTCGGGGAAAAAAACTCCGAGTAGGCGATTCGAGTAGTCCTTGTCGGCGACTTCTCCGAGTAGGCTCAATCCCTACCGGGTAGTCGTAAAAGCCTTATCGGAATAATCCTTTGGAAAATCCAGAATACTTTTCCGATCTGATCTGATCCGTCGATCACGGACACGCGTCCGCCTGACACATTTCTAGGAAACGGAACCATCGTGGTGGAAATTTTGCGTGGTGATGAAGAATCTTTTCTCTCTCCGTGCTGTGGTGCCGTTAACGTGTGCTGAGCCACGGCGTGTTCGTCTGGGTCGTGGGTTGTCAAACCCTCTTTTTCCCGCGAAGCGCCCTGTAAGTGGAAAAAGCAACTGTCCGCATTAAATGCGATGGAACTGATCGTGCCTCGGTGATGGACTCCTCCGCCCTGGAGAAGCTCGTGTCGGATGAGGTGATTCTCCCGAAGGTGTTCGTCCCTTTCCGGGAGGCCGTGAAGGAGACGGTCCCCAGCCCCGACACGGACTGGACCGTCGTCTTCGCGGACTTTTTTAGGTGTGGATTTCAATTCCCACCTTCGTCGTTCTTCCTCCTCGCGCTCCAGTTCTACGAAATCGAGTTGATCCACCTCAACCCGAACTCGGTACTAATGCTGGCGGTCTTCGCGCATCTATGCGAAGCCTACCTCGGCATTAGGCCGAGCCTGGAGCTCTGGAGGTACTTCTACAACCTCCGCCGGGTAAAGGGCAGTGGCGCAGGAGTCGTCGGTGACGCCGGATTCCGTCTTCGAGAAGGGAGGAAGGATGCCTACATTGCTTCCTCCTGGAAATCTTCGTGGTCGGGCTGGCATGCTCGGTGGTTCTACTGCCAGCCCCCAGCGAATTCTGGGATCTCCTACCGCGGACTCGCCCCTCTTCAGCGCAAGAGCTGGGGGGAGGCCCCGAAGGAGACTAGGCATCTTACGGCGCTCATCCACGACATCGCCAATCTCACCGCCAAAGGCTTGACGGCGTGGGACGTCGCGGAGGATTTCCTTCGACGCCGGATAAGCCCTCTTCGGTCGAGGGTTGTGGCGGCCTGGGTGATCCCGAAGAACCAAGACCAGACAAGGGACTTCGACACGGGTAAGTACTACGACCTCCTCCGTGCCTATTCAATTGACAAGACTTCTCACGTACTTCTGCCTTGTCGTGCCGTGCAGAGTTGTCCCCGGGGGAGCTTCAGAGTAGGTTGAACAACCTATTCGAGCAAACCCCCCAAGGCGGGCGTATAGACGTGCCCCTGCCTCTTCTGAAGCAGAGTCCGGATAGCCGGCGGAAAGCATTCTCGGTGAGTTATCCATCTCATCTCCTTGTCTAACTTGGGTTCGTCCAGGTAGCCTTACAGAAGGCCCTCGGGCTTCTTCTTCCGCAGCGCGTAGGCCGCGGGGGTCCTGACTCGGAGGTCGAAAGATTCGGCGCTCCCGTGGAGGATGATGAAGTCGAGATGTACGACACGGCCCCGCCACCCTTCGAGACGAGGAGGAAGGTCCTTCCGCAGCCGAGGCGGGGGCAGAGATCGTCCTGACGAGTTCTCCCGCCCGGGACTCTCAACCGCAGGTTTGAATTCTCGCCCGACTACTCTTTTTCCATATTCTTTCCTGAATGATAAACATAAGGAAGGCTGTGCCAGACAGCCCGAAGCGAGCAGCCCCCTCGCCAAGGAACCAACTCCCCCTCCCGCAACCACTCTTGGGGAGGAGACCGTGGCGGACAAGGGGAAGGCGCCGCTGGCTTCCGGCAAGCGAGACTCGAGTGCCTTGGCAAGGAAACCCCTTTCGGCAGGAAAACGCTTGAGGTTAGTTTTTCTCTTGCCACCCTTTTTTTTGATTCGCCTTGCTGAAGACCTGACTTGATTGTTTTTGGGTGACTAGGGTGTCGATCCTTCCTGCCAAGGCCCCGACTAAGGCGGACGTCGAGCAGCAGCCCCCGGCGACGAAACCGGCACCGGCCCCCATCGAGCAACAGACCCCTGCGCCGGAGTTGTCGCCGGCCCCCACTGAGCAGACGCAGCCCTCGGCGCTGGAGTCGGAGCCGGCCCGGGTCGAGCAGGTCGTGCCTCCGGATTTTCCGGCGTCGGAGAGCCTTAGCCTTTCCTCTTTGCTGTAGGTAATGCACGGGAGATTAGTGATAAGGTAAAATTACTTTGCTTTGTACTAACCTGTTCTTTTTTAGCTCGCTATCTCCCGGGCGGCTCCACTCGGGAAGGCCCAAGCGGAGCTGGACTTGGCGCGCGACGAGTCGAGGAAGAGTCTTGACGAGGCCGGGAGATGGCGGGCGGAGAACGAGGCGCAGAAGCGCCTTGAGGACTCCGAGAAGCGGCAGGCGGCGGTCGAAGCTGATCTGAAGGCGCGCCTCTCGGAAGCGGAGTCCACTCTGCAAAGGAGTCAGTCCTACGCGGGAAAGCTGGAGGGAGACCTCGAGGGGGCCTTGAGCACGCTCGAGAAGGCGCTGGGCGAAGTCGACGTCGTGGTTCCCCCGGGCCTTGCTCCGGCCAACCGCCTAGCGGATCTGACGGCGTCTGTCTCCCGGCTGAAGCCCACCGTCGAGAAGCTTCTCGAGGACGAGCTCCGGCAAGGTGTACGTGACACCCTGGCCTTAGCTTTGGCTCTTCTGAGGCGAAGGCATCCGGACTTGTCCCTAGAGGCGCTCGCTGCTGATCTGCCGGAGGACGAGGAGGAGGAGCTTCTCGACGCGGTGTAGGGAGTGGCGGACGCCTTTGGCGATCGGATCCAGGCGCCTGGCCTAGAGTAGAATTCTGTAATAGCATACTTGTACACAAATACAGTGGTTAGTAACTGTGCGACAACTTGTGTGTTTTTTGGTTTTTCGAAACCTTGTCTAATCTGCTTATGTAAAACCTTGTCGGATGCAAGCGTAGACTTTAGTCGGAGCCAGTGCCCTTCACCTCCTTTCGGTGTAGGTGTACGAATAGTGCCGTAGGTCGTTCTTGCTGTGATTGACCAGTCCTTAGGTTTAGTCAGATGGAGGGCTCCGTGGCTCCTCGTCATCAGTAAACGTGATAAGGGGTCTTTCGTACAGCTTGTCGTGGCCATGGCGGCACCTCCGTGTTTCTTTGTTGAGGGAAGACTCCGGTTGCTTGGCTAGTAAATTCTACACTTGCCCGATCAACAAAGTTTCACTCTATCCGAGGTATCTTCTGCTCCGAGTAGTCGAAGACGTGGATAAGCGTAGGGGTTCCGTTGATCTAGTCATACTCATACTTTCTTCCCTTCCTTTACTTGGGATTTGGGGGACATTGCTACGGAACTGGGGAGCTTAGTCAACCGGGCCTTAGGTCTGGTCAGGTGGGGGGCTCAGTGGCTCCCCTGTCACCTGCAAACGCGTTAAGGGGTTTTCCTCGCATCCCTGACAGTTGCAGCGCAGGACCCTTTCTCCTTTGTGCAGGTCGAAGAAGCCGGTACTCGTACTCGTACTCGTATTTTGACTTTACCGTATTCTTATCCATCCCCCGACTGACTGTTCGAGAGATATCTCGGATAGGCAGTCTGAATTGATAATGAAAAACATTGAACTAGAGATTTGGTATTATTTAAAGAAAACTGTGTCTTTTACAGACTACTGTAAGAAAAAAACTTTAAGAAAACTAAGAAAACTAGGCCGTCCCCTCCTCATTCAGCTTGTCGCCGGTTGCCCCAGAGACTCTCGTCCTCTTGTCGTGACTCGCTGACTGAACCTCGTTGAGTGCTCGTGCTGGGCGGTGGCGCCCGGAGCGTCTTATCATCGACTTGTTCGTAGCTTGACGATCTTTAAGGCTGGAGCTGGTGCAGCTTTGGAGTCTGCTGATGAGGAGGCGACGGTCGTGCGATCTTACTGAAGGTGGTTGCATGGGGCTCTCTAATGGACGTGACCTTTCTACTGTTGATACGAGCGACCTGGATCGGGCGGCTTCTCCCAAGGAGCTGTTGTCCTGCCTGGGGGAAGGCCCCTGTTTTTCTCCCAGTTCCGACTTAGTCGTGGAACTCTTTCTCCGACTTGGAGGGGGTACTTTCCGAAGTTGTCGCCCGTAGCCATAGAGGAGGTCTCGACAACGTGGTGGCGGGAGCCACCACGCTGGCGTCCTGGTTAGAGGGTAGGTGCTGCTCTGCGAGGTCGAGGCTGCGCTTGTCGCAGAGGAGTGCTTCTCTGGGGGAGCTCCTTATCGTGAGGACACCTTTTGGGCCGGGCATCTTACGCACTGGTAGGCATAGTGCGTAGCTGCCATAAACTTGGCCAGAGTAGGGCGCCCCAAGATAGCATTGTAGGCTGTTTCGAAATCGACTACGTCGAACAAGATTTTCTCTGTTCGGAAGTTCTCCGGTGTACTAAAGGTGACCGGGAGCGTGACTTGCCCTATCGGCATGGCCGATGAGCCCGGGACGATACCGTGAAAAGCGTGCATCACCGTCTGAACAGACGATCGTGGCACTTGCATTGCGTCGAGGGCATTGGCGAATAGGATGTTGAGGGAGCTCCCTCCATCTATTAATACGCGACCCACTCGGCAGTTGTTGATCGTTGGCTCGACCACGATTGGGTACCCTCCCAGCCGAGCGTAGTTTTTGGGGCAATCGGTCTGGTCGAAAGAGATTGTGACCTCGGACCACTTGACCGCTCGAGGAACTCGCGGTACACTCACGAGAACTTCTCGGGCGATCGCCTTGTATTGCCTCTTGGACTCGTAAGAGGTTGAGCCCCCGAATATGTGCTCGATTGCTCTGACATGCCCCTGGAAAGGCTCAGGAGTGGAGTCATCGTCGTCGGAAGTCGTCTCCCGACTGTTATTAGCGACCTGAGGGTTCTCCTCGCGGAACTTCTCTCTTTCTTCCCGAAGGTACCTCTTGAAGATGCAACACTGTCGTAGATCATGCGAGTCGGTCTGGTGAAAATCGCACCAGGGCTTAGATGACTTGTCGGAGGATGCGGTAGGTTTATCCTTGGAGCGTGGTCGTCAAGTGCGCTTCTCGGAGACACTACCCCAGAAAATACATCTCCTGCACTATCTCCACTGACGGGCAAAAAATACCCGTCAGTGGTACTGTTCACCACTGACGGGCGAACAGGTACCCGTCAGTGGTTATTCAAGTAGACGGTCCAAATTTAGAAGAAAAAATAATTACTGACAGGTCAAAAAAATGACCCGCTAGTAGTTGTGCATTTCTACTGACGGAAAGTACTACTGACGGGTGCGTTATTATAGCCCATCAGTAGAGTATGTTGCACCACTGACGGGCCCAAATTATGGCCCGTCGGTGATGTTGTAGCCCAAACCACTGACAGGCCTAAATAGGGGCCCGTCAGTGATGTTTTGGTCCAACCTACTTAAGGCCTCCCTCTAACCCTAACTCTACTCAAACTGGCCTCCATATCTTCACCCGTGCGCTCCTTCTCCTAATCCTCTCCCTCTCTCCTGACTTCACCCGTGCGCCGCCGCCGCCGTCGTGAAGCACCGCAGCGCCGGCTCCGGCCCGTCCTCACCCGGCTCCGGCCCGTCCCCCACCGGATCTCCATCCCCAGCGCTCCTCCTCCCGCCGCCCCGGGACAGCCCGCTCCTAGGCCGCCGCCACCCTGGAAATACAGATCCAGCGGCCAAGCTACTGGCCTCCTCCCCGACCAGGTCCCCGCCGCTCTCCATCGCCGGCCCCCATCTCCCCGCCGCTCTCCTCGCCGCCCCCATCTCCCCGCCTCTCTCCTCGCCCGATGCAGCACCAAACCGGCCTCGTCTCCGCCTCCGGGGACCCGGACCAGCCTCCGGAGCGCGCCGGCGACGGCGCCTCCTCCTCCGCAAGGCTCCCCTCCCGCAACGCCTCCTCCAAGTACGACTTCGTCAAGGTTCGTCCTACTATCCCCTCCTCCTCCAGCCCTACCCGAAACAGATTTCCTCGTCTACCACCCGGATTCATTTCATTTCTTCCCTGGCTCGTGGTTTCATCATTAGATCAAGGTCTGGCTCGGGGAGAACGCCGACCACTACTACGTCCTCTCCAGGTTCCTCCTCAGTAGGATGCTCACCATCACCAAGGTTTCCTGCTGCCGATCCTCTTCCCAATCCTCTTCGTCAACATTTACAAGCACCACTACGACGCCGAGGACGCAGTAAGGATGCTGCCCTTTGTAGAGCTCCGTTTTGTTTCAGCCATTTCCGTGTTGCTCTATTTTTTTTCCCTTCCTCTCGTTTAGCTGTTCTGGTTTTGGGTATGCTGATGCGTAGGGGCCTGCAAAATTCGGTGGTGTTTGGGTTTAGGGTTGCGGAATTGTTCCCTTCTGTTTGGAGGAACTGGGAGGGATTGGGATTGAATCGATCGAGCACTGTTAGGATCTGAATTACCATAATAAAGAGCAATATAATTTGTAGAAACAGGGTGGGAATGAGATCTCCACAATATTGATATGCAATGACAGTCAACTCTGCCAGTATCTTATGGACCTCAGTAGAGTTTGCATTTTTAGTAGAAAAAAGGGAAGAAGCAAGAAAATAATCCAAATGACAGAAATTAAGAATATCAGCAGTACCAATAGTATTTGGCAAGCATGTTCTTTGAAGTTCTAATATTTGCAATAACCATGCTGTTGCTGTCCAACTGGAGATAATTCAATTATACTATATGGGTATAATTTTTGTTATATAATTGTACACTACCCTTATAATATCCAGAATATGGTTGTTGTAAGATGAGCATGATTATGATATTTGGACATGTTATAGATTAATATGTTTTTCATCTCATACCTAATATTGCTTGATCCAGACTTTAGATCCTTACAGATAATTGGATTACTTTATTCATTTTTATAATGGTTAGCTTATTACACCTTTCCTTCTGATTTTGCACTGGTTCCAGATTTTTGAAGTTGCCCCATCTATCTTCATGGTGGGAGGGATTGGGATTGAATCGATCGAGCACTGTTTCAGGGAGCGCAGAGTCGGCAAGGACAGCCCCTAGGTGACGCACGCTGACTTCAAGAAGGCACGGGATATGCTGTAATGCATTGTGGGCTGTAATTAGCACGGGATATGCTGTAATTGATACGTGGTTTAATTTTTTTAATCCCCAGAAAACAATCACTGACGGGCAGAAATCTTGCCTCGTCGGCTTTGATCCTTTTCTCCTTGTTCCCTCCGGAGGGCTTCTTCTTGCGCTTAGTCTTGCGCGAATCGCCCCTTGGCCGGAGGGGAGAACTGGTCGACTCACCCCGCTGTTGCTTGATGTACCGCAAGGTTTCCTCTGCACAAGCGGCCTTCTCGGCCAAATCCATGAGTTGCCTGGTGGTTTTCGGTGGCCGCATGATCAGATCATGTGTGCACATCTCGTTTCTGCTGCCTCGAGTGAAGGCGCGGATGACGTCCGAGTCCGTTATCTCTGGGATAGTGTTGCGGACAGCACTAAACCTTTTGGTAAACTCTCGGAAGGTCTTGTCTGGTCGTTGGACGACAAGGAATAGATCGTCGACCCGACCAGGTCTTGGGAATGTGCCCTGAAAGTTCCCGAGTAACATGTCGCATAACTGTCCCCACGAACGGATCGTTCCTAGGGGTAGATTCGTCAACCACGTCCTAGCGGCTCCTCTGAGAGCGGTAGGAAGATAGTTGGCCATGACCTTCTCGTCCCCCCGGCTGTCTCAATCGCGGTGGTGTAGATCTGAAGGAACTCTACGGGATTCGTGGTTCCGTCGTACGACTCTAGCGAGCCGGGCTTGAAGCGAGAAGGCCAGCGTACCTGACAGAGTTCCTGGGATAGCGCCTGGCATCCACTAAAGGACCCCCGATAAGGCGTATTCTCGCCGCTATTCGAGGTCGAGGATCGGCCGCGAGTATTGGCGTGTTGCACATGATCTCTCCGAGAAGGTTGTTGCTCTTGCTGGCACCTTTGGCGGCGGCGCTTGTCGAGCTGTTCTCGGAGGTCGACAGGTGGCTCCTCCTGAGGAGGCCTGTTCCTGGGGTGTCGTCCCTCCCGATCGCGTTCTTCCAGCGGGAGAGGGGTGTCCACCCGAGTAGAGCTATGAGCCACCGATTGGGCTCGAGAGGACTCGGCCTGGTTCTGAGCCTCTTGGAGGTCAGCCCCCAGCCGTTGCAGCCACTGCACGCCCGCGGGTGTCGATAAATCCGCCACGGGAGGCTGTGACAGCAAATTGCGCACTTCCGCAAGCCTTCGAGCGGTTCGGGACACGTACTCCCTCGTTCCCGGGGGGATCTCTCCACAGCGGCAGGCAGGTCTCCGTTCCGGCGAGGAGTTCTCTCCCCGGCGGCAGGTAAGCCCCCGTTCATGTGGGAGGCCGCCATTGCGTTGTGCTGCTGTGAGCCCCCGGGCAGATTCTAATCTTCGAGGTTTTCTCGACCATCGTCGATCGCGAGTACCATCCGAGGTCCTTGGCTGGACGATGTGTACTCGTATTCCATCATGTTGTCCTCATCGGACGCGATGTGGGTAAGATCTTGATCGTTCTCACGATCAGAGTTTGCAGGAGAAATTCCAACCATGGGGCTGGTCGTTCCTGCCGGGAAGTCGTCGTTCAAGACCAACTTCCCGCTGAAGGCCCTGGCGCACTCGGTTCTGAAGTGATCTGCTTCACCATCCGAGTCCTCTCCAGGGGCGTACTCTCCGAAATCCACTCGATCCGTAACTGGGTACGGGTCCATAGGGCCAAAGTTGTCGTAGAAACCCTGGTCCGAGTACCCAGTACGGGGCGAGACTGCGATCGGTTTTTCCTGCCGGGTTTGCTTCTTCCTCCTCGGTCAAAACCGGCGAGGGCTGTGCAACCGGCGCTGGGATCTGATCGCGCTTAGTTGCGCGTCCTGCCGACTCTGATTCTTCCTGGACGGCTTGGTCCGGAGAGGTCCCCACGGTCGGCGCCATCTGTCGACGATCGGTGAATCGGCGATCTTACGGTATTCGTGGAATGAGGATTACTGGGGGGTAGGGACCTCTAGGGCCCAAGTGCCAGGAGCTCTGACAGCAGGGGACAGCCGTTTTTATACAGGTTTGGGCCTCCCTCAGGATAATAACCCTACGTCCTGTTGCTATATATTGATGGAGAACACGCTTTACAATGGGGGTGTATGTTAGTGGCTACCCTAGGCCTAATCGTAGACTAATCTATGCTAAACCGCCGGGCTCGACTCCTTCGAGGCAGCGGGTCTTCTAGGGCTTCGCCTCCTGATGCTGCGACTTGGAGAATCTCCTAAGACCTGTTAGAACTTCCTTTTCTCTTCTTTCTCCCCCTTCCCCTATGGGATTGCTGATCCTTATATAGGGGGTTCCCAGGGTCATACTGGACGTGGACTTACGCCCGAGTAGGACTCTGATCTCCTTAAACGTCGGGATTGACTTCCTAGTTTAAGGGGAGTATTCCCTTCCCGAGAGGGGTTACCTTGTCGTCCAGGGATCCTTACCGGGTACGCTGTACCTTTCTAAAGTCCTGGGATTTAATATACGGATACCCCTAATACGTAGGATACCGTACTATTCATCATCACCACCTATCTATATAGAAACATGTACACTTAGGAGAGTTACTCAAGGATTGATCAAGATACCACAGGAGGGAGCAAGAGCATCAAATATTGAATTCATAGCAATGCAAATTTGATCATTAGCATAGAAACATTGCCTACCACATAAATTTGATCTCTTTCACATTACCATGAATTACTTGAAAAGGATAGATGTTGCAAGATGGATGAGCTCAAAATAATTTCACAAATATAATTGAAACTTAACAAATTTTCATCTATATCATTGTGCCAAAAATGTTATTTCTCATAAGCATTCATACGTGAGCTATTAAGCACAAGAAAAATGTGATGAAGGCAGCAAAAGATTGAGATTGGTTTGAACTTTGTTAAATTATTGACATTGTGACAAATCTTTACTTATAACAAAGTGCCAACTTCACATAAGCTTGAAATGTTCAAACAAGCTACTAGAGGGGTACCTAACCCACACACTTTCTAAACTCAAGAAAATGATTAGTCCACAAAATAGATGCACTTCCAGATGACCTATTTATCACATACGGTTTTTTAAAGAAAACGTCTGTGATGTGCATTTTCATAAAAATTGTTTGTGGTTATTCTAATCGTAGACTATTTTTAGTGAACCTCCCATGATTAGGGGTCTTGTATGACCCTTCCTGTAGTAATGCACCAAGTGTACCATTTTGAATAAACTGAGCTAAGTAGTAGCAAGTAGGGAATAAATCCCGATGATTTACCTTAGAATCATATCTCACACAAAAAAAGTTTGTATCAATTTATCATTTCTATCTCCACTTATGAAATCTCAAAATATGCTGCAAAAGTTTATAAACATATCACGACTTAAGCATCTCCTATCAAACTGAAACTAAAATGTTCACTTTAGTTTAAAAAGTCCATCATTCCACCCTTAACATTAAAGCTAGACAAATCACACCTATTAAACAAAACTAAGGAAATGAATATTTCTAAAAATTTAGCACAAACAATTATTATACAAAATTTAGTAAAAATTAGGAAATTTATGTTTTGCTTAAATATTAGAAAATTGACAAAAAATATAGAAAATCAATGAAACTAGGTAAAGAAACAAATAATCTAATATTTTACAAATTTTTAGGAATCTTCCAAATTTGATTAAAATACACACACAAATAATTAGAAACATTAATGAAAAATCAGGAAATATGGTTTTCTAGCTTTATGAATGTGGATCCAAGGAAGTTTATTTGAATTTCTTTGTTTTTGGGAAGATTTACATATCATATCTGTTTTATAAATTTCCTGGGTTTTAAGGATATTTCTAAGTTTTTTCCCTTTCTAAATTTTATTCTTTTTCTGATTTTTAAAATTTCCTAGCTTTTTATCTCCTTATTTTTATTTATTTTCTTGACTTCATGTTTACATAAATGCGTCCATGCACTGAGCTCATTGCCACGGCATGTCGAGCTATGCTCTCAGTGGAAGAAAAGGTGAGCATGAAGAGGGTTAGTAGAGAAACAAATTGCCTCTAACTTGCAGTAAATTTCAACATGCCCCATTGAACGACTCTGTGAAGTGCACAGTCCTGGACCCGCCTACCACATACTTACAGATAAATTTCTATGTATCTTATTCACTAATTTCCATTTGCACACATCTCGGCGTCCACATGTGTAGCTTAGAGTCCCAGAGCGCCTACCGCTTGGAGCCAAAAATCCGTACACATTATTTCTGTGTAATTTAAATTATTGGTAATGGATAACATAAAAAATATTAAAGGCTAGCTATTTCACTCACCCATGTGGCTAGATACAAATATCCATATTTAAAGATGAAGGTGTATCCCTTTCCTCAAACAAATAATGTTGTATCTAGTATGCAACTAGAGTGTTATGAGAATGGCAACATTTTGCATATCACCACCGAACACATCGTCCTCTGCCTCCTCCTACCCTACAGTTGTTGGCACGAGGAAGAAGAAGATGACCATACCGGCAACCAGACTGATGGCAAGGAAGAAAAAGAAGACATTGCTGGTGATAATGAAGAAGAAGAGGAGATCACCAGCAATGAGAACAAATAAGAAAAATAGATAAAACCAAAACATCTAGGAAAAAAAGAGAAAAGGAGGGGGCTTGATGCATCACTTACAAAGAAGATGAAGAAGAAGATCTCATCACCGATGAGCCTACGGTTCATCGTAGAGGTACAACTGCGGTCGGAGAGGCGAAGCGACACTAATGAATGGACAATTTGGTTGAAAGGGAGCACGAAGGAGTGGCCGGCAGTGCCGATCAGCGGCAGTGGCAGGGAGAAATGGGTAGCAGTGGCGAGCATCGGGAGAGGAAAGGGTATCATAATGGTAGATAATGTGACTGGGACGAAGAGGTGAGATATAGGAGAGATTTGCATAGATCTTGGATTAAATCAGACGATCAGAATACACAATTGTAATGGTATGCTTAATCCGTACTGATATAATATGGATCTACCCAAACAAGCATCGTAGATCTCTTTTTTCTCTTAGACTCATAAAGGAATTCCTAGCCAGATTCTCTACAATTGTGTGGTAAGGTTTTATAATATGTATGTCTATATTAATTTAGATGTGGTTGTATTTGCTATGCAAATATAATCCTTGCGATTGTGGATGTAACTATATTTCTTGTAAAACTTCAGCAGTTGTAATGTAAATTTGATTAACACTACTATAATAGCTCATTACAAGCGGTTCGAAAACCCCAACGTAGATGATTTCCCAAACCGCCTGTAAGCAAGGGCCTATGATGAGCCCCCCTCCCCTCATCACAGGTGGTTTTGCGACCGCCTGTGATGAGGGCATATCACAGGTGGTTCTCTACAAGAACTGCCTGCAATGAGGACTCATCACAGGATATTCCCTCATCATAGACGGTTCTAAATATGCCCTACAGCATACCAAATTTTTTTAGATTGTTGCCTGGTAGTAGGAAACAAAACACATAATACATATACATATCCATACTCATCTCATTCATTCACAGTAATCAGATTTGAATCATATGAAATCACAGAAAATTGATATATATCACATAAATTGAGTCACAAAATGAACTCTCATCAAACTCATCAACATCATACCTTACAAAGTAATTAAACTCTCAATTTCATCCACCTCATGTCACATAAAATCAGTAAATTCGGCATCCATATAAAAGTACACAAAGAAATATATATCACTTCTTAGCTAAGATGAACTCACATTCCTCCATGTCGTAGGCGTGGAATTGGCCATAAGGATTTATTAACATCTCTAATAAAGAACACGACGATCTGTTCTCTTATGCAGTCCAGCTGGGATGAATCCAATGACATCTTGGGAATGCCTTTCTACTATCGATCAGAATATATATTAACGTCATGTACTTATAATGAAGAGAAATATGATAATACTTATCGCAATAGCGTCAAACCTACACTTCATTTTGCTAATGTTAGTGAGCATGATTTCCATGTTGTGACAAATGTAAAAGCCACAAACACTTGTTCCTCCTTGTTGTTGGTGGCACTAGTAATATATAGAATTGGTTAGTAGTTGGAGATCATCATTACGACAATTTATGAAAAAGTTTATTGAGTATAGAAAGATACACTAATGCCCTTGTCATGTAAAAAAGGTTGATTGGTGCCTTTTCCTCCCTTCTTGAGATAGCTCTTCCATACCCAACATGAATCAAAATGGTTTGTCTTCAGCATTGCAACACGAAAGTAGTGAATGGTAGATTTCTATATGTTGGTATGCTTACTTTCTCATAAATCTTCCAAGTGTTTTGATGTCAAAATTTGCTCGTAATAACGAATCCATATACATGAGCCTTGGATGGTTTGGTATAAGGAGAATAAGAATCCAATGCTCTATGCATATAGTCTCAATGGTTAGTAAATTCACTTTATTTAAAAAAATAAAGTTTAGCCTTGGATGGTGAAGTAGGTAGTGCGACACTTACGCCTGGTTGTATGAAAAAAGTATGAAGTCCTTATCTTGTTGAGCAAGTAAGGCGTTCAACATGTACTCGACGACAAAGTCTTCCATCTCTATGATATTCTGCATGAAGACAATGTATGGGTCGAGGAACCCTGTGTTTACGTGTTTCCTTCTACATTGTTCAATCATCATTCTACATATAAAAAGGTATGCGTCATATATGTGTGGATATAGTATGTATAACAAGAATATTGACCGTGATTGCGAACCCTTACAATGTGTAGCGTCTAATGAGACAGACATCTAGTGACCGGAGGTTGCAGGGTTCCCACAAGTCCACGAAGTTCACAAAGAACTGACAATTCTCGAAGTCGTTGTAGAAATGTTCCTAGTGAACTCCACCTTGATAGTTGTGGTCCATTCATTCTTTGGCTTCTTGACCTCTTTGAGATAGTACTCGTGCAACTCGTAGGTATATTTCCCGAGGCAATTAAGCATCTTTGGCGATTTGAGCCATGGCTCTGCTTCAACGTATTTTTCAGCCAATGGCTGTAGAGGTGTGGTTCCTTGAACACCTTCGCCTTTGACTTAGTGCCTCGCTTTCTTTTAATGATTGACTTTGACAACTTGGCGGGAGACGAATGGGCCCTTGTTAGAAGCTCGGGGCCCAAGGTGGTTTCAACCGGCACCGTAGCGATTGTGGTGTCGTCACTGCATGCCATATTAGGCGCTAGAATCACGGGTAGGTCTACCTCCCGTGATTCAGCCTAGTCGATACATAGAGGGTGTCAGTCTTCCAATACTACATCCCTCTTAGGCCACTGGATGAAAGTCCCTTCAGCTTGGCCCAATCTCGTTATCTCATCATTTGGCGAAAACTTCAGCTTAATGGACTTGCATGTGTGGTAAACACACTCCACACTGACCTTCGCATTCCCACGCGCCATCGGCACACGATGGATGAGATCACCTTCATTGGATGAACATGCCATCCCTGTTGCAACCCCTAAAGGATCATCATCAAGAAGCCGTACCAATAGCTTGCACCACATCGTATCCTTGAAAGTACAAACTAGAATAATTAGCTACATATGAGTTGCGACGGAATTGTAAATGGAACTTGAGATTGCAATATATTTACCAGGATCTCATCGACAAGATATGAGATGGTGCGATCAACTTCACCACCGGGGATGGAGGCTTGGCTACTCCTTCAGTTAGTAGCAGCGCTGCTTTGCATTTGAACATTGCCTTGTGAGGCCATGGCCACCATATCCTCAAGGGCTCTTAAATGAGCATCAACCCTTATTTCCACTGTGCCCGTGATTTCTTTTGTAAGAGCGACTCTTTCTCTTGCTTCGCGCTCAGCTTTAGTCATGCTCTTATTCCTATACCGATGCAAATCATCGGGGAATCCATCTCTCCAGGTAGTATAAACACTAGTACCCCTCGTGCGATCTGGATGCTCTTTGGTGCCGATGGCCTGGGTAAAAATATCATTCTCCCTTTGGAATTCGCAAGGGGGACGATTGTGTCGAAAGATTTTCCTGTAATAGAAGAACAGGTTACTAAAGCTAGTATTGAGGTGATGGATATATTGAGAGGTAGGTATTGTAAATGACATCTTACCAATCTAGAGTAGATCTCCCGGGTTGCTTCGCTCGCGAAGGATTGGGAGTCTGAAGACGTGCACCTGGATTTCTCCTCGCATACAACCAATTCCGTGCGCACCGTGATTCTACGTTGGGAAATGGCAGGTGTAACATCCCTGTTTTCACGAGTTTGCTAATGTGCATCATGTATGTAGATCATGACATGTGCATCAAGTTAAAAAATGAGTAAGTTTTTGAATTTTTGAAATACTCGACAAAATCCCAATTTCTGCATAAGGGATTAGGTGAATTTCAAAATTCCGATTCGATCTAATCTTGAACTTCGTACTCTGGGCCTAATTCAAGTAATTCTTTTGATTCTGAAAGCAAGTGTAGGAAAGAAGTATTTAGATTTGCTCTTGAAGTTTAGTGGAATGTTGTTTGAAAGAAAGAAATGAAGTTCAAACTAAACCTCAAAATAGAAAAGTCAATTAAAAATATGAAAACCCTAATCTTCCCCCCCTTGCCGCACGGGCCTTCCTGGCCCGTTTTCTTTCCTTCCCGCACCGGCCCATCTGGCCCAACTGCCCCCTTCTTTCTTCTTCTCTATGCCACCTCCCCCCCCCAATCCTTATCCCCTCACCCCACCGGCCTTATCCACCCCCCTCCTTCCATTTCTTTCCTCACCGAGCCGCCACCGAAGCTCCCGGTCGCCCCACCGCCTTGCCTTAGTTCGTCGCCGCCTCTTCCCTTGCTCCGCCTCCCGAGCTCTTCTGCGCCGCCCCGCCTCACTCGCCGGAGCTCGCCTCCTCAGCCGTTCCTGTCGCCGCGGCTCCGCCCTCCTCCATCCGCCGTCCGACCGCATCGTTATTCCCAACTCTACCGTTACACCCTTGATATGTTCAGATTCGGTTTCATCTTGTAAATCATGAAATTCTTTTGAGCTTATTCCGTTCAAGATTCCATATGATTTGATCATGAATTTGTGGCAACATCTATTTTTTTGATTCAGATGGCCGAACATCCGGAAGGTAGCCAGCCTGCCGCTCGTAATCAAGGTCGTGGCTCTGGTCACGATAATGTTCCTCCCCCACCGCCAACTATGGCAGAGGTGTTGATGCAGATCGAGCGGAACCGAATGGACCAGACTCGCCTTCTGGAGCGTCTAGTCCAGAATACTTCTCCCCAATCTGATGCTCGGGTTGGAATTTCAGATTTTCTTCGAACGCAGCCCCCGGTGTTCAGTCGTTTAGAAGATCCTATCGAAGCTGATGATTGGCTTCGCAGCATCAAGCACAAATTGGAAACGGCGCGTATCCCCGCGGCTGATCGCGTGGACCTTGCGGCGTATATGCTTGAAGGTGCTGCCGCATCATGGTGGGAGAACTTCCTCGCCATCTAGGAGTTCTGCGAGGCCTTCCGTGGAACTCATATCCCCGAAGGTGTCATGGACATCAAGAAGGAGGAATTCCGCAATCTAACTCAAGGATGGAAGAGTGTTACCGAGTACCTCCACTCCTTGTGACGTTGCCACCGATGCGGATCGACAAGAGAAGTTCCGCAAAGGTTTGAATCCGGAGCTCCGTTATGAGCTACTCCCCTTCGACTTCGCCAACTTTCAGGCTTTAATGAACAAAGCTGTCAAGATGGAGCACGGCAAGCTAGTTCTTAAAGAATCGAGAAAGCATGCTCGAGATGCGGTGAAGCCCCCTTCTTCCAATCCGCAAAAGAGGCGTATTTGTGTTCCTGCTAGTGCATTTAATCGCGCTACTCCCACCCCAAGACCCTCCGGTTTTGTGCCTCGTCCTCCAGCTCCCAGTTTCCAACCGAAGCCAATGGGAGGACAATCTGCCGAGTTTGCTCCAAGACCACCGTATGGAGCTTGCTTTAAATGTGGCCAACCTGGCCATTTTTCTCGTGACTGTCCTTAGCGACAGAATCTTGCGCCTAATCCCACTCCAGCGCAAGGTCAACCTCGAGACAATGTTCCCGCCAAGAAGGCGAACCCGCAACCTCAATCCGGGAATCGCGGTCCCGTGAATCACGTGGTCGTAGAGGAAGCTCAGGATGCAACTGATGTCGTGATTGGTACGCTCCTTGTTAATTCAGCTCCAGCATCAGTTCTTTTCAATTCGGGAGCTTCTCATTCTTTTATATCTAAGAGGTTTGCAGATCAGCATGATATTCCTTATGAGGCTATGCTCAACTCCCTGGCTATAGTCTCGCCGGGATCGGTAATGAGAGCCTCCCAAGAATGCCGTGATGTTTGCATCAAGGTGGGCAATTTTGATTTCCTCACCACCTTAATTGCTCTAGTTTCCACGGACATCGATGTCATTCTTGGAATGAATTGGTTAATTGCACATCAAGCCCTCATTGATTGTGCGACGAAGACCGTGATTCTTTCTCATCCCTCCGGTGAAACCGTTCAGTTTGCTCCGAAGTTCGTTGAATCCCATCTTTGTGCTCTCGAAGGCAAATCTCTTCCTGATCTTCCAGATGTTCCGGTAGTCTGTGACTTTCCGGACATCTTCCCCGACGAGCTTCCAGGTTTACCGCCGGATCGAGACATCGAATTCGTTATCGAGTTGGTTCCCGGAACCGCTCCTATCTATCGTCGCCCTTATCGGATGACTCAAGATGAGTTGGACGAAATGAAGAAACAACTCCAGGAGTTAGAAGCAAAAGGCTTCATTCGACCGAGCTCCTCTCCTTGGGGATGCTCTGCTCTATTCTTGGAAAAGAAAGACAAAAGCCTGCGGATGTGTGTTGACTATCGACGTCTTAATGAGGTGACGATCAAAAACAAATATCCGCTTCCACGGATTGATGATCTGTTTGATCAATTAACTGGAGCCACCGTCTTCTCCAAGATTGATTTGAGGTTAGGCTACCATCAAATCAAGATCCGACCCGAAGATATTCCAAAAATGGCGTTTACCACTCGCTATGGGTTGTATGAATATACCGTGATGTCTTTTGGGTTAACCAATGCCCCAGCTACCTTTATGAGGTTGATGAATTCCATCTTCATGAAATACACGGATCACTTTGTGATCATCTTCATCGATGATATCCTGATTTTCTCCAAGACAAAAGAAGATCATGCCGAGCACTTGAAGCTTGTCTTGGGAAAGCTTCGTGAACATCAGCTCTATGTTAAATTCTCTAAGTGTGAGTTTTGGCTCGAAGAAGTCGCTTTTCTAGGCCGCGTGCTTTCGGCGAAAGGTGTCGCCATGGACCCTAGTAAAGTAAAGGTTGTTCTCAATTGGGAACCACCTAAATCGGTCACGCAAGTGCGGAGTTTTCTCGGTCTGGCCGGCTATTATCGCCGTTTTATTGAGAACTTCTCCAAACATGCTAAACCGTTGACCGAACTCCTTAAGAAGGAAAAGAAGTTCGAGTGGACTGAAAGGTGCAAAGAAAGCTTCCAAGAGCTAAAGCGCCGATTGACCTCCGCTCCTGTGCTTGTCCTTCCGGACATTCACAAAAATTTCGACGTCTATTGTGATGCTTCTCACCTAGGTCTTGGATGTGTATTGATGCAAGAAGGGCATGTGGTAGCTTATGCTTCTCGTTAGTTAAGGCCACATGAAACCAACTATCCGACTCATGACCTAGAGCTTGCTGCGGTGGTTCACGCTCTGAAGATTTGGTGGCATTATCTTATCGGTAATCGCTGCGAGCTATATTCCGACCACCAAAGCTTGAAGTATCTCTTCACCCAGCCCGATCTGAATCTCAGGCAACGAAGATGGCTGGAATTGATCAAAGATTACGATGTAGGTCTCCATTACCAACCCGGTAAGGCTAATGTCGTTGCGGATGCACTTAGCCGGAAGACTTACTGTAACAATCTTATGATCCAAGAATCTCAACCGCCCCTCTATGAGGAATTTGCACGGCTTAACCTTGAAGTCGTTCAAAGTGGTTTCCTTAATACCCTTGAAATCCAATCTTCTCTTGAAGATCAAATCAAATCTGCTCAAAAGCAAGACAAGGGTTTACCACAATCTCATCATGAGGGGAGGCTTTAGGGTATCGGGACCATCGGCAAGAAGAATATCGAAGCTAAACGAAAGGTTCATGGTCAAGCCCATTTCATGGTCTCGCAACACATGGCTGTAGTGGGCCCGTACACACTACCTCAGCTAACAGCATCACTGACGGGCTAAAAATGGTAATCGCTGATGGGTTCCGGGTCCGTCAGTAAGCTCCCGTCAGTGGAAGTTCCACTTTCACTGACGAGTGTAGAGCCCGTCAGGAGATACAAAAATTTCACTGACGGGCCGGATTTCCCCGTCAGAGGCAGGTATCACCGCTGACGGGCCCTGGTGATGGCCTGTCAGTGGTGTATCCTTCCACTGACAGGTATTTGTTTCCCTGCCCGTCAGTGGTTATATTTCAGGGACTAAAAAAAATAAATTCTAGAAAATAATACATTCATTACACATTACAGCCACCATTACAAAAATTAGACCATTACAAAAGAATATACACCATTTCAACCACCATTACAAACATCGGACAACATTTCAGCAAAATATACATGAATACACACAAGTTAAGAGACTAGCATGTCCATTTTTGACAAGTTCACAACACAGTTACAGCATGGCTCTAGCTGGCTGTACCTCTAGAGCTGGGACCATGGAGAGTGATGGAGGAGCCTGAAACAGAGTAAAATTTCAGTATGCAAAATTTCAACCTCTCGTCACGACCAAATCCTAGCATCTTCAAATATATGTGCTTGAAGGATGCGGACCAAATCCTAGCATCTTCAAATATCATGTATTTTGACAACTAAATTATAATATAACTACGTGAAGGAAAAGTTGACTGAGAAACACAACATAGTTCCTACTAGCCCTATGAGAAAGGAAAGTAAAGGCAACAAATACCTTGTATTGTAGTCAGTGATTGGATTGGTAGGCTTAACTAGTTTATCTAGCACCACCTGAAGAGATTACAACAAAATCAGTACTCAGTGGGCAGTGAAGTTTGAAGAAAATAACGAGTCATGCAAGATTATATAAATAAAAAAATCCTTATTTTATTAAATGAGATCCCTTTGATTACAAGGAGACAAATACCAGTCAAGTATTAGAAAAAATTCTTCAAACAACATGCACTGACCAAGCTTAGGAAAGCGAAGTCCATACCTCTTCTTTAATATCGATTAATGTCACTCTTGTAAGTTCAAATCCAGCTTCAGTCACACACTGAAAAGTGAAACATTTGCAAAGTAACGTGAAATAGACTTTTAAGGAAAATTAGAATAAGAAAGTGACACCATGGGCATAAATATATCTATCAAGTAGTGAAATCTAACAGGAAGTCTTTCTCAGAAAGTGTGTAATATTTAACAGGAAATGGTATATCTTTTAGGTCATCCAGACTTGATAATTTACCTGAAACCAAAGAGAAATGGTTAGCCAATTACACAAAATATAAAAGTAAATTAAAAATCAATTAGGTTCAGGCATGCACACTTTCTCATAGAAAAAAAGTTAGAACTACTCTAATTTCATTAAATGTACATATATACCAAATAAACAGAAGAACCAACATAAAGTAGAGAAAAGAATAAAACATCTTGAGCTTAAAGACATTAGAAAAGACATCTTGGGCTTAGAGAGATTGGAGAAGACATCTTGAGCTTAGGGAGCTTAGAGAAATAAATGATGGATGCTCAGCATGAAAGATATCCAGCTAATCGACTACACTCTCAACTCTGAGCTGGTGGAAGCTTCTGCTGTGATCATTACGTTCTAATGCAAGATGCCATGTGACATTTAAATTTTAAAACAGAGCATGTCTGAGAAATGCACAAGTAGGCAACAGTAAAAAGGATATAGATGAAAAGGTAGCATCTGCTGTTATTGCGGGTTAGAATGACAGTCTTGTTGGAAGTAAATGACACCAGAAAGGATGGAAACAACTAAACGAATAACATGATCTTCCAAACTAGAATGGTAATCATAAAACCAACCTCAAATCCTTACAGTGGCTGCTACCATAATAACAGAACAAACCACATAGTACAGGCCCAACAAAGCAGAATACAGTTCAACTTGAAAAATGTAGAAACACAATCCTCAGGAGTCATGAGTCGTGACCTCATACCTTCTCCATCAGGTTCATATGATTGGTTTGATATTTTCAACTGACGCTTTCGCTTTACTCTGCAAGTTACAAATATACAAATCAACCATTAAATTATCTACACATGACACAAATAGAAGACACATCAATCTAGGGATTTATAGGTGGATAAGAAATTGATCATATAGATAGTATATACTATATAGTAGTAGAATGACTAACTAGGGTTCTGTAGAAGTAAAGATTTACACGAGAGGGTCGGAAGGGAGTGCACGACTTGCCTCCGGTCTGCTGTAGTGGTGGTGTCGTAGGGGTCGGTGGCGCCGAGGGCCTGCTGGTGTAGATGGAACTCAACGGAGCAGTACTCGCAGGAGCCATCGCCGTCACAGGCGTCGCATTCGTGGGAGAAGCGCATGGCCATGGCGGCGGAGGAGGTGAGGGGGATGAGCCCGAGGCGGTGCGCGATGAACTCGTCGTTTAGGATGGAGGAGTTGCCCTCGTGGAGCTCGAACTTGGCGTAGTCGTCCTTGAGCTCGCAGATCCGCACGCGGGGGAACGGGAATCTGGGGCTGGTGCTGGTGGACGCTCGGGGATGCCGGATCCGCCGCCGCTGCCACTTGGGGATGCCGGATCCGGATGCGTGGCTCTCGTCGGGGCGCACGGAGCACGGATCCGGTGTCCTGGGCCATGGATCCGGCGGCCTGGGCCACGAATCTGGCGGCGGCTAGCAGCTCGGCGGGTGCAAAAGTGAGAGGAGGAAGAGAAAGGCCGGTGGGGAGAAAGAGAGAGAGGAGGAGAAGGAAAGGGGGATGAGGTTGGCGAGATCTGCGGAAAGAGAGAAGGGATGGAGTGCGGCTGGTGTGGGAAATAGATTAGGGTTATGGGGTGCGGGACGGCTAAGGAGGATGGAGTGCACCGATCAGTGATGTTTGGGCCAAAACATCACTGACGAGCCGATATTTGGGCCCATCAGTGGTTTGGGCTATACAATCACCGACGGGTCATAATACGGGCCCGTCAGTGGTATAGTACACTCTACTGACGGGCAATAATAATGTGCCCGTCAGTGGTATTTCCCGTCAGTAGAAATACACAACTACCGACGGGTAATGTTTTTGACCCGTCAGTAATTATTTTTTCTGCTGAATTTGGATCGTGTACTGTAATAATCATTGACGGGTATATTTTCACCCGTTAGTGGTGTACGGTACCACTGACAGGGATTTTTTGCCCGTCAGTGAAGACTGTGCAGGAGAAGTGTTTTCTGAGGTAGTGACATCAACTAGCACATGGCAAATCTCCAGAAGGATAATTTGAAAGAGAGGATACTTGGTGATGAAAGATCACAATTATTAGCTCAACAAATGGTTATATGAGCTACGACATGGTCTATCATTAGGTAAGCCTACGCTCATATGGTTGGTAGAATGACCATCATTTATAGGTGTGACATGGCAAGGGATGGATATAAATGGATACACATTTTATACGAGAGATCAGGATCAGAAGAGCACAAACCAGAATAGTGATTTCCACATACGTGTTCGAGATATGGTTGGGAAGAAGAGCTCATACTATGGGTACATAGAGGAAATTTGGGAGCTAGACTATGTAAAGTTGAAGATTCTACTATTTTGGTGCCATTGGGTCAATCTCTCATAGGTGAAAGTTGATAAGTACGGCTTCACAACAATCAACCTTACAACTACGTACTACATACACAGAGATGAACCATTTGTGCTGTCAAATCAAGTTGATCGGGTCTTCTATGTAACCGACCCTTCAGATAAGATGCGGCAAGTAGTTGGGGCCTCGAGAAGGAGCATTATTGAAGTTGAGGATGTAGTGGATGATGATTAATACAATCAATTTGAGATAACTATCGAGGAAGAACCAAGTGTGGATGAAGTGAATTACATAAATGATGATCATTATGAAGGACTCAAGTTTGTAGAAAAGAAGAATGTGCAATTATGTGGAGTTCACAATGTAATGTATAATATGCATTAATTTTTGTGTCAGAGTTATGACACTTGAAGTGAACTCATTCAAAAATATCAATTTAAAAGAAAATACATTCAAGTGTAATCATATAAAAATAAAAAATGAAAATAAAAGACATTAAATTTAAAGTGAAATCATTAAGAAAATATAAAACTAAAAGAAAATACATTCAATTTAAAGGGTAATCATTTAAAATAAAACGCATTCAATTTAAAGTGATATGAAATTAACATAAAATACAACTAATTTAAAGTGTAATCATTTCAAAAAAATGAAATTAAAATAAAAGGCACTCAATAAGAAGTGAAATCATTTCAAAATGTGAAATTAAAAGAAAAGATATTCAATTTAAAGTATAGTCATTTAAAATATGGTACCAAAATAAAAGACATTCAAATTAAAGTGTAATATTTCAAAAATATGAAATTAAAATAAAATACATTCAATTTAAAGTGTAATATTTCAAAAATATGAAATTAAAATAAAATACATTCAATTTAAAGTGTAATAATTCAAAAATATTAAATGAAAATAAAAACCATTCAATTTAAAGTGAAATCATTTCAAAATATGAAATTATAAGAAAATATACTCAATTTAAAGTACAATCATTTAAAAGTATCAAATAAAATAAATTGATTCAATTTAAGGTGAAATAATTCTAAAATATTTAATTAAAAGAAAGGCATTCAATTTAAAGTGAAATCATTCAAAAATATGAAATTAAAGAAAATGCGTTCAATTTGAAGTGAAATCATTAGAAAATATGAAATTAGAAGAATGGGCATTCAATTTGAAGTGTAATCATTTAAAAATATGAAACTAAAAGAAAACACATTCAATTTAAAGTGAAATCATTCAAAAATACAAAGTTAAAAGAGAATACAGTCAATTTAAAGATCATTTAAAATAGTGAAACTAAAATAAAATCCAATCAATTTAAATGAAATCATTTAAAAATATGAAATGAAAAGAAACGACATTAAATTTAAAGTATAATCAATTAAAAGTATGAAAAGAAAATAAAATCCATTGAATTTAAAGTGAAATAACCATTAAATGTGGTAATTATGAATAAACAAATAATTCTGCGAATTGACATTGTAGGCCGTTCCATTAAGAACGATCGTGGACGGTTCTGAGAAAGAACTACCTGTGATTACACTACATCGCAGGTGGTTCGAAGAGAAAACTGCTTGCGATGACCAATCCTATATACCTTTTAGCTTTTTTTCCTTCGGTCCCAATCCAAAAAACCGCAAGCCCTAGCACGTCACCATCACCCCAAGCCCTAGCGCCATCGTCAACCGAGCCTGTCACTGACGTTGGCAAGCTTCCCGAGCCCATCATCGACGCTAACAGGCGGCCCAAGCGCCTCCCTGACACCTGCAGGCTACCCGAGCGTTGCCGCTGCCCATCATTGTCGGTGTCCTCCCAACATGCTCGAGGAGCACTTGCCTCGCCTTGCCTGCAACTCCAAAGTTTGCAACTGAACTGCAATACCCTCTCATCTCATCTCACTGGTATGCATTCATTCCTTCCTTCTCCCAAACCCTTCTTGCTAGATCCGATCCTCCGCAAAGAACCACGTGAGCCCTTTTGATTTCAACATGATCCAAGACTCCTCTGTTTGCTTCCCAACTAAATCATTTACATCAGCTGTTGTGGCTGGCTACCAATCGGTCAAGAATTTTGCTGCGGCTCTGCAATGCAAACCACTACTGCAGAAAGGGACACCAGTGACGGGCCTAAAATTCCCATTAGTGACGAGTGGGCAGGCCCGTCACTGGTACCAGTGGTTACCAGTGACGGGCTATCCGCTCGTCACTGGTAATTATGTTACCAGTGACGGGCGAGCATGAGAGCTCGTCACTGGTAAGATAATTACCAGTGACGTGTTGCATTTTATGCCCGTCACTGGTAAGATATACAGCAGTGACGAGCTCTCCAGTCCGCACGTCACTGCTGTTATGAGAGGGCCAAGCACGTTGCTGCCGTGGCAACCTTTTTTCTGCCATGGCAGCCAAAAGGACTGTTTTTGCTGCCGCGGCAGCCATTTTGGTTGCCGCGGCAGCAAAAGCAGCCGTTTTGGCTGGCGCGGCAGCCATTTTGTCTGCCGCGGCAGCCAAAAGGACTGTTTTTGCTGCCTTTTTGGCTGCCGCGGCAGCAAAAATAGCCCTTTTGGCTGCCGCGGCAGCCATTTACGCTGCCGCGGCAGCAAAAGCAGCCATTTTCACTGCCGCCGCAGCCATTTTCGCTGCGGCGGCAGGATCGCGTGAACTGTGGCGCTCTCCAGCCCCTGTGTACTGCAGGGGTCTTGGAGGGGGGTGTACCCCTTCGGTCGCGGTTCTCCTAGGGCGTGCCGTTGTGGCCTAATAGCGCTTACGGCGTTGCCTCGTTGCGTCGGCATGCTACGTGCCCGGTATGCTTCAAAGGCCACCTCGCTCGCGGTCTCGGATGTCGCACACGATAAGTACATATGTGTCACGGACCCG